>OX369293.1:13818759-14366259 GCA_947284805.1 Coleophora flavipennella | reverse complement strand
ATACTCTACATAGAGCAAAATTTTTATAAAAGTTAAAATTTTAGTATAATTATAATTGTAAATACTGTGACATAGCCTACTACTATTTTTTGAGGCTTACTCCAGATAGAGCTATCAGAGATCCTCACGAATTTGTCTGAATTTGTATAGTTTTAGAATTTATCATTTTGTCTCTATATTATTGTGTTTTCTTTTCTATATTAACGTAGATTTATAAGTTGACGATTAGGAAATATCCAAGAGAACATCAGCTCTCACTGCTCTATCTTTTTATATTTTAAATATTTTGTTTTTGTTTGTTTGTTGTTTATTTATCATTGACCAAAGACTTATTGACGGGCGCCCCATACACGCCCTACACTCTAACTTGACTTATTGACACGCACCTCAAACAAGTATGTTCCTTAATAGGACTCCTCCTAAGAAGGAGATTAAAAACATGGGATCACAACCGCAGCCCTCCCCCACCCGGGTACCTAACGTGAGGAAAAGTATAGACAAATGGGAAGGCACAATAACCGAAGTCCCCCAGACACCTCCTACCATAACGACAGGCGAAGGAGTGGAGAGCACGCTCGGCGCCAGAACTGTTACCAAAGTGCCAAAGCAGGACAAAGTGGTCGGAAAACTGGCGTCCGAGAGCCACTCACCAATTTCTCCCCAGCCAGAACATTACCCCAATAAAACAGCAGAAGGTAGAGCCTGTCTACAAAAAGCTAAGAAACACCTAAGTATCTCGAGAAACCTAAAAACGGAAATCAAAACCGAAGTCCTTCGAGCTGTAGACAGACTCTATCAACTGGTTAAGGAGTTGGAGGAGGAATCCAAGGAAATGAGGGGGAAAGGAAAAGGTACAGGGAAAATTACCACTACAGAACCGGAAAAGAGGGAGGATATAGTAGAGAACCATCTGGAAAGGAAAATAGAGCAAAATCTTCAATTGACTCTGGAGAACAATAGAAAGATCGAAGAAATCAAGGCGATGCTGGAGAGTCAAAACAGCAATATAGAAAAGCTCTCATACGCCCAGATAACGGCGAGTAACTCTAAGACCAACCCTAAAACAAATCCCTCACCACACGAGGCGCTACACACCATCGTAATTTCATCCGAGTCAGAGACCGACACCGGAGATGATGTCATGGCGAGGGTGAGGGAGGCAATCGATGCTAAGGAAGGATGGGTGAAAGTTACTCGTACGAGAAAGGCCAAGGATGGTAAAGTAGTGATGAGCTGCGGAAGCAAGAAGAAAAGAAAAAAGCGAAGGATAGAATAGAGGCATCTGGGAAGAGACTGGTCGTTGAGGACGTGAAGAATAAGGATCCTCTCATTATCCTTAAGAACGTCCTACTGCTTAACAGCGATGGGGACGTGATTAGGGCGATGAGGAATCAAAATAAACAAATCTTTCACGGACTCAACGAGGAAGAAAGCAGACTCGTAATTAAATATAGGCGGAAGGCCCGAAACCCCCATACGGGGCACGTGATAATTAGCACGTCCCCCATAGTCTGGAGACGTTCAGTAGAGGCGGGAGTTATGCATATTGATCTGCAACGGGTAAAAGTGGAAGATCAATCCCCGCTGGTGCAGTGCTCCCGCTGTCTGGGCTATGGCCACAGCAGGAGGTTCTGCGGGGAGACGGAGGACCTGTGCAGTCATTGCGGCGGCCCTCATTTGAGGGTAGCATGCACGGAATGGCTTGCGGAGGCCCCGCCGACCTGCAGAAACTGCCTGAAAGGAGGCCTTGAAAAGCCAAATCACAACGCCTTTAGCGCCGAATGCCCCGTTAGAAAGAGGTGGGATACCCTAGCAAGGTCAACCGTTTCCTATTGCTAAAGTTGCGCCGGGCCAAAATCTCCCCTACCAGGTGTTCCAGACCAACCTGCAGCGAAAAAAGTTAGCGACAACGGAACTTTTGATAGAGGCGGCCAAACAAAAAGCGACTGCAGCGCTTATCCAGGAGCCATACGTGGGCGCATCCACTAAAATGAGCGGGATAAGAGGAGTGAGGATATACCAGGACAGCAGTCTGGGAGAGGGTACTGTTAAAGCAGCAATTGCTGTTTTCGATCCTAGTCTGAACGTAATACAGTACCCAGAACTCACCACCAAGAACATCGTCGTGGTGAGGATCCAGACTGAGGCCTGGTATATCACACTCATGTCTTTGTACCTGGAACCGGAAGAGCCCACCGGACAATACCTGGAAAAGATGCAAAACATCATCAATAAATTGGGTCCAAATAGGCTAGTGCTAGGTGGGGATTTTAATGCCTGGAACATTTGGTGGGGTAGCAAAACGACGAATAGAAGAGGAGAAGAGGTCTTGGGAGCTCTTGACCAGCTCGGGTTACAAATACTCAATAAAGGCGACACGCCAACGTACGATACAATTAGGGGATCGCATCGTTACACAAGCTTTGTGGACATCACGGCCTGCACAGAGGACCTTCTAGGTGCTATTGATTGTTGGAGAGTAGTAGAGGACCTGACTTCATCGGACCACAACGGAATATCTTTTAACATAAACATGACCAAATCTACAAGCAATATTATAGCCAGAACAACGAGAATCTATAACACAAAGAAAGCTAATTGGGCCCAGTTTCATGAGAAACTGGACTCAATTAAAAAGGAAAACCAACTAACAATAGACGAAATCACAAAAATCTACAACACACATGAATTGGACAATTTAATTTCTAAGGTGACCAAAATTACAATAGAAGCTTGTGAGGAAGCTATACCGAGGAAAAAGAAAGTGGAAAAAATTTCTGTTCCGTGGTGGTCTGATGAAATTGCTAGGTTAAAAAAGGAAGTAGCCACAAAGAAGAGAAGGATCCGATGTGCAGCGCCGCGGCGTAGAGCAGCTGTCGTCGAAGATTACTTAAAAAGTAAAGAAACGTACGAGAAACTGGTAATTAGAACGCAAACCGCGAGCTGGAAGGAGTTCTGTGAGAGACAAGACCGTGAGGGGGTTTGGGAGGGTATATACCGCGTCTTGAACCGCACGAGGAAAAGGGAAGAGGACACACCATTAATTATTGGTAACAACACACTAGACGCAAATAAATCCGCCGAACTACTGGCAAAGGTGTTCTACCCGGAGGACCGTCAAGAAGAAGACACAGAGGAGCACACTAGGATAAGGAGCAGGGCTGAATATGTGAACGAAGGGAAACAAGATGAATCTTGGGACCCTCCGTTCACATTAGAAGAACTAAACAGAGCCATGGACTCATTCAATCCTAAGAAGGCTCCCGGGGTTGATGGTCTAACGGCAGACATCTGTGCACATTTAATACGCGGTGATCCGGAGGTGATCTTGGCTGTCCTGAATAGATGTCTCAAACTTCAACATTTCCCCAAACCATGGAAAGAGGCAGTGGTCATCGTCCTGCGGAAACCCGGCAAAGTAGACTACACCACCCCGAAATCGTACAGGCCTATTGGACTATTGCCTGTCCTGGGGAAGCTATACGAGAAAATGATAGTAGCCCGCCTCAAGTTCTATATCCTGCCAAACATAAGCCCATGTCAATACGGATTTATGCCACAGCGCGGTACTGAGGACTCCCTCTATGATCTCATGCAGTACGTCCGCACTAAATTGGACCAAAAAAGAATTATAGTACTGGTTTCTTTAGACATAGAGGGGGCCTTTGATAGTGCGTGGTGGCCAGCCATTCGAACGCAACTTGCCGACATGGGATGTCCGGTAAACTTGAGGCGGGTGATAGATAGCTATCTCAGCGGAAGGGTGGTGAAAGTTAGGTACGGAGGAGCGGAACACACGAGAGAGCCGCAGAAAGGCTGTGTGCAAGGGTCCATTGGAGGCCCCATTCTGTGGAATCTCCTTCTGGATCCACTTCTTAAGGAATTGAAAGGACTAGGCCATAAGTGTCAGGCCTTCGCGGATGACATCATCCTGATGTTCGATGGTGACGTGGCTCTTGATATAGAGACCCGCGCCGGCGCTGCCCTCGAACATGTAAGGAAGTGGGGTGTAGCCAACAAATTAAAATTCGCACCGCAAAAAACTAACGCGATGCTGATAACCAGGCGAATAAAGTATGACACCCCACGACTGAGCATGGGCGGGGTCGAAGTCGGCATGGTAAATGAAATTAAAATATTCGGTCTCACAATAGACAATAAACTCACGTTCAACAGTCACGTCACCAACGTATGTGCGAAGGCCATAAGCATTTATAAGCAGCTATCCAGGGCAGCCAAGGTCAGCTGGGGCCTAAATCCGGAGGTTTTAAAGACCATCTATACTGCCGCCGTAGAACCCATCGTCCTGTACGCCGCGAGCGCATGGTCACCATCAGCATGCAAGATAGGTACGCAAAAGCGATTTAACAGTATGCAACGTAGCTTTGCGCAGAAAATATGTAAGGCGTACCGCACAGTCTCCCTGAACTCCGCGTTACTGCTGGCAGGGTTGCTCCCACTCGACCTTCGCGTACGCGAGGTATCCCTACTGTATGAGACCAGGAGGGGGGCATCACACCCGGCATTGGGGGACAGGGAGGCTGAGCAAGTGACACCTGCATTGGAGCTGCCCCATCCCGCAAATAGGCATACGTTGGAAATCATCCACCTAATGGATGAAGACGAATACGAACGCAACAGCCACTACGATTTAAGGATATTTACGGATGGGAGCAAGTTGAAGGGTAGGGTCGGTGCGGCTCTGTCAATTTGGAATCGTGTCACGGAGGTCAAAGCCCGCAAATTAGCCTTGCCGTCCTATGGAACTGTTTACCAAGCTGAACTGTTGGCTCTTCATGAGGCGGCAAGGGAGGCTCTTCGCAGTCGGGAGGCAAATATCGCCATATACAGCGATTCCATGGCGGCGCTTTTGTCGGTGGCAAACCCTGACTCATTGCACAGCCTGGCAGTCGAGACAAGAAAAACACTATCACAGTGCAAAACCATAGTCTTGTACTGGATCAAAGCTCACGCAGGCTTAGAAGGCAATGAGAGGGCGGATACACTGGCAAAGGAGGCAGCAGTAATAAAAAACGGTAATTTAAAAAACTAAAAAACCCGCCTGCGTTTCTGTGTAATTTGGAAATGAAAAACCCTAAAACAAGAAAGTCGTCATACCCGATTGCTTTTAACTTAAGAAAAATTGTAGCAGTCGGGACCCATTCTAGAAAGTCAGCCGTCTAGTCAGTATATTGGAGTAATCAGCAATGTAATATAGGTATGTGCTCTCAATTCACTAAGCCTCCATTTCTAGATGGGTCCCGACTGCTACAATTTTTCTTAAGTTAAAAGCAATCGGGTATGACGACTTTCTTGTTTTAGGGTTTTTCATTTCCAAATTACACAGAAACGCAGGCGGGTTTTTTAGTTTTTTAAATTACCGTTTTTTATTTTATTCATTTTTTTAGTTTTATTGTTGAATGAGTTTATTTGAATTTGGCGCCAAAAATCCGCCATTTTGTTTTTTTTTTTATTTTGATATACCCAGTGTCACTCTCACAGTAAATACGAATCTAACGACACGTCTCAAGCTAAAATCCATCCAGCCGTTCAGGCTGCAGAGCGTGCCAAACAATTATACATACAAACATACATACATACATACATACTCTCGAAAAACATAACCCTCCTTCTGGCGCAGTCGGGTAAAAAGTAAGAAACGGCCTGATTACGATAAGTACCCGATCTCGCGCCTCAGGCGAGTCTTCAGAGAGGACACGATTGAGGAGTGGGATCGACGGTACAAAAACAGTGAGAGCGCATCGACCACAAAAATCTTCTTCCCGAGTGTGAGCGAGGCGTACGGGACGGTGAGAAAAATGGAGTTAACAAAAGAAGTAGTGCAGGCACTGACGGGACATGGTGGGTTCTCCGGGTACTTGGCTAAGTTCAAGTGCAAGGAGGACCCATCATGCATCTGTGAGCCGGGAGTAGAGGAGACAATATCTCATCTGCTCCTGGAATGCCCAAGGTTTGGTAGGCTGAGGCATGACTTGGAACAAAAAATTGATATAAAACTGAGCATAAAGAATTTAAGCAAGATAATGATGAGCGAACAGCGGAATGTTCTCTTGGATTATTGTAAACAAATAGTAAGAATTGTAAATATTAGTAATAAAAATTAAATAGTCTATAAAATTATGTTGGTAAAATATTGTTGAATATTTTCTACCAGCATAAAAATAAAATTAGAATAGAACCTTAGAAATTAGTTTTTAGAATAAATTAAATAAATAGATAAACAATAGTGTAAGCAAATATTAACTTAGGAAAAGAGAATTGTACAAACTAAAGAAACTGAAATTGAAAATTATTTACCCCCTGGTTTCTTCCTTGAAATATAAAATAAAGATAAAAAGTAAAGTGTTAGATAGACGGGAGTCCCACCCGTAGCTGTATGAAAGAGATGGATGTAAGAAAGATATAGGATGCGGAATGAAAGTACGAGAGGAATTAATGCGAGAACTAGTATGAAAGTGTAAAATAAATAGTAGATACAGTCTCTGATGCCGTCAGAGGTGCTAGGTTAAAAAAAAAAAAAAAAAAAAAAAAAAAAAAAAACCTAACCTAACCTAACCTAACCTAACCTAACCTAACCTAACCTAACCTAACCTAACCTAACCTAACCTAACCTAACCTAACCTAACCTAACCTTTTTTTTTTTTTTTTTTTTTTTTTTTTTTTTTTACGTGGGGAAATCCTCATGGATACCCGTCCGCTGGAGAAGGCCGACGGGTTATGCCGGACTCTTACCGGCTAAAACCCCACGGCACTCCCGCTTCGCCCGAGTGGCAGAGGACTGGGAAACCGGCAGAGCCTTTACTTCCAGTCCCCCACCGGCGACCGCCCACCTTTCGGCAGGCCCAGGCAGGACCGCGGAGGGCAGGGAGAGAGGCGCATCGTAATACCAACACTCCTCTCCCTCCACGGTCCTGCCTCCAACTCCTCAACCCCGCTCGGCTGCGGAGGATAGGGAGAGCGGCGCATCGCAATACCGACACTCCTCCTCCCCCGCAGTCCCACCTTTTCCGTGAGCTGAGGGCAAAACCCTCCTCTCACGGCCCGCAATGTTTTTTAACGAGGTTGTCTCCTCGCCCGCAATATTTTTTATAGAGGTTGTCTCCTCGCAGCCCGGCCATTTAAGGCAAGGCCCCCGCCCCCGAAGGATTACGGTATACTTCCACGCTACGCCAGTACTCTAAAAGTAGAGCGAGGCGTGCGCCCGTATGCGTGTCTGTGACTTAACCCAGAACACGCATACCTCCCGCTTGTCGGGTATTCGCCGCGAGTCAATTATATCCCACAAGGAGATATAATTGACAAGCGCCCAGGATGCACCGGCCAAAAGATGCTGCTGTTCCCTCCAGACGTATCCAAAGGGACAAGCAGCAGTTTGGCACACGAGGAGGAACCCGACTTGCATCCCAACCTAACCTAACCTAACCTAACCTAACCTAACCTAACCTAACCTAACCTAACCTAACCAGTCGCGCGCAACCCCCCGCGCAATACGGTCGCTGCCAGCGCTGCTCCGCGCTCGGATTTTTCTTTGAAAATCACTAAAAAATGGATTCTTTGAAGTGCCAGTGTCGTGTTATATACCAAAACACGCGGAAAGTGACCACCTATCTTTTCGCATAAAAAGTTTTTTCAAGAATTTTCTGGAAAATTTGTTAGTGACGAAAAAGTGCAATTTATAAAAATTTGAAAACTTTCACCGCGTGCGGCGCCAGCTGAGTCGCTGTGACCTACCTGTTTCTTGAAGCCAAAACATCGGCGCCGTGGAGGACCACATTTCTGCCAACTCTCGGATTTTTCCCCCCAACCGGGGGGAAGATATACCTGGAAAACCGGAAACCACGTGTCCACGTGGTCCAGGTTGCAGAAGGTTGCGGCTGATTTTAAAAATGCAGTTCGGTGAACAATGGTGAGCCTAGTGCAAATCAGTTTTTACTTTTGAAAAAAGTTAATTTTTGGAGAAGTTATTAACTTTTTGAAAAACTCTGAAATTTCAAAATTTTTTATCTCTGGAAAGCGATCGGCGACCTACCATTTTTATTTGACTTTTTTAAAGACCTTATGTGTTTCTATCAACCCTAAAAATTTGAACATTTTCCCGTGCACAGTTTTTGAAATATAAATTTTTCTTTATAAGGGTTGAAAACGTGCTACCCCTATTTCTACTCTCCGGACAATAAAGTTTATATGTTAAAATAAGTGTGTGTACTTAGACTAACCCATATTTTTTTGTTAATTTTTATACCTACTCTTAAGACTTTTATCTGCTTTTTGTGTATTTTTTATGTGTTTAGGGTGGTTTTTTGTAAATATTAAATCGGGGGTAAAGTATTTGTAAATTTTTATTAGATATTGTGACAGAGCTCCGCGAGCCCGATCCAACGAGCCCAAACTCGCTAAGATTCGGCCAGAAACAGCCAAAGTTGGACTTTTAGCGGCCATCTTGTCCGCCATTTTGAAAAATTTAAAACTGCTGTATCTCTTTAAGTATTGTTCCGATCGAAACGGGGTTTTGGGTATAGTGATGGCCCTTTCTTGCTCTTTCGAATAGCACTGTAGAATCTCTACATAGAGCTTCAAAATTTTCAACTAAATCCATCTGGTCGAGAAGTTGCGCTGCACTGTGCCTACACTCCCAGTTTAAACCGCGTTTCGCTAGGACCGAAATTGACAGAGATACAGCACTTTTTATTTTTGTCGGCCATTTTGTCGGCCATTTTGAAAATCTGTAAAGCTGTATATCTCTGGACCCCGTGCTCTGATTCTGACGGGATTTTTTGCATATTATAGGGCCTTGTCAGAGCTACTTGTATATATATATAGAGACTGACTCTATGTAGAGCTCACTTTTAAAGTTTTAAATTTTTTGCTTTATTTTATTATTATATTGCTTTTACTGTGTTAGTGTAAGTTTACATTGCTTTTTAGTTAAATTAGCAGCAGCTTTTCCTTTATTAACGATAGAGACGGACTCTAGGCAGGGTCTAAATTTGTTATTTTTAAAATAAACGAAATTTACTTATAGTCTGTGACTTCCGGCTCCTATTGGCCACTTTTCGTGTAAATCTTTGACTTTTAAAATTGACGGGGTCTTATTGGGCCCCAAATTTGTACGACTCTACCTAAACTTATAATTATAATACTGTGCTATATACTGTGTTAGTGTGTAAGATTCTTGACTGTGATTACTAAATTGCATAGAACCAAAGTATTCCAGATTGTGACCATAATATAGACTCTAGGTAGAGTCGATCATAAATTATTTTATTTTATTTTATATTGTTTTCTATTCTATTTACATTTTATTTTAACGGACGCACACCTCAACAAGCAGGATGTCGGCTATTGCTAGGACCCCCCTGAAGGCGAATAACGCCGACTGTAAAAAGTCGCCAAAGAACAAATCCGTATCCACAGACAATGTAAGGCGTAGTATACATGAGTGGGAGACCTCCAACTCTGAATCGACAAGGCTGTTTAACAAAGGTGTGCGCAGTGCCGCAGTTAAGGAGAGCCAACCCCGTTTCCGTTGCCCACTCCTCAACCACAATTCCTCGCGCATCGGTGGCAGGCGAACCCCAAGCCAAATTCTTGGCATTGAAGTCGCCCGCCACGACTATAGAACGAGGGGCAGCCCGCCTAACGGCCGCCTGCATCTCGCCAAGGACCACCTCGATCTCCGCGAGGGTTCTGCTGGGCGAGAGATACACTGAAAATACAGTGTACTCCCCCCAGTCCACCGCCACAAACCCAGATCCCCTCTCTCTCGCCAGGAGAGGTGAGCCACCGCTGGGGACGCAGATGGCCGCCACGCCAGTCGCATTCCCTGCCCAGCTGGCCGGGATGCAGTAGGGCTCTGCCACAATGGCAAGTCCAATTCCCCATTGCGCCAGTGCCTGGAAAAGCAGATCCTGGGCACCAGCGCAATGGTTTAGGTTCACCTGGAGGAAACGGTGTGGATCCCTATCCATCATTGGGATCAACACTCATTTCCTCCTGTCGGGGTAATTCCCGACCCGCCTGCTGTGACACCAGGGCCTGAGCGGTCCTCTTGCCTTTCTTCGGTGGGGAACAGTCTTTGCCCCCCACCGCATGCTCTGCAGGCTTACCCGCAGCCGCGCACACTATGCAGTGTGGTTTTGCGGAGCACATCGCCGATTTGTGCCCAAGAGCGCTGCAGCGGTAGCACAGATCGCTGCGGTCCACCTCCGAGGGACACTGGAGCCGCGTGTGTCCAATTTCCAGGCATCGGAAACACTTCATTTGGCGCGGCTCCAGTAACTCAACGCGCGCACTGCTCCACCCGACCCTGAGGCTTTTGGCAGCCACTAATGCCTTCGCGGCCGCCACTGGGCACTGCACCCAAAGAGAGCCAGCACCCATGCGGCCCACGCGGATTTCGCCCCCCTTGACATGGTCAATGGGGCAGCCCGTCTGGGCAGCGATTGCAGAGAGGACCTCATCCTTTGTGACGGAGTCATCCAGGCCTGCCAGGCCCAGATCTGCGCACTTAACAGGCCTAGCGACCCGCGCCTCTCCAGCCAGGACCTCACGGAGTTTCGCTGCGAAGCGATCCGCCATTTCTGCCGTGACCGCGGACGGCAGCTCCAGGACCCGAGCTCCCGTGACCGCCTGCCTTATTTTGAGGCCTGCCGGAATATTGAGGGCCGCCAGGTCAAGCCTCTGACGAGCCTTCAGGAGAACATCCTTATACGTGACTCCCTTCTCGACGGCATCATGCTGCAGCGTAATAACTACAGCCGCCGTCGTGGGAGCACACATTTGGCGCCCGCCACGCTTGCGCCTTTTGCCAGGCTTTCCGGCATTCCCGCCGCTGTTTGCGGGCTTCGGCACCGCTGCAGGTTTTACGCCAGCTGAAGCGGGCTTAGGCACCGAGGCTGGCCTCGACGTTGTAGCAGAGTCGGGCTTTTTGGCCACAGACTTCTTGGCCTTTGCGGCAGTGGGGGCTGGCACCACCGCGCTAGGCGTGGGTGCCGTCTTCTTTCCTTTTCCCTTGCCTTTTCTTCTTGCCACCGCACTCCATGTCGCCACCTCCTCCAAAGAGGGGAAAGAGGGGGGATCCAGCGCCGACGACGATCCAGGCTGGGGCTCGGGCTCTATATTTCGCCTGTCTGCTGCCAGAGGCGGCCTGAGACGTTTCTCAGGCAGCAGGCGCTCCTCGAGCGCCTCAAACCGCGCGCTGATTAACGTCCCAACCCGGGACAGTACATCGCGCGCTATGGCCTCCGTCTGTGAGTGCTGCGCTGACAACTGCTCCGGGACGGGAGGCACGGCGTTCACAGCAGCAGCAGCCACGCTTGCGCGCATGCTGGTGACCTCCCTCCTGAGCGCAGCCAGCTCTTCCCGTAGCCGGTTGTTGTCCGCCTGGAGTCTCAGGGTTTCCTCAGTAGAGGTGTTATTCCTGAGCAGAGTAACTGCCTCTCGAATGGTCGCCGCCGCATCCTTCAAGGCCCTGACAAACGTGCCCTTCAGGTTGCTCGACTTGGTGGCAACTTGCGTAATGACGTTCGTGCACTCCTCGACCCTATCTGCCAGGGTCGAAGAGAGGCACGAATCATCATCATTGCCGCCACCTAGGCCCGCCACCGGCACCCTCGCAGCAGACACATTCCTCAGACGGACTTCGCGAGCGATTGCGGCGACTTCCTCCTCCGCTTGGAGCTCCAGCTCCTTCCTTCGGGCTACTAAGAGCTCTTGCTTGGCTTTCGCCAAACCGACGTACTGCCCCGTCGTCGGCGGGCGCCCACGCCCGCGACGGGCCGGAGAAGATTTGGCAGGTGGCGAATCCTCGCCTTCCGCGTCCTTTCCATCCTCTGGAGGTTTGGGGCGTTTCCGCTGCGCCTCTCGCGAGTTGGAACTCGCGAGGCTCATATCCGAGTCCGACTCGGATATGTAGACGAAGTCAGACGTGGTCCCAGCAGGGGTAACGTCTCTTACGTCATCCTTCATCGAGGCGGGTAATCCGCCATCCATCTCGTCACTTATACTAAACTTAAAACTAGGCGGGGGGGGGGGGGGGTTCAGTGCTCATTTTTGTTCCCACGAGTAGTAGGCGAAATAAGATCGCTCCCCGTTACGCCAATTAGAGGAGGGGCTACATACTGCAGAGGTCGCCAAGTATCCGCAGGTTTTAACGAGGGTTCTCTCGGGTTTTATAGGGTTTACCTTCCCGCGGGTCGGCCAATTAAGGCAAGCCCTCCGGGAGGCAAACACACAACATCTCCTGCTGGAGCCACCAGGCAGGGTCGTTGAAGTGTGCCGCGACTTACGGAACGCGAGACATGTGGCTAGTCATTCTCCTCCAACGGTGGCACGTATGCCTGCCAGACACACCGCAATTGGGCAGTGTGCTGGCCCGTCCCATATTGGCCCAGATCACGTGACTTCTCTGTTATCAGAGAAACACACGGAGGGCCCTCCTTGTGCTGCTCTTTGTCTGGCCCTTCGCTTCAAGCCTGTCCGGTATGGGAAGCCCTATCCGGTATAGCCCTGAAGGTCATTAGGACACGCAAACCCCCCCACCACGATAAGGTGGCAGCACAACGGGGGAGAACCTAACCTAACCTAACCTTTTTTTTTTTTTTTTTTTACGTGGGGAGATCCTCATGGATACCCGTTCTCTGGGGGAGGCCGACGGGTTATGCCGGACTCTTACCGGCTAAAACCCCACGGCACTCCCGCTTCGCCCGAGTGGCAGAGGACTGGGAAACCGGCAGAGCCTTTACGTCCAGTCCTCCACCGGCGACTGCCCGCCTTTACGGCAGGCCCTTCACGCCCCTCCGCACAGGGAGGGGCCCGGAAATGACCGTGAGTGCTCGGCCATTCCCGTCGGCGAGGGTGGTGATTAGTGCAATGCGGGCAAAAGCGCCCCCACGCCGGTCGTGCAATCGTCTTCTCCTGCCCCTTCTCCGCCTGCGGAGCGGCGCTGCGAGAGGGTCGTCCTCCCGTGCGCACTCCGCCGCCTCCTTCTGTGATATAACGTGTTCGCAGAAGGAGGCAACTGCCGCCCATGTCCTCTCGCCCTCCAACATGGCTTTGACCACGCTGGGGAGCGAGAGGTCCCGCCCGACCGCCGCAACTAAATCGCGACGTGGCTCGGACCACGACGGGCACACTTCAAGTGTGTGCTGCGCCGTGTCCACCGCCGCACCGCATTCGTGGCATGACTGGGCTCCCTCCCTTCCAATGCGGTACAGGTACGATCCGAAGCAGCCATCACCTGCACCAGACGGAACGAGAGGAAACCATGCCTTCGCTCGAGCCAGTCCTGCAAGACTGACCCAAGCGCGTCCAGCGTTCGGCGGCCGAATGTCGCGGTGGCAAGGTCCTCCGTCCAGTGCTGGACGATTGCAGCCCTCGCCTCCCGCCGAACGGCCTCCCGCTCTTCCAAAGCTGGGCGCTCCCCGAGCGCCCTCTGCCTTGCTGTCCACTCGTACACTCTGGCAAGCACCCACGCCTCGAGCTCCCAGGGAGGTGTGCCAGCCAGAGCGCACGCCGCCGAAAAACTTACTGAACGGTAGGCCCTAGCTACCCGCTGTGCAATGGCCCTTTGGGGCCATCGGATGGCAGCGGCATTCTCCCTCCTGAGGAGGGTGTCCGCCCAGATGGGGGCACCGTAAAGGGCCATACTCCTAAGGATGCCGGCGTACAGTCGCCGGCATCGCGCGCTGGGCCCCCCGAGGTTCGGGAGGAGCCACGAGAGAGCGTCCGCGGCCTTCAACAGGCGCGAGGACAGTCGGCTAAAGTGCGGACCGAAGCGCCACCTGCTGTCAAGAGTAAGGCCCAGATATTTCATCTGGGCCTTCACACCGATCCTGACGCCTTCCACGAAGATATGGGCGTCAGGCGGGGTGCGCTGCCGAGGCCCATGGAAAAACACGGCCTCGGTCTTGTGTAGCGCCACCCTCAACCCTAGGCGGCGGATCCTCCCTGCGACCAAGGCTCCACCCGCCGAGGCCAAGTTGGCCGCCTCCCTGAAGGTCGCTCCCCGGGCAGTGAGAAGAGTGTCATCCGCATAGCAGATGACACTCGTGCCACGGAGGAGGGTTCCCCGCAGGAGCCAATCGAATCCGATGTTCCAGAGGAGTGGTCCTAGGACCGACCCCTGTGGAACACCGGCTTCGACGCCGAACCGCCGTAGTCGGCCAGTTTTATCCACAAGGAGGACCGCCCGATCATCCAAGTAGCTGGCCAGGAGGTCCCGCAGGTATTGAGGCACTCCGTGGAAACGGAGTGCCTCAAGTATGGTGGAGTGGGGGACGGAGTTAAAGGCGTTGGCTATATCGAATGACACAGCCAACAATCCGTCCCCTGTTTCCACGGCCTCCTTCACCTGGCCCTTGAGTCGGTTCAGGGCATCCACCGTCGAGCGACCAGCCCGAAAACCAAACTGGGTGTCTGACAGGTCCGGTCCAACCCCCCGCAGGTGGATGTTCAGGCGGCTGGCAATGATCCACTCAAGCATTTTACCGACCTCATCGAGCAGGACGATGGGCCGGTATGCCGAGGGGGAACCCGACGGGCGCCCCTCCTTTCGGAGAAGGCACAATTGGCCCTCCTTCCATAGTTTTGGGAACCTCCCAGACGTGAAACACACGCTGAAGAGTTCCCGAAACCTTTCCTCCATTTGCATGGTGGCGATGGCCACCACCTTTGCGGGAACGCCGTCCGGGCCGGGAGCCGTCTTTTTTGAGCGGAGGCGGAGAGCCGCCGCTTCCAATTCCGCCTCCGTGACCGGAGGGACCTCCTCTTCTGGCAGACTCACCCGCCGTGGGGGCTCCATTACTGGTGGGGTGAAGTTGTCCCTGCAAGGAAACAGGGACTGGACCACCCCGTCCAGCAATGCCGGCTCAAGGGTCTCAGCCACTGGAGGGCCAAAGGGGCGCAGCTTGTTACGTGCCGCCTTGTATGGTCTGCCATATGGGTCGTTGTCGAGACCCTCCAGCATTTCGGCTCTCGCCGAGTCCTGGGCGGCACCAATTGCCGACTTCAGAACCCTCTTTGCCTCTACGTATGATTCGTAGAGGCGGTCCTCGTTGGCCGGGTCTCGTGTGTGCCTCCGTCGGCTCCACGTGTAAGCCCTCCTGGCTGCCACACAGGTGGCTCTGAGCCCTGCCAACTCCTCCGACAACCAGTAGACCGCACGTCGAGGAGGTGGACGGCGAGAACGAGGCATGCTGGAGTTGCATACCTCGGTCAGGTACTCCCTCAGTTGGACCGCCGCGGCGTCCACGTGCAGGCCATCGACAGGAGGCGAGAGCCAGTCCTGGATAAAAGCCGACTCTCTGGCCGCCTCCCGGTTCAGGCGGGTAAGTGCCCAGCGTGGGAAAGGGGATGGTCCCGATGGGGCCGTCTCCTGGGGGCACTGGGTGAAGATATCGAACCGCACGTATCTGTGGTCCGATAGAGTTTCCACCAGCTCTACCCGCCAGTCTACGATGCGGGCGGCTAAAGCAGGGGTGGCAAAAGTGAGGTCCACTATTGACCCTCCCTCCCGCCGCATACACGTGTAAACTGTCCCTCTGTTTAAAAGGGACAGACCGCTCGACGCCGCCCAAAATTCGACGGCACGTCCCTGAACATCGGTGGCCAGGTTGCCCCAGACCACCGACTTCGCATTAAAGTCTCCCAGTATGGAGACCTGACGCGGCGCCATCCTACCGGCTACTGCAGCAAGGACTTCGAGAAAGTTCTCGAAGTCCGAAAGGGGACTGTTTGGGGAGAAGTAGACCCCCACCAAGACTATGTCTCCCCATGCGGCGGCCACATATCCCGGTCCCCTCTCTAACAGCGAGAGGGGAGGGGAGTCCGTGGAAGACCGCGCCACTAGTGCCACCGAGCCGTCCCTATCCCCCAGCCAGCGGCCAGGGACTGAGTAGGGCTCGGCGACTACCGCCACGTCCACCAACCACTCGGCCATGACCTGAACCAGCAGGTCCTGGGCCGCTTTGCAGTGGTTGGTGTTTGTCTGGAGGATGCGATGTACGACTTCCATTTATTCGGACATCACACCCCCCTCGTCGGCCGCCGCTGGAGTTGGAGCTGCGGTGGTAGCAGCAGGCCGAGTCAGCGCCTGCGCTTTGCCCTTCTTTGTGGGAGGTTTGCACTTCCTCCCACTCATCACGTGGTCCGCTGGGCGACCACTGGCGGCACACACCGCGCAGTGCGGCGTGGCAGCTCTGCAAGAGGCGGCCTTGTGCCCTTCACTTCCACACCGGTAGCAGATGCTCGCCCTGTCCGTTTCGGACGGACAAAGAGCCCGGGTGTGGCCAATCCCGAAGCACTTGAAGCAGCGGAGAGGCTGCTCCTCAAGCGCCCGGACCACAGCCGAGCTGAAACCTATCAGCAGTCGTCCCTTGGCCAGGACGGCCTTGGCCGCGGCGACTGGGCATTCAAGGCGAATGGCACCCATGCCACCGCGGCCGGGCCTAATGGTCCGGCCCTGTACTGCTGCGACACTGCAGCCTCCCGCTGCTGCTACCGCCTCCACCACCTCCTCTTTGGTGATCGAGTCGTCCAGATCGGTCACCTCTAAGGTCGCGGACTTAACAGGTCTTGCGACCTTGGCCGCGTCCGCGATTACCTCTTGCAACTTTGTTGCGAAGAGGTCCGCTTTGGTGCTGCCCTGTGCCCCCGGGAACTCAAAAATTCGAGCCCCAGTTTGGGTCCGGCGGCACTTAACCCTCTCAATTCCCAATTGAGAGGGATCGGCGTTGGTACGAGCCCGCTTCAGCACGGACTCGTATGTCTCGCCCCGCTCCGCGGCCTCCGGGGTGAGTGTCACCACGACAGCCGCGGTTTTGGGAGGAACTAGTTTCCTCCCACCGGCGGGGGCCCTTTTGGCTGTGGCAGCAGCGGTGGCGGGCTTGGGGGCCGACTTTTTTCCCCTTCCCTTCCCCTTTCCCTTGTCAGTCACTTTGGACTGACCGGGAGGGGCAGTGATGGGGGTGGCGACCGAAGGCGTCTTTTTGGGTTTTCTCTTCCGCCTCCCGACCACCTCCGTCCACGACTGATTGGACGGGGTAGTGGAAGGCAGAAGAGGGTCCTCCCTCTGGGGGACTTGAGGGGCTGCTTGAGTGGCAGCTGGCTCAGCCTCCCTTTCTGAGCTCGTGGTTGGAGCCGGTGGGAACGCAGTTTTCTTCCCCTTGCCTTTGCCCTTAGAGGGCTTCGGGTTCTGGGGCTGCTCCATCGGTGCTGGAGCCACCGACGGCCCCGGCCTGCTCAGCGTCTTGTCCGCCACGAGCGGCGGTCGGAGACGCCTCTCCGGCAAGAGCCGGTCTTCAATGCCAGCGAAGCAGGCTCTGGTGAACGCCCTCTCCTCCATGACAACCTTGCGGATGATGTCCTCAAGGTTCGAGAGGGGGGCCTCAGACACCGGTCCTTGTGAGGCCTGAGCAGGCCGGGCCGTGGTTTCAGCCAGCTTCTTGTGCAGCTGGCTGACCTCCGCCTGCAGGCGATCTACCTTCGCCTGCAGTTGCTGCGTCTCGTCGGTCGCCGTGCGCTGCACCAGCTCCCGAACGATACCGCACATACTTGCGGCCCGGCATTTCAGGGCCTTTTGGAAAGTCCCCTTTAAGTTGGAGGACTTAGAGGCGACTTCCACAATCTCCTCCTGGTCCTCTTTTGCCATCCGCTCCAGCTCTGCTAGGGAGTGGTCCGCGTACAAGACGCTGGACGCACCATACCCGGCCCTGGCCCTGTCAGCACGCGCCTGCTGCTCTTTGGAGGCTACCTGCTCCTCCAAATCTTGTTGAAGCTGCACCCGTCTTGCCAGGTTAAGTTGGCGTTGGGCGTCCTCCAAGCCAACATTGTGGGTGACAGCTGCATTAGGTTTTTTAGCCTTTAGTTTCCTTCTCTGCTTACTTTTAACCGAGTCCGAGGAGACCCCGGATCCTTGCCGCAAGTAAGCCCTCTTCCGCGCTTGACGGTCATCTTCTACGACCGTCGAACCCTCGTCCGACGCGTCCCGCATGGACTCGATATCAGACTCAATATCTAACACCTCGTCCGGCCTTCTAAATGAGCTAGCCGCAGATGGTGAGCGACTAGCTTCCGACGCAGTAGCGTCGTCGGGTTGGCCCTGAAAAGGGCCTTTTGGTGTGCCCTGGGAAGGGACTTTAGGTTGGCCCTGAGAAGGGCCTTTTTTAATGAAACGCCCGGAGGCGTCCCGCAAAGGCTCTGACATAATAATCAATCGCAAATCAAAGTCGTAGATACCGCAAGAGAAAGCTACGACAGCACAGTGCTCGTTAGCCGCCGGCCTGCCACTCCGTTACGGTGGTCAGGCGCGACGTTGCCCGGGGAACGCTACGAGGAAGCCAGCACTGTGGGGGGATCCCCAACCTAACCTAACCTAACCTAACCTAACCTGCCTAAAAAAAAAAAAAAAAAACCTAACCTAACCTCGCCAGATGTATGGCCACGCAGCGGCAAACTGCACTGACACCCCGAGGTGCGTCAAGTGCCTAGGTTCCCACGGCACCAAGGAGTGCACGCGTAACCGCGACTCGGACCCATCCCCCCAAGAGGGCCATCCGGCCAACTAACGTGGTTGCCCGCGCGCACCAAAGCCGAAACCGCCAACACCACTAAAAGCCAAACCCACCCCGCAACCCAGACAGGGTTCTAAGTGGGCACCGGCACCAACGGCGGACAACTTCCTCGCGTTAAGGACCCCTAGGATCCAACAACAACGCCTGGGGTAGGGTTCTCCCAACAGCCCCCTCCAAATCGGCCCCTAAGGCCACCCCTTCCCCCCCACAACCGTGACACCAACCGGGCGGCTCTCAGCCGTCCCTTAAAGACGATATGCAAACGGTGGCCGCCACCATTGCTAACATCGACATCGGCGAAATATCGGTTTTAGCTTTTAAAATACGCACCGCACGCACTCCCCAAGAGCGCTTACTCGCTCTTGTGGAACACCACCAAATCCTAAGCTTGTTTTAATAATGCCCTTAGGGCAAAACAAAACCCCAACTTTAAGTGTCAATACCGGTCGGGTGAAGCCCAAAGGGCTGTCGCTCATCACTTTTAACACGCGCGATTTATGTAGCAATATCCCCGAGCTCAAACTATTCTTTAAAAGTATGCACATAGACATACTAGCAGTGCAGGAAACTTTCCTCAAACCCGACATAGTTAAAGGTCTTAGCATCCCCCAATTCAACATTATTAGAAACGATAGGCTTAACGAACAAAGGGGTGGAACAGCCATCTATTATAGGAGAGCAATCCACTGCTCACAAATTCCCACCCCCCAACTCACCAACATGGAAGCCACTATAGTGAAACTAGCCATGACGGGACATTTGAGGACATTTTGAGGCCATCCTAGCCCTGGGAGGGTCCACTATTATGATTGGAGACTTCAACTCAAGCATACTGACTGGACGTGCCTAAAAATCAACGACAATGGCGTAAAGCTCCTCAAAATCACTGAAGAACTCGAACTCACTGTATACTCCCCATACTCCCCCACGCACTACCCGGATAATCCGGACCACGACCCTGACATACTCGACTTTGCCATAGTCAAGGGAGTTTCCCTTAACGTTTGCGCAATAGACACACTTGACGATCTAGGCTTGGACCACCGCCCAGTATCCCTGAAACTTGGCCTCCAAAATAGCACGCCCTCCCCCACGACAACTAAATTCACCAACTGGGACGGTGTCACTGACTCACTGACCTCAGCCATTGACGCCCCCGACTCCGCATACGCTTTCTCGACCGACTACCTGGACAACACTGACAAGATAGATAGCGTAGTAAATAGTATCACCCAATTAGTACAGGCTGCGATTAAGACGAACGAAAAGGTCGTTACCAACAAAGACCGCAAACTCCCGCGCCAGACAAAACTCTTAATCGCAGAGAAAAGAGCAGCTCTCCGTAGAGCCGCAGACTACCCCACACCCGACAATAGGAGGGAAGCCAACTCCCTACAGCGTAAGCTTAGGAAACACCTTTCCGAACTGAGAAACTCCAACTGGAGTAAACTCATGGAGGATATCACCCCCTCCCATACTGCCTACTACAGAGTAGCCAAGGCTCTCCGCGTAGATGCAATCACGCACACCCCTCCCCTAACGCGGCCAGACAGTACGATAGCATTCGAGGACAATGAGAAAGCGGAATGCTTCGCGGACAGCATTGCCACCTAATGCACCCCTAGCACACAAGAGTGTGAACCCGGCCATATCCAATCAGTGGAGGATGAGGTCCGCAGCAGGTTCTCACTCCCCCTCACTGCGGACCCCATCACAGTGTCCACTGACGAAATATGCTCCATAATTAGAGGTCTTAAACCTAAAAAAGCCCCCGGAGCAGATGGTATCTCTAACCAAGCACTCAAATACTATCCGGAACAGGTACTTGTACTGCTAGCTATTATTTTCAACACCTGCTTTGAACACTGTTACTTCCCGACAGCATGGAAGGAAGCAATAGTAATAGGCATCCCAAAGCCAGGCAAACCTCTTAACGTCCCCACAAACTACCGCCCCATAAGTCTACTCAAGACCATGGGGAAACTATTCGAAAGAGTCATACTCAATCGAATTAAAAGTCATATCTTCCCGCCGGACAAACCTCCCCTTATAATTAACCACCAGTTTAGGTTCCGCGCCAAACACTCGTGTCCTCAACAAGTCCACCGCATTGTCGAATACATACTGGACGGATTTTACCCCAGACGCGAAAGGACAGTAGCAGTCTTCTTCGACGTCGCAAAGGCCTTCGATAAGGTCTGGCATGCGGGACTTGTATATAAACTCTACCACCTGGACCTTTCAGACCGTCTTGTAAGAATAGTGGAGTGCTACCTCCGAGACTGTAATTTTCGTTTTAAACACGAAGGGGTGCTTTCTACTTCGCGTCCCATTAAAGCCGGGGTCCCCCAAGGGTCCATACTCTCCCCAACATTGTACACTCTGTACACTCATGACATCCCCATCCCCAAGCAAAGCAAATCAGGGCCAGCAGTACAGCTCTCCCTATTTGCAGACGACACTGCCCTCTACGTAAGAGGGCCGTCCGTAGCGCTTACACCACAAATAGCCAAACTACAAACTGCAGTTAACGAGCTAGGTAATTGGTTTAGGAAATGGCGAATCGAAGTGAACCCGAGCAAAAGCTCCGCGGTCCGCTTCGACTACCATCTTAGGCGCAACCAACTCGCAGACTCAATCCGCATGCTAGGCACCCGCGTCCCCTGGCAACGTACAGCCAAATATTTAGGAGTCACCCTCGACTCCTTTCTCACTTTCGGACCTCACATCACAAATGTGACCCGGAATGCCCGCTTCTACCTGGGCAGGCTAAACAGCATGTTAGGTAGGTACAGCAAAATGTCCCCCATTAATAAGCGAACACTCTATAAGGTTTGCATTCGACCGGTAATGACATACGTGGCCCCCGCGTTTGCACACGCGAACCCAAATAAGATGAAAATGATCCAAACAGTCCAGAGCATTTTCTGCCGTAGGGCTCTGGACGCCCCATGGTGCGTCAGAAATCCGGACTTGCATAGGGACTTAGGCATACCTACCACCCAACAATTCATCAAAGGCCTCTCCGAGAACTTCTTCAAGTCCTCGGAGTCGCATCCCAACCCGCTAATTCGTGAGGCAGCGGACTACTCCCCGCGTCTCATTTTAACTAGTAATATGGTCCGCAGACCAAGAAATGTCCTTACTGATCCCCCCGATAAAATATCAGCCGATCTGAACTGCCTCCTGGCAGCTCAGGGAGGAACAGATAGTGTTACTTTTTGAATGACACAGTCCCCCCACTTGCACACCTAATGTGATTAACCCAGCGGCCGCTCCCATCAGGAGCTCTCCGCGCTGTCCCCTTAGCGTGAATTTTCGCACTAGGAGGGGCGTCGCTCCGATATACTTTTAGGGTGGCCTATGCTGCCAAAGTTCTTCAGGGGGTGTTTAGTGGGTAGTGCGGTCTTTGAGCCTGTGTATGCGTATTCATATTATATACCTTAGGTGTATAACGTGTACGTATGCATATAGGCGCAGAGCTGTGAGTCCCACATAACCGGTGCAGCCTTACAGCTGCACAGGTATGCGTAAACGCATTCACCTCCCCCCCCTCCTTAAAATCTCGAGGAGAAAAAAAAAAGCGGTAGCGACATTCAGTACGCAAATCAAGAAGAAGCGAAAATCCGAAGGAGCTACTGTGGGCGAGAAGAGCCTAGCAGAATCCTACGCAAGAGACAGCATCGTAATTGACCCTTATAAGGACCTTCGCTCGAGCGACAGCATCGTAATTGAGCCTCGAAGAAGGAAGCCTCTCGCGTCTCCCAATCGGAAGCTGCACATCGCAAACCTACGTTGGTCCCCACAATACGTGTTTTCTTCAACTCCGAAGCGTTACTTCTTGCAAGTCAGTCGCAACCATACGAGCAACCGTCTTTAGGTATCAGTCCACTGCTCTCCCCCGGCTTTTTATGTGGGTCGAACGAAGGCGGCCTACAAATAAACTTCAACTAACTTATACCAGACTTAGCAAAATCTATAAATCCTTTGTGGGACCATGCTCACTCATGTATAAAATTACCCTAAGATGTGTTAAATTTGTCACAAAAACAGTTTAAATATTGTATCCAAAGAACTCTTTGTATAAAAGGTTATACTGAATATTTAAATGACAAAAATTTATGGGTAGACACTGTTTTTTCCATCAACACTACTAATCATGTTTAATAGTAATAAAATGATGACCAACCCGTGAAAGCGATGAAAAATGACAAGTCTAGTACTTCTTTTAATAAATATTTTTATCTTAGCATTGACATGAGTGGTGCATGCTCGCTGCGGATGGTGGCGTATCGGGAGCCGGGTCGTTCCTTTCCCTCAAATAAGGTTGATGGGAGCGATGGCTGACTCTCGCGTTATACTCGTGACCGGGTGCTGTCCGTGTGAACTGGCCTACTCTTGTTAAAGGCATTCAATGATTTTTATGTATTACTTTTCGTGTCATATTGTTTTCATGTTCTAATGACATAATCTGGTCTTTAACAAGGATTTTATTTTGATGTTATTAACTAATTATTGTTTATTTCTTGATTCTTCACAAATGACATTGTTATTATTATTTTATGACTATCAGAAAGAGTGTAATTTGCACCTATTTTGAATAAATATATTGAATTTATTGAATTGAATTGAATGTGCACAGTGAAACTTTTTAGGGCCTCTTCTGAGAAATCAGAATAGTCTGATTTTGCACGCGTGTTTAATGTTAAATAATATAGTTTTTTTTCTCAGTGATTAAATTTTACGGTTCCGTAGTCAAACTACAATTAGTAGGAAGCCTTATAGTTTCGCCATGTCTGTCTATCTGTCTGTCTGTCTGTCTGTCTATATGTGTGCGCAGGTATGTACAGCCGTTTTTTTCACAGTTATAGCTACAAAGCTGAAATATGTTATGGTTATACAAATCTGTAACCGCTACCTATAGTTATGAAAAAAATAATACTTTTAATACAGTCATGTAAAGTGGGGTTGATTTTTATTGTTCGCTCACCCTATCTTATGGGGTAACGTTGTACAGGGCATTCAATACTACTGAGGGTTCGCTAAGATTATTTTTCCATAAAATGGTTCGTTCACTAAATATAAAGTGTTAGTGTTGATTTTTGTGCGAGTTGCATGTCCCCAACCCCTACCCCAGCTAAACCACTATTTCAGGAAATTTGAAAAATACTGGAAAAAGTAGGGTATTATAATCAATTTAAAAAGATAATTATGACAAAAAATTAACTTAAGATTTTAATTCTTAAAAAAAATATAAAAAATCTGAGATTTTTCATACAAATTAATGTTCTATATTTAAAGTGCAAAAATAACTCTATTTTAAAAAATATACGTTAATTAATTAAAAAGACTAGGGAACCCGGCTGTGTGCGCGGTGCAACTCGCACTTGGCCACTTTTATTTTATTTTAGAGCCTTCGGACACTGTCCGATATCTAAGTTGTTCGTGCCCAATGAATTGTTGGACATTTCCATCCAATAATTTGATTGCAGATATAGTTTAAGCAGAGCAATATGCCAAAAATATATATATTTATAAATACAATTTGAGAGGATTCAAAAAGCTCTGTATGAAGAACAGAACGGTGGTGGAAAGTTGTAAAATGGCATGAAAGTATGGAATTTTAAAATGCACCCTGGGCTGGTCTTCGAACTCCAACACCCTGATCATAAGTCCACATTTAGACCATCACCTTACATGTCTGAATAAGAGGAAACTTGTCTTTAAAACTGGACCTTAGAGTTATTCAAATAGGAATTTCCTCTCAAGAGAGAAGATTTACAAGTTTTTGTCTGACCACCTTACACTACACTATACATCCTGCCCCTACCCTACACTACACTACACCACCCTACCCTACCCTACATTAGAACCTTATCCTGACAATAACGAACTCAACAAAAAAAGAATTAACGAAATCTAGATACCATAGATATGTAGAAACTTAGCTGCCGACTGCAGCGCCATCTGCCGGGCTAATTTGTGAACCTAAACCATCAAGGGCGCCACCCAAACTTAGCTACCGACTGCAGAGCCATCTGCCGGGCTAGTTTGTGAATCTAATGAATCTAAACCATCCAGGGCGCCACCCAAACGCATACAAAAAAAATCATTCAAATCGGTCTAGCCGTTTAAGACGAGTTTAGTGACATACACACGTACAGTAGAATTATATTTATAAAGATATATACTAAATATTAATGTTATTTCAATATTTATTGTTTTATTCATGTAAACCTGTGTATTTCCAAAGGGAATTCTTTGGGAGAGGCCTTTGTCCAGCAGTAGACGTTTTCGGCTGATATGATGATGATAATGATGACACCTGATTATTATATATCATCAGATAAACTTTCCAATGAAAAAAATAGAAAACTATCACAGTTGAGTAGGCTTTCTTAGTTTAGGAGGAATAGTCGACCAACTTAAGATGTGCACTTGGATTTGTCAAAATTTTATAATTTTTTCCATACAAAATGTTCTATTACCAACTGAAAAAAACATTTTGTCTTTTAAAATATACATTCATTTTTCTAAAAGGCTACGGAAGCCTACTTTGAGCGAGCGCAACTTGCACTTGGCCCGGTATTTCTTTTACCGCTCCCGTACCGCGGAGAAACTCGCAGGTTGTGTGTGAAGTCGACCAACCCGCACTGGGCCCGCGTCGTCGACTAAGGCCCGATCGACCTAATTCAGGGTAGGCTCGAGCAACTCGGTGGGGACGTATATGAGCTGATATCATCAAATTTGAGTGAATTTTTTTTTTGAAGTCGGTTTTTACTTATTTCAAACTTTTCAAGCGACTTCCAAAAAGGAGGAGGTTCTCAATTCGTCTGTATGTTTTTTTTATGTGTGTTACCTCAGAACTTTTGATTGGGTGAACCGATTTTTATGATTCTTTTTTTATTTGAAAGCTAGTGCTTCCCGTGTGGTCCCATATAAATTTTATCAAAATCGGTGTAGTAAGTACTTTAGTAGAAAATTAACAAAAACCAAAAATAATAATGCAAAATGTACTAATTTGTTGCGATGTAAGTCGGTTTTTTAACGTGTTTTTCAATTATTATCAAGCGACAGGACAGGTGTGCCGGTGTGCTGGTGCGCCCTCGCGTGCTCGCGTGCTCACGTGTGGCGGCGCGCCGGCGGCGGCGGCGGCGCGTGCGTCGCTATCTGCGCGTAGTCCTACAGTTGTACAGTACACATTGTGAAATACTGGTAGGTAAGAATTTGTTACCTACCTATCTCAAGAATTTATTTCACAATTAAAACATATCAAAGCAACGTGAACTTATATAGTAACACGCAGAATATGTTCGGGTAGTATTCATTTTACTGTAAGTAATCATTTAGTACTCTAATAAGTTTTTCCCGTAAAAAGTGAAAATGGTGTGCCGCCTTCTTGCGCTAGTTTTCGTCTTATTTTTAGTTCAGGTATGACATATACTTATTCGTACTCAGTATAAATCGGCAAAGAGCGTGTCTTACTGTCGGACATTTAAACTTCCTTGGTCCGACCTACTTGGTCCGACCTACTTGGTCCGACCTACTTGGTCCGACCTACTTTTTTTGAAGTCGTTTAATAAAAAAATAAACCGACGAAAAAAGAAAGGAACTAAAAAGCGAAAAATAAAAAATACCTTTATAGTGTAACTGAGCTCCTACACTTATGTAAATACCTTTATAGTGTAACTGAGCTCCTACACTTATGTAAATACCTTTATAGTGTAACTGAGCTCCTACACTTATGTAAATACCTTTATAGTGTAACTGAGCTCCTACACTTATGTAAATACCTTTATAGTGTAACTGAGCTCCTACACTTATGTAAATACCTTTATAGTGTAACTGAGCTCCTACACTTATGTAAATACCTTTATAGTGTAACTGAGCTCCTACACTTATGTAAATACCTTTATAGTGTAACTGAGCTCCTACACTTATGTAAATACCTTTATAGTGTAACTGAGCTCCTACACTTATGTAAATACCTTTATAGTGTAACTGAGCTCCTACACTTATGTAAATACCTTTATAGTGTAACTGAGCTCCTACACTTATGTAAATACCTTTATAGTGTAACTGAGCTCCTACACTTATGTAAATACCTTTATAGTGTAACTGAGCTCCTACACTTATGTAAATACCTTTATAGTGTAACTGAGCTCCTACACTTATGTAAATACCTTTATAGTGTAACTGAGCTCCTACACTTATGTAAATACCTTTATAGTGTAACTGAGCTCCTACACTTATGTAAATACCTTTATAGTGTAACTGAGCTCCTACACTTATGTAAATACCTTTATAGTGTAACTGAGCTCCTACACTTATGTAAATACCTTTATAGTGTAACTGAGCTCCTACACTTATGTAAATACCTTTATAGTGTAACTGAGCTCCTACACTTATGTAAATACCTTTATAGTGTAACTGAGCTCCTACACTTATGTAAATACCTTTATAGTGTAACTGAGCTCCTACACTTATGTAAATACCTTTATAGTGTAACTGAGCTCCTACACTTATGTAAATACCTTTATAGTGTAACTGAGCTCCTACACTTATGTAAATACCTTTATAGTGTAACTGAGCTCCTACACTTATGTAAATACCTTTATAGTGTAACTGAGCTCCTACACTTATGTAAATACCTTTATAGTGTAACTGAGCTCCTACACTTATGTAAATACCTTTATAGTGTAACTGAGCTCCTACACTTATGTAAATACCTTTATAGTGTAACTGAGCTCCTACACTTATGTAAATACCTTTATAGTGTAACTGAGCTCCTACACTTATGTAAATACCTTTATAGTGTAACTGAGCTCCTACACTTATGTAAATACCTAGATAACTTTGAGTCGGCGCCGATCAAACGAATAAGCAAATTAATTATTACGTCAAATGAAATGATAGCAGCCGAAAGCACGGCGGCGGCGACCGACGTGATGCGTCCCTTTGTTGGCAAATGCCGAACGTTCCGTTTGTTTGTTTGGCACCGACTCAAAATTATTTATGTATTTACATAAATAGTGTAGGAGCTTAGTTACACTATAAATAAATAAATAATAAATAAATCAAGTTTATTTCGGACCACAAAAATCCATAATATGTGTTAGTAACAATAGAGACTTGGCCTATGTTAGTTAGTACTAAAAAACTACTTGGGAATAATTAAAATAAATATCATTTTACCGCACCGGCGACTATCCCCACCCAACACTTCAGGAGGGGAGAGTCCAACCGTGCGGCGATGGTCCTCAGGATGCCGTTGTGGCCGCCGCCGTGCCGCGCGACCGATGGAGAAGTGAGGAGACTTGCGTATAATCGCGTGGAATCCATCGCGCGCAGTTCGCGCCTCCGCAAACATTTGAGACGCACTTCAATGGCGCGGCAGCCCCGTCAGCATACTGAAAGCGTTATTATATTAAACTGCACACTTTTTATTTTTTGCCTTTTAGTTCCTTTCTTTTTTCGTCGGCTGAATTTTTTTTGTTAAAAAGTTTTAATTTTTCAATTTATTGTAGCTAAAATGTACTAATGGGTGCTAATATTCTAAATAAAAAAAAAATTCGAGCGAGACCTACAGTACTTGCATATGATGTGTAACATGTGACAAAATACTTTATAAAAGGACGGCAAAGATACGGCAGACTAGGCTGTATGGTCATAGATACCTTTGCCTTTTCCGCGCTATTAAAGCCTGAAAAAAATTAAATTAAAAATTTAAAAAACCTCCCCCCGCAAAAAAGTAAAGCGGACATTTAAAAAGTAAAAAATAATACCTTTCATTGAGCCATCAAATTCATTTCAGAAATACCTTTTTTTTTTTTATTCTCTATTGATAAGCCCTTGGCATCATCTCACCAGATGGTAAGTGACGATGATGCCGAAGATGGAAGCGGGCTTGCCAAGATTCCCCAACGCAATGGAGAACTGGCTATCTTATCTTCATGCCGGAACACATCAATGTTTTTTTTAACACTGATGTTTGGCGGCAAGACTTAGATAAGATAGGGTTTGCTCATTAAAATGGCGCTATAATGTCGCGTCGGGGTACCGCTTTAGTGAATCAGACCCTTCATTTGATTGACTATCTATTATTTACTAGTATTTTCGACCAACTTGCGACGACGATCAACTTTTGTGACAAATCTAGTAACATTGGGTGTTAAGAGTCTGGGAGCGTTATGAGTTTGAAAGTTCTCTATTTTAGCTATGTATTTTATTATATTTGGGAAGTTAGCAGCCTCATTCACAAAATACTAGTTATTGCTTTAAACTTAGCGGTACCCCGACGCGACATTATAGCGCCATTTTAATGAGCAAACCCTATCGTGCCATCCATCGATTTCGATAATTAAAATTTATATAGGTATTTCTGAAATGAATTTGATGGCTCAACGAAAGGTATTATTTTTTACTTTTTAAATGTCCGCTTTACTTTTTTGCGGGGGGAGGTTTTTTAAATTTTTAATTTAATTTATATTTCAAAATTTTTAACTTATTTTCAAAATAATTAATGACAAGTACAGTTATATCTAAAAGGATATAGATTTGTCTATAAAACATTCATCAAAATTATGTTCGGTTGTTTTGTTTTTAAACCAAAATGTTTGGAACTTCCGAGACTTATATTTATCGAGTTTGATGATAATTCGATTGGTAGAAGCTTCAAAGATGAAAATGGATGGGTTCCAATACAGCCACAAAGTTTAACTTTTCAGGGACTCAAGGGATATGGCAATATTGAAAGAATAATGTTCCCTATCATTTTAAGTTGGGCTGTTACCGTTCACAAGTTACAGGGAACAACAGTGGAAAAGGCCGTTGTATATTTAGGCAAAAAAACTTTTGCAAAAGGCCAGGTTTATGTGGCTTTGAGTCGAGTGAAAAGTTTACAAGGTATTGCAATTTGTGAATTGAATCAAAGAAAACTATTCAATTGTCCACATGATAAATCAGCATTGGAAGAATTGCAAAGAATAAGAAATCAAAGCGAAGGTTTATCTCAATAATAAATTATTAGGTAGTTATTGAATATAAAATTTAGTTTTTGTGTGTACGTACATGTAACATAAATTACTGAAAATCAGAACAAGAATCGAATAGAATCAATTCCTAAAATTTTTGGAAATCATTTTTGGTGAGATATTTTTTATTTTATTTTATTTAAAGCCATGGGATTTTAGCTCTAAAGATAAGAAATCAAAGCGAAGGTTTATCTCAATAATATTTAGTTTACAGTTAGTCATAGTTTCAGGTACGTAGGTATGTCAAAAATTTAACGGATTTTAACAACATCAGCTCACTGTGTTGCCACCATTGCATTGTATGCAGAATCAAATACTGATCAAAACGAGTCCAAACACGACATATCTGCTATTATTTTTTTAAGAGTGTACTAGTGTGCTGGATATCCTTGCCGTAGCATCAGCTCACCGTGTTGCCACCATTGCATTGTATGCAGAATCAAATACTGATCAAAACGAGTCCAAACACGACATATCTGCCATTATTTTTTCAAGGATGTGCTAGTGTTCTGGATATCCTGGCCGCAGCATCAGCTCACCGTGTTGCCACCATTGCATTATATGCAGAATCAAATACTGAACAAAACGAGTCCAAACACGACATATCTGCTATTATTTTTTTAAGAGTGTGCTAGTGTTCTGGATATCCTGGCTGCAGCATCAGACCAAGAGTTCCATAATCCTGCATATTTATTAAGCATACATGAGTGTTTCAAGTTTTAGGTCACATGTATGTTTGAAAGTAAAGTAAATACACATTAAGAGTCTAAGAACCCTACCGCAGCTAACAAAAGAGCTGATGACCTTGAAACGGCTGAACCGATTTTGATAAAACGTATCTAAGAACCATCGCCAAAAAACCTGCTTGTAAATAAAAAAAAACGCATCCAAATCGGTTCACCCGTTTGAGAGCTACGGTGCCACAGACAGACACACAGACACACACACACACACACATAGCGGTCAAACTTATAACACCCCTCTTTTTTGCGTCGGGGGTTAAAAAAGGACCGCAAAGATACGGCAGACTAGGCTGTATGGTCATAGATACCTTTGCCTTTTCCGCGCTTTTAAAGCCTGAAAAAACGCGACTCCCTGTTACACATTTCCGTCACATGGGACACTTTTCCGTCCCATTTCACGAAATCACTCCCACAAATTGCAATTTCCTGCAGGAAAGCGAGAGCAAAGATGTTACACATCAAAAAGAATTGTATAACATTTTTTTTTACGTTTCCAGCAGTCGTAGAACAAAAGTTGTTCAGTATGATGAGTAGCAGCCCCTGCAGTTAACGGACCTGCACCAATTTTGTTACACCCTGTATAGGTACCATCACAGCGCCCATGTACTCGTAGGAGTACCTTGTCGTTACGAATAACGTTTGCACGTGGTGTTGCAGGTGCAGGGCACCGGCGCGCAGTGCTGCGCTCGGCAGGTGCGCGAGCCGTGTGTGGCGCCACCGCGCGGGTGCTTCGATCAGGTGGTGAGTGGCGTCGCGACGTGCGGGGGGAGCGAGGCGCTGTGCGCGTGCGGCACCTGCGGGGGGTGCGGGGAGTGCGGGGGATGCTATCGCGACGCGGCGGCGCCCTGCGCGTGCGCGTGCGACGGCTGCGCGGCTAAGTCGGTTCTCTACTTCCCTATGGTCGAATACCCGCAGACGTGCTTAGAAATGAATCCTTTCTACTTCGCTAACTGTTTCCGATATTAAACTAACTAGCAATATTACAACTAATTGTCAAAATATAATAGACAATACAAAAACATCATTGAATTTTAATTTAAGAATTATATTAAATAACCGAAAAGTTCCATTGCCTTTTTTTATTTTGGGTTCTATACCCGAAAGTAACGGGACCCTATTTAATTTCATTTTTATTTTATTTATTAAAGACAACAAGAGCTTATAAAGTACCGCCAAATCACTGTTTGTGTTACACTTATACAAGCTAAGGAACGTTCTACACTGAAAACGTGTTTGGTATATATTAATTCAAATAACTCTTTATTGTACATCAAAAATAAATACATAACATGCAAAATTTAAATTAAAACTAAGAGACGTAATTAATTATTATTTAAAAATATAAAACTTAAGCTACTCTACTCTGCGCACTTGGCACGAGGCGAAGTGGCAAGAGCACCTCCAGCGGAAGCACAGTCGCCTGGAGTTCAGTGCGACGGGGAGAGAAAGCGTCGAACTATCCGGGCATTGTCGAGGAGGACTGCTTTCTGCATTGCTGCAATTATTGGTCTGCCTCGGAGATCCAGCCACCTTAGGTGACGTGCAAGGTCGGCTGAAATTAGCCCGTTCACGGACAGGACTACGGGTAGTAACTAATTAGTAATCTGTGCTACGGGGATGATTTCGGTGGATTCCACTCGCCACATATCAGTGAGCTCGTGCGCCACGTCCAGGTACTTGACTTAAATAATAATACTACAAGTACTCGTACTTTGAGTAAGTGTGATAGATAATTTTTCAATTATGTGGTTTTTACCGACTTCAAAAAGGAGGAGGTACTAAGTTCGACTGTATATATTTTTTTTTTTGATGTATGTTCACCGATTTTTCCGTCCATTGTGGACCGATTTTCAAAATTATTTTTTTCAATTGAAAGAGTATACTCCCTAGGGGATCCCATTGTCACCAAGTCAGGATCTGATGATGGGATCCCAGGGAAATCGAGGGCAACCCTTCAAAAATAATGAAAAAATTGAATTTTAAAGGCACTAATTAAGTGATTCATATGTTTTCTAAAGCTATTAATATACTTGCGTCTGTTAGTCATATTCTCATGTTGATAAGCTGATGTAGGAGAGGCCTTTGAGAAATTGTTGCATGGTCTGAATGTCCATGTCTCGGTGCAGGTCGGCGTTACGGATGTACCACGGGGCGTTAAACGCTCTACGGCAGAAGTTGCTTTGGACTGTTTGGATCATGTCCATGAAAGGGGGGGTGGATCATGTCCATGAAAGGGGGGGAATCAACTTTATTATAAAAATGCTCTATTTACATCCTAAATCTACGCCTCCCAACTAGTTCGAGTCTAAGTGAGCACACGTTTTCTTAGTGTGTCCCTGTCCCGCGCCGCGTCTGTCTCGCTCGCTCTTTGACGCCCTCGGAACTGGCAGTGATCCAAGTGACGCGGTGCTCGGCGGCGTCCTGTTTGGCTCGCTGTCCGTAACATCTCTCCCCCCGGCGCAGCTTGCGTAGCCTTCCTCCTTCACCAGGACGGCGAGCTTGCTGACTGGACGACGGAAGGTGCCGGTTCTCGTTCTGACGTCGGCGATCCGCACTTCGCCGTCGGGCCCGGCGTAGACTCGTTCGACGTGCCCCAGGGGCCAAACGTTGCGTGGTAGTGTGTGATCTACCACCACCACTATGTCGCCCTTGTTCAGCGCCCGGTGATGACTCGCCGGCTCGCCTCTCGGTACCAGGGTCGGCAGATACTCGTGAAGCCAGCGTCGCCAGAAATGATCGGCGAGCGCCTGGCTAGCTCTCCATGTCCGTCGATCTGCTGCTTCGCAGGGACCAGTCGTCGGCAGCCCCGTCGAATATATATATCATCATATCAGCCGAAGGAAGTCCACTGCTGGACATAGGCCTCCCCCAAGGATCTCCACTATATATATATAATATATATATATATATATATATATATATATATATATATATATATATATATATATATAAGAAACTCGAAGGTTGTGTGTGAAGTCGACCAACCCGCACTGGGCCCGCGTGGTCGACTAAGGCCTAGTCGCCCTGATTCAGGGTAGGCTCGAGCCCCTCGGTGGGGACGTATATGAGCTGCAATGATGATGATATATATATATATATATATATATATATATATATATATATATATATCATAAATATCCGATATTTTGATATTTCATTTAAATATCGGATATTTTCGAACCCTGGTATTAATAATGTCATCAGTTACCCATGAGTTATTTTTTGAACTAAAGACATATGTCAAATTTATTGAAAATTACATTTATCATACATATCGTCATATTCAAAGCAGAGCTGCCACTTCTTTTCCATAGATCAATCCAATTAGATACCATACAACACTAGTCGGTAGGTACTTGATCTCTGGAACTCGACGCTACGTGTGAGCGAGACGGCGAGACACCGGCGGCGAACAATAGAGCTAACCTTCCTCATTGCGTGAGTGAGATGTGAAAACAAAATGGTATTTTTAGGACTAGGTGGATCGAGTATTAGTTGCATTGGAACAGGTGCCGCCTAGTATCGTAAAATACCAGTTCCCCGGATCTGTTCTAGTATATACACCTCACCTCTATCTATCACAAACCGTAGTGAACTGAGGGCAGTGTATTCTACGGCAATCGGGGCAAAAATCAAACTGGCTACGGCAGTCTATTAGAAGTTTTCATACAAATACGACAATTTCAAATGTGTAATTCTTTTGAGAAAGTATTAATTATATCGAAACACGGCAATTTTGGCGATTTTCCTCCGATATACGGCAATTTTGCTGACCAAATACGGCAACTGAAAAAAATACAAGAACAACACTGACTGAGGGAGGTTTTTATCAGGGCTGCCAGATGTACGATTTAAATCGTATTCGTACGATTACATAGCAGTCCCTACTATTTAAATTTTGGTTGATTTGTATGGGATTACGATTTTTTAAATGAAACGGTTTTCTATGTTTTGTATAGGCGTACGACTTTTTGTATGGGTATACCATTTTTTTACCCCTTTGGTACGATCTCCTCCAAAAATAATATGGCAGCCCTGGTTTTTATTGAATACTCTACGAGAGTTTTTTGGCGGGATTTGTGGTGGACGCATTCGTAGTTTTATTTTGTTGTTTTTTCATTGTTTTCTGATACGATTTTGTTCAAAAAGTGGTTCATTTTGGAGAAAATCGTCTAGTGCACGTGGGCAATGTGGAGAACAAGAAAATAAAACGAAGGAGGACGTGAGAACCCAACTTGCTCTGGGTGCAGTTTTATAGACGCCCAACAGCAACTGGGTGTTCCACCTCAGAATGCAGCTGCTGCAAATGCTGTCAAGAACTTCAGAGAAGATTTGTAATGCACCGGCACTAGCATTACAAATCCAAAAACAAATGAAGAAAGTGAAAATTATTTACGAATCCGGCTGAAGGACTAGTTTCCATGGCCAAGAAAAATTCACAACAACTTGAATACTCTACCTACTCTATAGCTTATTGTCAAAAATCAAACATCCAATCAACTAGACCAAACCATCCTAACAACAAAATCTGCAGTATAATGTGTGAATTTATGCTGTTTGCATTGCATTAAGATCGTCAATTTATTGGTTGGAATACCTATTTAGTAGTGCATATAAATATATGATCCTCTAATATCTACAATGGATGTAGACACCGGTAAGACGTTACAACAGAATATCAAAAATATAACCTAACTTTAGATTTCTATCGTAGATTTTTACGTTTGTAAGGAAGACAAGCTAGGTACACTCGCCGGAATGCGAGCGCCGAGTAGGCTCACATAGGGCCGCGGTTGCTGCCTGCCTCTGGCAGTCGGCGGCGATCAAATCCCAAGGTTTCTTTGGTCAACAAAAGTTAGTGCAAGTTCTAACATGGCACGCACACGCAGACAATAAAGTGATATTGTTGTTGCAGGAGGCAGGCGGTCGCGGTCGCAGTCGCGCAGTGGATCCGTGAGTATCAGCTAATGACTAGCATCTCAAATATTTTTTTTATCAAACGATTATAATTTTTAAGTTAAAACTTTCTTTGGGCTGGAAGTACTTATATTTTTACAATGAGAAATAATATCAACCACAACGATAAAGTCACTGTCACACCATAGACGGGACTGACCATAAAGTCTTATGGAAGATATGCAATGCATATGCATACTTCACATCCTCAGCAGTTTTTAAGAATTTATGTTAATAATACTACAGCTCAGATAATCCTATCTTCAAGCTTAGTTCTTGCAGTCTAGGACCAAAAAGTGGTTTCATCAGCATATTAGTGAACTGATGTTCTGAGGCAACGTGTGTCACCGAAAGTTCTCCATTAGTAACACATTCCTTTACAAAAAAGTGCTTCAATTTTATGTGTTTGGTTCGCTTATGAAATTCGTATTTCGGGTTATGTGCAAGTTTGACTGCTGACTCATTATCAAGGTATGGGACTGGTTTTTCTGTTTTAATAAGGTCATTCAGTAGTCTCTTAAGCCATATAATTTCCTGTGCTGATTCACTAGCAGCTATGCAGTCTCCGCTTCAGTTGATGATATTGCAACAGTTGCTTGTTTTTGGCTTCTTCAATCAATAGCGGCTCCAGAGAATAAGCAGACAGTTACAGAACTTGATTTTCCAGTTCTGATCTCCTGCATGATCAGAGTCACTATAGCAAACGAATCGTTGTGGTGCTTTTTCAGTGAAAGTAAGACCAAAATTTTGTGTTCCTTTTAGATTACGGAAGAAGTGCTTCACTAGCATTACATATTACGTTTTAGAAAGCGTTTCTAGATTTCTGGAGGCAACACTCACAGCAAAGGAAATATCAGGTCTTGTTCCAACTGATAAATATGATAAAGCTCCAACTGCTTGTTGATATGGAAAGTTAGTATCTACATCTTCTTCATTTTCCGTCATGTTTTGTTTCACAATGGGTGTTGGTGCACGTTACGGTCTTATCCTTGCCCATGTTTATTTCTATTTCTAAAAAATAGGAAGCAGATTTGTTTGTTATCCTGAATGTCGTCTTTGTGTTATGTGCATAGAGGGCAATGATGATGTTGGATTGTCCTCTTACTCTAGCTAGAGTAAAGGCAAGGATCAGCTTCGCTTTGTTGGAATCCAGATTGTTGTAAAAATTCAGCAATGCAACTATTCCAGCAGCGCGGTCCCTTTTTTAAACCATATAAGCTATGTTTTAGTCTACTACACGCTTTGTGCCATCCATGTACCCACCAGGTTGTTGCATGTATAATTCTTCTTCAACTTTACCATTCAAAAACGCAGTTAATATGCCAAATTGGTGAAGTGTTAGGTTTTCTTTAACAGCTATTGCTAGTCTTGTACAGTTGCTAGATGAGCTACCAGGCTAAATGTTTTGTCAAAGGCAACTTCGGGTTTTTGAGAGTATCCTTTTATAATTTTTATTTATTTCTTTTAGTAAGACTAACAGCAAAATATTAAATAGTATATAAAAAATATAAATAAATACAGTGCTATATACAAGTCTCCGTCGATAGGACCAGCCTAGCCTTATATCTTTCGAACAAATCCATCAGGATTCATTTTTACCTTATCGAGACACATGGCAGTGTGTCTGCTAAGTTCGAAAAGAAAAAGGCGACACTGGCCGTTGGTTATATTTCACGAACCATTTTGGGCCACTCTCGAGCTACCTGAAACTTAAAATCTGTTTGATCTACACACTTGCGATTTTGTGTGTCTAGATCCCCTTGGGGTTCTTTGACTTGCGTGTTGGTTTTTTCATATTAGTGTTTTTCTCCACTATTTATTTTTGCAAGGCAAGTAAGACTTTTGTTTCTACATGCGAAAACATATAAGTGGTATATGTTAATTACACTTAGCTATTGTGTAGTCATGGAAATACCGTTTGTTTTCCGAATAAACTAAAATAAAAATAAATAAAATAAAGTAGTACATACTTACTTACCTTATTGTGTCCTTTAAAAAAGGGAAGGAACTGGTACCCAAGATACAGTCTAACGACTAGTTTGGGAACTAGGCCTGTATCTCAATGTTTGTAACTAGTAAGTGCCAATAAACTATTTATTAACGATCTCCCTACTGCAATAAAACATAGGTGTCTATTATTTGCAGATGACATATCGGTCATTATTCAAGGAAATAAAGATGAAGTAAATAGCTATAATAATGACATTAATGAAACTGTTCATAATATTATCAATTGGATGAATAATAATAATTTAACTGTTAATTTAAATAAGACGACATTTATGCAATTTAATAATAATAATAGACTCCCTAACTATAATATTTCATTAGGCTATTAAAATCAATTATTATCAGAAAGCTGCAAAGTGGCATTTTTACGTATCATAATTGATGATGCCTGCTCCTCCTGGGAATCTCATATTGAAAAGTATGCATAAAAAATTAAAACTTTTTAACAAAAAAATTAAACCGACGAAAAAAAAGAAAGGAACTGAAAAGCGAAAAATAAAAAGAACCTTTATAGTCTAACTGAGCTCCTACAATTATGTAAATACCTAAATAATTTTGAGTCGGCGCCGATCAAACAAATAAGCAAATTAATTATTACGTAAAATACAATGATAGTAGCGGAATGCATCCCTTTGCAGAATGCGTCCCTTTGTTAGAAATTGCCGAACGTTCCGTTTGTTTGTTTGGCACCAAATCAAAATTATTTAGATATTTACATAAGTGTGGGAGCTCAGTTACACTATAAAGGTTCTTTTATTGTTCACTAGCTGTTTCCCGCGGCTTCACCCGCGTGGACCATGTTTCTATGACTTTTCGAGGGTGCGCAGTGCGCGAGCCGCAAGCGGCTCGCGAGCGTGGTAAAAAGTAGCCTATGTCTTAATCCAGGTCCTAATCTGTCTACCTACCAAATTTCAGCCAAATCCGTTCAGTAGTTTTTGCGGGAAAGCGTAACAGACAGACAGAGTTACTTTCGCATTTATAATATTAGTAGGGATTAGTAGGGATTTCTTTTTTCGTCGGTTTAATTTTTTGTTAAAGTTTTAATTTTTTGTAGCTAAAATGTACTAATAGGTGTTAATCTCAGAGCAATAACTAAAACATAGACAAAGCGTCAAAATTCATTACACTACATTACACTATTCACACTTATTACCCAGTTAGTGTGATAATGTGATAAAGCAAGATATATAATATGTCGCAGAACGGAAGTATTTGCTTATTTCCTAATGCTAACTCCATCTATCGGCACAGCCAGGAACTACTGTCAATAGTTCGAATGTTGAATGAGTTATCTCAGTGAATGTTTTAGAACGAATGCTCACTATCCGTGAGTCAGTAGTTCGGTCAGAGCAAACGGTCACCACTTCACTCGACGTTCGTGGGCCGACCGCGCCGCGTGTGCGCACTGATTCGTTTTTATAATAAGAACAAAGGAAATGTGATGGCTGACGACGAAGAGCAAAATCCATTTTCATCTTCCAAATATATATGTATATACTAGCTGTCCCGGCGAACTTCGTTCCACCTTACACTACACTACACTACCCTAACCTACCATTACATTACCCTATCCTACACTACACTACCCTACCCTACACTACCCTACCCTACACCACCCTACCCTACCCTACATACACTACACTACCCTACCCTACACTACACTACACTACCCTACACTACACTACCCTACCCTACTCTACCCTACACTACCCTACCCTACCCTACATACACTACACTACACTACACTACCCTACAGTACACTACCCTACCCTACACTACCCTACCCTACATACACTACACTACCCTACACTACACTACCCAACCCTACCCTACCCTACACTACACTACCCTATACTATACTACCCTACCCTACCCAACCTACCTAATTTGTATGCTGTACTCAGCTAGACATGAGAGCTCCTATGTTATTAACATCCAAAATTACCACGAATAAAGATTTTTGAATTTTGAATTTTGAACCCTAACTACACTACACCTACACTTCACCTACACCGTATCCTAAAACCAATTACTTTTTGACGGATTTATATTTTTTTGTTTTTTATTTTATTTAATTCCGAGCTGTTTTATATTTATTCACCTTTTAAACTCTCTGGACTTCCACAAATAATTTAATACCAAAATTAGCCAAATCGGTCCAGCCGTTCTCGAGTTTTAGCGAGACTAACGAACAGCAATTCATTTATATATATATATATAAGGACGTGAACCACAAGGCCATCCCTAACCTAACCGACATATATATATATATATATATATATATATATATATATATATATATACTTAACTATGGCGTGACACGTCCGTTCTGCTCACAGATCACCACTACTCGTACTTGTGTTGACGCTCCGTCAAAAAGTGTCCGCCTCGAGACTGACGTCCAGCTAATATGGCTTCTCCACAGATCTAATCAATTCTCAACTCAGTGCTGCCACCTTAATCACATACAGCCTTCCGTTAATACGTCATCTTTGCTACCACAAACGATCGTCTCACGAGTACAAGCGATTGTCACGCCACCACCGGTTTCACCCAGGTACTAATATACCTGACGTTTGATCCAAATAAAGTTTAACGATCTATGTAAACTTATGTCGAGCTGGTATTGGTCGTGTTTTCAATGACGCTCCGACATATATATTTGTTTTTCGCAAGGATTTCCACTTTTTTTAGCAATGCTAGTGAAGTGCCATAATTACCAGAGATCGTTTTTTTCTGTGTATTATTTTCCATGGATGAGATCGAATGAAAGGATTGATAAAATTAAAAGCAAATTTTAAAGTAGTTTTTTAAAGAATTGTAAGCATAAAGTGATCTTATATATTTATCTTTTTTACCGTACAATGTTCGATAATAAGAAAGAAGAGTAAAGATATATTGTAATTTTGACCCTCTCTCTATCCTTTAGTTATTGCTCTGAGGTACTAATATTCTAATTTAAAAAAATAATGATCATAATTGGACTACTCTGTTAAAAGTTATGCGTGGTCATACATTACAATCAGTAAGTGAACAATCAATGAACCCCTGTTGTCCTACCCTTAGGGTTGGATTTTTTCCAAATTTATATGGGACCAACTTCGGGGTATACCCTTTCTAACACAAGAAGAATTATCAAAATCGGAGTACTCTGTAAAAAGTTATGCGTGATCATACATAAAAAAAATAATAAGCGCGTTGACTTGAGACTTGTCGACTTAAAAAGTAAATAAGTTTTCATCATATGCACTATAGCGTTTAGGAAGAATAGTTAACCACAAATCACAATGCAGCCACGCAGGCATATCATGGTTATGTTACAGTCTAAGAGTCCATACAGTCGTCCAACGCCTATAATAATCGCGTCATCGCCGATTTCACGAGTCACTGATCACAGTACCAAGGGTTATCACAATACTTGACAATGAGGAACTTTCCAGGCTCCGTTCCTTGAAAAAATCATAGATGGCGCTGTCTAGTGTACTTAGCAAAGCGAATATAACAATAAAGTTTTTACTTAGTCAAAGACGACCTTTTACTCCCCATAATATGCATTATATGGGTCCTTACGTTGTATTTTTTTTACCCTGATATAACCAACTGCGTGGCGTAATAGTTAGTAATTTCGCTTCACACCATGAGGTCGTGGGTTCGATTCCCGGTGGGGTCAACTTGAAAGACTCGGGTTGGTTGGTAGGGCATTTTCTAAGCCCGCCTGGCTAGTTACCACCATCTTATCTAAGTCTCGACGCCAAACGTCAGTGTTAACAACATTGATGTGTTCCGGCTTGAAGATATTTTCTTGGACCTAAGCCGGGCTTAAAGCTGAGCTAGAGAAGCGTAATGCTAAACGGACGGGAAAAAAATCTGTACTCATTCAAAGGTTATTAAAGTTTTATTATTGCATTGTATATACCATCAAGTACCTAGCTATGTTTTAGAACTGCAATGATGTCTACACTGATGTTTGGCGGCGAGACTTACATAGGATGACCGGAAATCGAATCCGCGACCTCCTGGTGAGAAACGAATGTACTAACCATTACGCCAAGGAGGCGGTTATATCAAGGTAAAAAAGTTCAATTTAAAGACCCATAATCCCTACTAATATTATAAATGCGAAAGTAACTCTGTCTGTCTGTTACGCTTTCCCGCAAAAACTACTGAACGGATTTGGCTGAAATTTGGTACCTAGGTAGACAGATTAGGACCTGGATTAAGACATAGGCTACTTTTTACCACGCTCGCGAGCCGCTTGCGGCTCGCGCACTGCGCACCCTCGAAAAGTTATAGAAACGTGGTCCACGCGGGTGAAGCCGCGGGAAACAGCTAGTATAATATATATGGGGAAAAGAAGGTCGTCTTTGACTAAGTAAAACCTTTACTTTGTTATATTCGCTTTGCTAAGTACACTAGACAGCGCCATCTATGATTCTTTCTAGGAACGGGGCCTGGAAAGTTCCTCATTACATGAAAGAAAATGCCATTACATAGAAAAATTACTTCAATAGTGTAAAATCGATATTTGAAGGTACTGTGACGTCGTCAACGGGACGCCGGGGTTATAGCTTTAAAAATGAAAGATTTAAAATACGTATTAAAGATCACCAGCGATGATCATATATTTAATACGTAAAAAAAAGGAGTATGCTCTGTCAGCTGACTTATTATTATTTCTTCATCGATTCCTATCACTTTCTTGCCATTACTTCAGTTACCTCAGCCCAGACGCGCGGATAACAAAAATATACTTATTGGAAAAGGGACCTCCGTCTTGGCTCACGGTCCACCATAGGATGCACATCTCTTGTTTTAAAAGCTTTCGAACGACATACCAATTCAAATTTACATTAATATTCTTAATTCGATTCGCGCTGGCAAGAAAATAACCAAAGGAGTTGCAAGTGCCGAAATGTAGAGACATACGATCTCTACATCACCCACCGCCAATTGAGAAACGCATCGTGATGCAATGCTTTTCTCCACCTCCTGTCTATGCCTACCTACAAGTGCCAAGGTCTCTTGGCGCCTACCTATAGGGGAAGACGTCAGAGAAGGATCTTTCGACATCGATCCAGCTATGTGTAGTAAATTTGGAAAAGTATATGTGCAGACCAACTACACATATACACCGCGTTAATATTGGAACCACCCATTGCCCAAGCAGGGTAAAACCCCTTTGAAACCCCTGCCATTCTCTGCCTAGATTTATATAAATCAAAACTAATACCTCCCTATCTTAAGGAACATAAAACAAATCTAGCCTGATTCCCTACACCTGACTTAATTTAACTATCCCAAAAATAGTTTCTTTCACCTGTAACAAAAATCAAACAAAAATAATTTATGGCCATACTATCTGTAGCCTATAAAAGTTTAAACTACGCAAGACTATCTTAAAAGTGGTGTTAATTACGATAATATTTATTGGTCTGACCATAAAAGTTCCCGGATAATCTGTGGTCATCTCAGATTCAAATAAAAATTTTTCTAAGCACCAGTATTTCGAAATCAATACCAGATGTCAGAGGAGAAATCAATCATCAACTGAGATCCGCCAGAAATCAATGTATTAGGCCCAAAGAAATTTTGCAATACTAATCATAGCCAAGCACCAGGGGAATACACTCCAACTCAGAGCTCTTAGATAGCGTATGGCTAAAACTAAGCTCCCCATAGCGATATAGCCACAACTCGTACCCATTTTCTCTAAGAACAAAGTTAAGCAAGAAATTACAAATTCCAGTTCAAAATTTAAGATTATTGGATCTCCTCTCCTCTTCAAACTGGTCAGGTCAGCTATCGTCCATGCTGCCTGTTCCTGGAAGGATACTGCTTGTCCGTCCTCATCGCGGATGGCAGCAGCTCTTTCCTCCCCTCCGGAAGTGGACTGCTTGGCGATTGGGTGATAATCCCCATAGATTATCTCGCCACATCCATCTTCTTTTTGTTGGTGCTGTGTGCCCATAGCCGGTCATTTCAATGGTCAGCCAATTCGCCATATTCTCAAATGATTTTGATACATGAAACAAAATATTACCGTGTTAGCATAATAATTATACCCTCATTGGTGTCGATTCGGTGTAACGCGATTTAACTTATTTGACAGGACTAAACTAAATCTAAGCATTCTATCCTTGTCTTTTTTACACACAGAAAGTAAAAGGCAGAATGCATAAATTTAGTTTAATCCTGTCAAATAAGTTAAGTCGTGTTACACCAAATTGCCACCATTATCACACTAACCATGACCTACCACTCATTAACAAGAAACTACAATATTACCTACTTGAATATTCTCAACCAATAAGCGTGAAATTCTTCCCTAATACTTTCTACCCTAACTAACTCAACACCTCAATATTTATATATAATTTATTTTTACTTCTTTTCATTTCTTAAATATTTTTTTTATTAATTTTTTCATGTATTTAATTATATATTTTTTTATGTATTTTAATATTTTTTTAATATTTTATATTTTATTTTGAATATTTTTTTTTATAAAATATAGAAATAACTATCCTTTAAATATTTACAGCAAATAACATAACACTCGAAATTCTCTAATATTTTTTTAACATATGTTAATCCTATTCTACCCTATCCCTAGGAAAGAATTTTTTTGAACGATTAACTTGCACAATATCTCGTCGTGCACCAACACTAAGCTTCTTAACCATATAATTACAATCATTAATCTGTCCTATCATCATATCTGCCCATAAAAATATATCTCCAATTCATCCCTTTCACAACTTCATTATAAAGGGTGATACTTTTCTCCCTAAAATATTTTTTTCTTTCGAGAGCAAACCAAATTAATATTGCAATGAAATATGCAATGCCTTTCCTTTCTACTACCTCTTCTTCTTATTCCCAAAACACTTTTTCCAGAATGCAAATCCCCATAACATAATAATAAACACAATAAAACTTTGTGGGACAGATAACCCAACATTATTAAACAAATATTAATAAACCACCAAATAATCCAGCAAACCTGATCCCATACTGATATCTTACCAGCAATAAATGATAATGACATATCCAGCTCATTTTTTTGTTCCCCTATATCATGAATACATAATGCACTTATATCCTCACCTAAACCGACTTCATCAGTTTGCATTAGACAATCCTTCTTGAACACATTCTGTACATTAACCTCCCTTCCAATATCCGATCCGACTTATCCCTTCCCTACTAATATTATAAATGTGAAAGTAACTCTGTCTGTCTGTTACGCTTTCCCGCAAAAACTACTGAACGGATTTGGCTGAAATTTGGTAGGTAGACAGATTAGGACCTGGATTCAGACATAGGCTACTGTTTACCACGCTCGCGAGCCGCTTGCGGCTCGCGCACTGCGCACCCTCGAAAAGTCATAGAAACGTTGTCCACGCGGGTGAAACCGCGGGAAACAGCTAGTTACATATAACTTCCCCAATTAATTCATCATACAAATCTTGAAAAAACACATAATCTTGTTGTTGTGTTATTGTCTGACAAGATATGACATCTACTATTGATTCCCTTTTCCCTTTTTCTCTAAGGAGATTAACCTTCAAATCTATTTCCGGAAAACTTATTTACTTTTTTGAAAAGTCAACTATAATCTTACGACAGTTAATAAAAACTTGTCCGAGAATAAATTTACATGACATTTGTTCAAAAACAGCAAATTGAAATTGAAAGCTCCGATTTTCAATTTTGAAAAACATATTTGTTCGTCAGATCACTTTTAAAATGTTTCCGCCTATTCCCTTAATTATTCTCGAAAATGATTTGTCTATACCGATTTTTTTTGATTTGAGCGTCGGTGGCGTAACGGCAAGGGCCGCTGCCTCCTGTCCGGGAGGTCGTGGTTCGATCCTGCCACGTACCAATGTGTTTTCGAATTTCGATTTCATATGTACGTTTATCCGACGCTCTTACGGTGAAGGAAAACATCGGGAGGAAACCTGCATACGCCTGCGAAGAAACTCGAAGGTTGTGTGTGAAGTCGACCAACCCGCACTGGGCTTGCGTGGTCGACTAAGGCCCGATCGCCCTAATTCAGGGTAGGCTCGAGCCCCTCGGTGGGGACGTATATGAGCTGATGTGATTGATACCGAAATTTAATTTATTACACAAATAACGATCAATACAACTGATGCTAGCCCCCGTATCTAACAAAACATTTACATAAATATCACCTACATTAATAGGAAACACAGGTAATACGAGTACCTCCACACTGGACGATTCTTGTATACGAGTTGTTTCTTCTTTCGGAACCTAAGATGTAGCGGTTGACAAAATGGTTTCATTACAATCTTCTTTCCTTGAAGTGCATGGATGTAGAATTTGCTCGTTTACTTCCCTGCTTGAAGATTCCCTTGAATAAAAATATGGTGTGGGACGATTATACGTAAAATGTGGATTTCCCTTTCTCCCATGAGAAGCATTGCGTTTCCAACCAAACAGGTATCCATACTGCGGCGACGTTAAAAAATATTGCTGTGTTTGTCTTCGCGGCTCGAACGCGGATCGCCGTTGTTCATGATTATAAAATTTCGGTTGCCGTTCTCGCAGTCCCTGCGAGATTTTCGGCCGTGGATATCTATCATCTCCTTGATAGGTTGACATATTATTGTTTGTAAGCGCAATTTGTTTAGGGAAAGATAAATTTAATTCTACAGGAACTTGATATTCGTAAATCGCTTTATATTGATTTATGGCTGCTTTCAGCTCTTCCTTCGAGTTGTAAATATGCATAGCTAGTTTTTCTTTGTATTTGGGGTTCAATTTTCTCAAATAATGCATGATGAAGGTTTGTTCATTGATGCATACTTTTGATGCTAATTTATCTAGTTCAAAGTAAAAAGTGATGAGATCTTCATCTGGCATTTGCTTACGGTTAAAAAAAAACAAGTATGAAATATTGGTCTTGAATTCTTTTTTGAATACATTTTCTATTTCTGCAAAGTTCGTAGCAGATGGCGTGATTGTTTTGTATAATGCTAGGGCCGGACCGCTCAGGTAAAGTGAAAGGGCTGCTATTTTCTTCTTTTCATCATACCCTTCTCTAACGTTATCGTGTCATACTGTCTAAAAAAGTCTTCTACATCCTCTCCTAATCCACTGAATTTGGATGCCATTTTAATAAATAATAATAAAAATAATAAAACACTATACGGAACCCAGGACTGAGCTTTTCCAGATTTTTCCTTCCAGGTTTTTCTGTTGTTTCTAAATTTTTGTTTCTGAAATAAAATGAATCCGGCCCGAATTTCTTATGTGGGTTTCACTTAGACCCTTTGACAAAAATTATTCGCGATTCTTTTGGTACGCGTTACTTTTCGCATTTAATCAGGGTTTCGCACCTCCACCAAATGTGACGTCGTCAACGGGACGCCGGGGTTATAGCTTTAAAAATGAAAGATTTAAAATACGTATTAAAGATCACCAGCGATGACCATATATTTAACACGTAAAAAAAGGAGTATGCTCTGTCAGCTGACTTATTATTATTTCTCCATCGATTCCTATCACTTTCTTGCCATTACTTCAGGTACCTCAGCCCAGACGCGCGGATAACAAAAATATACTTATTGGAAAAAGGACCTCCGTCCTGGCTCACGGTCCACCATAGAATGAATATCTCTTGTTTTGAAAAGCTTTCGAACGACATATCAATTCAAATTAAAATTAATATTCTTACTTCGATTCGCGCTGGCAAGAAAATAACCAAAGGAGTTGCAAGTGTATAAATGTAGAGACATACGATCTCTACAGTACCTTAGATCTTAGATCTCTGATCAAAAATCCGTTGTCAGAATCAAAAAATGGCGGCCATTTTGTTTTTTTAAGTTACTGGACCGATTGCTTCCAAAATCGATATCTGGGTGTCCCTGACGTCTCTTAACACGAATCCGTTGCCCGAAGTGAAAAAAGTGGCCGCCATTTTGAACTTTTTAGTTATTGGACCGATTGCTTCCAAAATCGATATTTGAGGGTCCCTCAGGTCCCTTATCAAGAGTTTAAAAGAGTGGCAACCATTTTGAACTTTTTACTTACTGGACCGATTGCTTCCAAAATCGATATCTGAGGCCCCTTAGCACGAATCCATTGCCCGAATTGAAAAAAGCGGCCGCCATTTTGAACTTTTTAGTTACTGGACCGATTGCTTCCAAAATCGATATCTGAGGCCCCTTAGCACGAATCCATTGCCCGAATTGAAAAAAGCGGCCGCCATTTTGAACTTTTTACTTACTGGACCGATTGCTTCCAAAATCGATATCTGAGGCCCCTTAGCACGAATCCATTGCCCGAATTGAAAAAAGCGGCCGCCATTTTGAACTTTTTAGTTATTGGACCGATTGCTTCCAAAATCGATATTTGAGGGTCCCTCAGGTCCCTTATCAAGAGTTTAAAAGAGTGGCAACCATTTTAAACTTTTTACTTACTGGACCGATTGCTTCCAAAATCGATATCTGAGGCCCCTTAGCACGAATCCATTGCCCGAATTGAAAAAAGCGGCCGCCATTTTGAACTTTTTACTTACTGGACCGATTGCTTCCAAAATCGATATCTGAGGCCCCTTAGGACGAATCCATTGCCCGAATTGAAAAAAGCGGCCGCCATTTTGAACTTTTTACTTACTGGACCGATTGCTTCCAAAATCGATATCTGAGGCCCCTTAGCACGAATCCATTGCCCGAATTGAAAAAAGCGGCCGCCATTTTGAACTTTTTAGTTACTGGACCGATTGCTTCCAAAATCGATATCTGAGGCCCCTTAGCACGAATCCATTGCCCGAATTGAAAAAAGCGGCCGCCATTTTGAACTTTTTAGTTATTGGACCGATTGCTTCCAAAATCGATATTTGAGGGTCCCTCAGGTCCCTTATCAAGAGTTTAAAAGAGTGGCAACCATTTTGAACTTTTTACTTACTGGACCGATTGCTTCCAAAATCGATATCTGAGGCCCCTTAGCACGAATCCATTGCCCGAATTGAAAAAAGCGGCCGCCATTTTGAACTTTTTACTTACTGGACCGATTGCTTCCAAAATCGATATCTGAGGCCCCTTAGCACGAATCCATTGCCCGAATTGAAAAAAGCGGCCGCCATTTTGAACTTTTTAGTTACTGGACCGATTGCTTCCAAAATCGATATCTGAGGCCCCTTAGCACGAATCCATTGCCCGAATTGAAAAAAGCGGCCGCCATTTTGAACTTTTTAGTTACTGGACCGATTGCTTCCAAAATCGATATCTGAGGCCCCTTAGCACGAATCCATTGCCCGAATTGAAAAAAGCGGCCGCCATTTTGAACTTTTTAGTTACTGGACCGATTGCTTCCAAAATCGATATCTGAGGCCCCTTAGCACGAATCCATTGCCCGAATTGAAAAAAGCGGCCGCCATTTTGAACTTTTTAGTTACTGGACCGATTGCTTCCAAAATCGATATCTGAGGCCCCTTAGCACGAATCCATTGCCCGAATTGAAAAAAGCGGCCGCCATTTTGAACTTTTTAGTTACTGGACCGATTGCTTCCAAAATCGATATCTGAGGCCCCTTAGCACGAATCCATTGCCCGAATTGAAAAAAGCGGCCGCCATTTTGAACTTTTTAGTTACTGGACCGATTGCTTCCAAAATCGATATCTGAGGCCCCTTAGCACGAATCCATTGCCCGAATTGAAAAAAGCGGCCGCCATTTTGAACTTTTTAGTTACTGGACCGATTGCTTCCAAAATCGATATCTGAGGCCCCTTAGCACGAATCCATTGCCCGAATTGAAAAAAGCGGCCGCCATTTTGAACTTTTTAGTTACTGGACCGATTGCTTCCAAAATCGATATCTAGCTGTCCCTGAGGTCTCTTATGACGAATCCGTTGCCCGAATTGAAAAAAGTTGCCACCATTTTGAACTTTTTAATTACTGGACCAATTGCTTCCAAAATCGATATCTGAGGGTCCCTGAGGTCCCTTATCACGAAACCGTTGCCCAAATTGAAAAAGTGGCCGCCATATTGAACTTTTTAGTTATTGGACCGATTGCTTCCAAAATCGATATCTGAGAAGAGACCCCTGAGGTCCCTTATCACGAAACCAATGTCAGAGCTTAAAAAAGTGGCAACCATTTTGAATTTTTTACTTACTGGACCTATTGCTTACTAAATCGATATCTGGGGGTCCCTGAGGTCTCTTATCAAGAATACGTTGCATAATTGAAAAAAAATGGCTGCCATTTTGAACTTTTTAGTTTTTTCAACAACGGATTATAGTATGTATGTTATATTCGTAAAAAAACACCCCAAAAATACCTATAAAATGATCCATATCAGGATCTTCAAGGCGAGAGTGACTAGGCATTATTTGAGTTTGCGTGTACCATCCTCGACTACATCGTCACTTACCATGATGAAATGATGATGAGATGAGAATGAGATGTCGTCTATCATCATTACAGCTCATATACGTCCCCACCGAGGGGCTCGAGCCTACCCTGAATCAGGGCGATTAGGCCTTAGTCGACCACGCGAGCCCAGTGCGGGTTGGTCGACTTCACACACAACCTTCGAGTTTCTTCGCAGGCGTGTGCAGGTTTCCTCACGATGTTTTCCTTCACCGTTAAAGCAATCGGTAAGTATGTACGTAAGTTTTTGAAAAACTCATTGGTACATTGGCCGTCCAGATTTGAACCCAGTACCTCTGGTTAGATGGACCGAGTCGTTACCGGTTGAGCCACCGACGCTTTTTTGTATGATGTCGTCTAACTCACACAAAATTTTAATTTTAAAAAAGTATCGATAATTATTATATATTATATTTATTTAATAAATTATTAAAACTCTTTGTTACAATTATTTTTTTAATATTTTTAAATTTATTAAAAAATAGTTGTAGCAAAATTATTTATTTGAAATTTATTAAAAAATAATTATAACAAAATGTTTTAATATTTATTTAAATTATAATTAAATAATTTTTAATAATTTTCAAAAATTGTGAACCGAAATAAATCAAAAGATAATAATTAGCCGTGCATGAATCATTGATAATAAAAATGCAACGTAGCGACCCGCAATGAATGGGCCCACCGCACCATACAAACAACAGACAATGGTCTAGTGGGCCCTACCCGCCCCGCAGCCCCCTCACGATTGCGCTGTTTGACGCCCTCCGTCGGACGACTATATGGATTCTTAGACTGTGGTTATGTTGTGTCTGTACTTCGCCGTAGTGTAATTGTTTGGGGCAACTCTATATATACAAACCGAGCCCTTCTAGCACAAAAACAGTGCATACGTGTAATCTGTAATAATAACTCCATGTAAGCCTCTGTTCCAAAAACTTAACCTACTTACACTGCCTTCGCTGTATGTGTATGAAATTTGTAATTTCGTTAAAGGAAATGCCTACCTCTTTAAGAGGTGGGTGGGATGACAATCCTCAATACAATGGAAGGTTCCCTGGAAACTTGCTACTGCCCACGGCTAAGACAGAGCTGTATATGAGAAATTGTTACCCCATGGCTATAAAAATCTGTAATAAATTACCTTCAACAATAAAAGAATTGCCCATGAATAAATTTAAGATACAATTATTTAAATGACTTGTAGAGAGGGTTTTTTATTCTGTAAAGGAATATTTAAATTTTAAAATATCACAATTTTAAACTGTACTTATTTTGTATAATGAACTATAAATGAAATATAAGGCTATATAATTTATTTAATGACATGATTCTATTATTTCATTCATTAACCGATCTTCTATTTGAATTAATTATTATTTTTCGTTTGACAAATACGATTAATAATGTAGAATATGATTTGACATTTTGTCATCTATAAATATTTTGATGTGATAATAATGTTATTAAAACTATGTACATATTTTTGCATGCTTCTCTTAGGCGAAACATGAAAAACTTTATATTGTAGAAGCTAAAATCTTATTTTGCCATGTTTAAAGCGAAATAAACATTTTAAAATCATCATTGCTCTTGCTTTCTCCACAAGAGAACGGTTTTTTCGTTCAGCAACTCCGTTTTGATTTGGAGTGTAGGGTGCGGTTGGCCTGCGCTGTATTCCGCAGCGTTTAAGAAAGCGTCAAATTCATTGTTCACGCATTCAGTGCCATTATATGTTTGTAAGAACTTAATTTTATTTGCTGTGTGCCCTTCCGCTAACCTCATGAATTCTTCGAACTTTTGGAATACTTCGCTCTTGTTTTTTAAGAGAAAGACTACAGTAACAACTGTAGTCGTCAATGAATGTGATGAAGTACTTGCTTACGCTCATGGTGGGCGTTTGAATTGGTTCACACACGTCCCTGATTACAATTTCCAAGCATTGTGAAGTTCTTTGAGTAGTTTTATCTTTGAAGGCAGGAACTCGATGAAGTTTTGCTTGAATACAGGCTTCACACTCTCTCAAGGTTTCAGAGGGATCAAATTTGAGGGCATGTAAACTTCCGTTATTTTAAATCTTTGGCGTTCATATGACCAAGCTTTATGTGCCACTCGTTGTTGTTTAATTTGTTCATGTTCTTGTAAACAATTTGAACGTCAGCATTGTTAACGGTGGACAGATAGATCCGTTCATGTTTATCGGGTTTTATGTAATAGAGACCATATGCATGTTTATACGCAGTAAGAGTTATTAACCCGCACTGGGCCCGCGTGGTCGACTAAGGCCCGATCGCCCTTATTCAGGGTAGGCTCGAGCCCCTCGGTGGGGACGTATATGAGCTGATATGAATGAATGAATGAAAAGAGTTATTCGTTTACGTAATAATAAACGAGGAACTATTAACAATCGCTGTACAGTCTCTCCCAAGATTACGAGAACTTCAGAGTTGCGTATTAATTGATTCATTGGTTGCAGAAGCGCGCGCAGTCGCCGAGCGGCTCGGGCAGCTCGCGCAGCACGTCGCCTACGCGCTCCAGAACCGGCTCACCAGCCAAGTCCCGTTCGCGAAGCGGTTCGCCCGCTAAGTCACGCTCCTGCAGTGGCTCTCGAGCCAATTCACGCTCCCGCAGTGGTTCACGCGCCAAGTCGCGCTCCAGAAGTGGATCGCCGGCTAAATCGCGTTCGCGAAGTGGTTCCGGCGACCGATCTCGCTCCCGCAGCGGATCGCCGGGCACGTTGCACTCTCGAAGCGTCTCACCAGCTAAATCTCGGTCTCGTAGCGGGTCGGCCGCCAAATCGCGTTCACGTAGTGGTTCACCTGCTAAATCGCGTTCACATAGTGGTTCACCTGCTAAATCGCGTTCACATAGTGCTTCACCCGCTAAATCGCGTTCACATAGTGCTTCACCCGCTAAATCGCGTTCACGTAGTGGTTCGGCCGCTAAATCGCGTTCACGTAGTGGTTCGGCCGCTAAATCGCGTTCACATAGTGGTTCACCCGCTAAATCGCGTTCACGTAGTGGTTCACCCGCTAAATCGCGTTCACGTAGTGGTTCACCCGCTAAATCGCGTTCACGTAGTGGTTCACCCGCTAAATCGCGTTCACGTAGTGGTTCACCCGCTAAATCACGTTCACGTAGTGGTTCACCGGCTAAATCGCGTTCACGTAGTGGTTCACCTGCTAAGTCTCGTTCACGCAGTGGTTCACCCGCTAAATCGCGTTCACGTAGTGGTTCACCCGCTAAATCGCGTTCACGTAGTGGTTCACCTGCTAAATCTCGTTCACGCAGTGGTTCACCCGCTAAATCGCGTTCACGTAGTGGTTCACCCGCAAAATCTCGTTCACGCAGTGTTTCACCCGCTAAATCGCGTTCACGTAGTGGTTCACCCGATAAATCGCGCTCACGTAGTGGTTCACCCGCTAAATCGCGTTCACGTAGTGGTTCACCCGCTAAATCGCTTTCACGTAGTGGTTCCCATGCTAAATCTCGTTCGCGCAGTAGCTCACCTGCTAAATCTCGTTCGCGTAGTGGTTCACCTGCTAAATCTCGTTCGCGCAGTGGTTCACCTGTTAAATCACGTTCGCGCAGTGGCTCACATGCTAAATCTCGTTCCCGAAGTAGTTCACATGCTAAATCTCGCTCGCTCAGTGGCTCACCTGCAAAGTCACGTTCGCGTAGTAGATCGCCGGCTAAATCACGAACACGCAGTAGGTCTCCGGTTCATATGAGGTCTCGAAGTGGGTCTCCCGCTAAGTCGCGGTCAAGAAGCGCCTCTCACGCCAAGTCGCGCTCGCGTAGCCGCAGCCACTCTCCGCCCGCTGACGGGGCTGCCTCGCCTGCAGGTAAATGCACTTGCCTTTCGCTTTCCATGGTCAGCCATAAAAAGTAAATTTTTTTTGTTACATTCATTATCTTTGATGAGAAGTAACACTACTTCTGTAACTGGTTGAACCTTTCTTTTATAGAATCTCGAGCGAGCCGATCGCGGTCGCGATCCAAGTCTGCAGAGTCAGGTAAGAACGGAACAGCTTTTTGTTTTTTTGCAAACATGATTTTGCGATAATGTATCATTAGTGAAAATACAATGCCTGCTGCTGTCTATCGTGCCGTTATCGTTTGCCTTGAATTATTGTGTTGCTGCAGGTGGCAACAGGTCCCGGTCCCGGTCCCGGTCGGGGTCTCGCTCGCGCTCTGCGTCACGCTCGCGTTCTGGCTCGGCTAAGTCTAGGTCCAGGTATACTATCAGCCCGTTGCGTTGCTTCTCTGTTTTAGCTGTTAAACTAAGAAAGATGAACAATAAAACAACAAAGTTCCTTATTTTCACATTGTTGTCTGGTGGACAGGTCACGTTCAGGATCTCACTCCGGCTCCGGCTCACCCTCGCTCCGAGGTAATCTGACTGCTTCATGTAAAGTATGGTTGTATGATGGTGTGATGCTATTCAGCATTCTGGCGTTATTTCTATTGTTAGTGAGGGTATCTTGTGCCTTCGGCAGAGGGTGGCAAGCGGCGCGCGGTGCGGTTGCACTCGGACGACGAGGCGGAGGGGGAGGGGGGCGCCGCGCCCGCAGCGCCGCCGGCTGCGCCGCCGCCCGACGACGATGACGACGACGACGACGACGACCGACCCGCGCCTTCCAGGTAAATCCACCTTCGATCGCAATGAAATTGTTTGCATCATATACACGTACCAAAGTTCCGCTCTTTACGTAAAAACGGCGAAACGGAAGCATATATTTGCAAAGCCAGAAAGGAAATGAAAATTTTTCACTTTTTAAATTGCCGAAAGAAGAAGAAAGGTAAGTGTTTCATAATTAAGCTATTGCATAGCTTTTATCGCGGGCTTTGAGCGCGGCGACCGAATCTAGAAATTTCGTAACGAAAAAACCTAACACCCCGCGTTCTAAAAAACTTAGAGTGCCATCTATTAGCAATTTGCGGTACTAAAAGGACTTAGTCAATTTTACTGGTGTATCTTTCTTAGTATTAATTTATTACATAAACATCCCGCGCCCCAAGGACTAGCCGCAAGTGGCCGCCATTTTGAACTTTTTAGTTATTAGACAATAGACAGATTTTTATTTGACACAAACACACACCGATTACACAGCATAAAAAAGAAGTAAAACACATAGAAACAGAAAAAAAAACAAAAAAGTTAATACAAAATACAAATAAGACCAACGGAATCGGTGTAGTGCGATGTCAAAATCGATTGCTTCCAAAATCGATATCTGAGGTTCTCTTAGGTCCCTTATCATGAATCCGCTGCCCGAATTGAAAAAAGTGGCCTCCATTTTGAACTTTTTAGTTACTGGACCGATTGCTTCCAAAATCGATATCTGGTCCCTTAACACGAATCTGTTGCACGAATTATAAATAGTGGCCGCCATTTTTAACTTTTTAGTTACTGGACTAATAGCTTCCAAAATCGATATCTGGGGGTCCCTGAGGTCTCTTGTCACGAATCCGTTGTCGAAAGTGAAAATAGTGGCCGCCTTGTTGAACTTTTTAGTTACTGGACTAATTGCTTCCAAAATCGATATCTGGGGGTCCCTGAGGTCCCTTATCAGGAATCCGTTGTCGAAAGTGAAAAGTGGCCGCCATTTTGAACTTTTTAGTTACTCGACTGATTGCTTCCAAAATCGATATCTGGTCCCTTATCACGAATCTGTTGCACGAATTATAAATAGTGGCTGCCATTTTGAACTTTTTAGTTACTGGACTAATAGCTTCCAAAATCGGTATCTGGGGGTCCCTGAGGTCTCTTGTCACGAATCCGTTGTCGGAAGTGAAAATAGTGACCGCCATGTTGAACTAACTAAAAGTTACTGGACTAATTGCTTCCAAAATCGATATCTGGGGGTCCCTGAGGTCCCTTATCATGAATCCGTTGTCGGAAGTAAAAAAAAGTGGCCGCCATTTTGAACTTTTTAGTTACTCGACCGATTGCTTCTGGTCCCTTATCACGAATCTGTTGCACGAATTATAAATAGTGGCTGCAATTTTGAACTTTTTAGTTACTGGAATAATAGCTTCCAAAATCGATATCTGGGGGTCCGTGAGGTCCCTTATCAGGAATCCGTTGTCGGAAGTGAAAATAGTGGCCGCCATTTTGAACTTTTTAGTTACTGGGTGTGTACCTTCTTAGCTTTGCGATCAAGGCGTCGACCATGTCATCGCGGTCGATCAAGCCGGAAGCACCTGTAAACCATCTCAGCTCCGTACTCAACTTCGACTTCAAAGGTGTCAGTTTCGGAGCCATGGTACTTATTACAGTGAATATCTCAACCAAATTGAGACAAAGATGATGTAATTTTGAAATTTAATCCGATTATAAATGTTAAATCGATCAAATATGACCTAACTTTTAATTATAGGAATAAACCTTATACCGAATCAAAGATGACCTAAATTTAATCTAATTTAATTTATACAATTTTACAAATTTGCATCCCTTAGCTAAAGTGCATACTAGATTATTACCTCAGCTGTTGCAAGCTTCCTAGTAAGCTACCGTACAATAAGAACAAAGAAAATAACCTATTTAATTGTATAACCAAACTTGTAGCGAGTTCGCTCGGAGCGGTCTAGACATTCACAAGAAACCACGCTCTGCTACCAAGATTTGTTCGGTTTACGTCCCCCGTCGTAGAGGGTGGCTTACCGAAGCGCAAGCGGTATCACCGCGCAAATTGAGTGTAATCTAAAATGCTCTGCTACCATTGAAGGAACAGTTCGAGCTCGTGCGGAACGGACTGACAATCATCACCTAGCTACCACTAGAACTGCTCGTCCAAAACAAGTAAAGTCAGGACCGTATATCGTCCCTGTCTCAAGGCAGATAGCGACCGTCTTGTTATGGCATGCAGCTTGAGACAAAGTTACTACAGCTCCGCTATATAAATACTATAAAGATTATGGGCACTTAACGCCAGTTAGGTTAGCAACATTATACTAACATTTACCCCAGTCCAGCCTGCAGCATTTGTCTGAAGCTATCCCGTGTTACGTGTGTTTCCTCGAAGGGCGCCTCCTGCCTTCGTCGTAGCAACAGCTCAGTGGTGTCGGCCCGTGCCGGACACCCCACAATGCAAGGACAGGTGCCACGAGGGGACTCGTATGACAATGGGTAGCTGGCCGGTCACAGCTAAATTTCACTAAATCACTCCAATGGCGACCTTTCGCCAAAACCGAACAGTATTTGGAAGAAATACACTAATTTACTTATATTACGTGCCGATCACTATATCTATATATTTATAAGAAAGTCGTGTTTGTTACACCATTTGTAACTCAAGAACGGCTGGACCAATTTTTATGATTTTTGTGTTTTTGCATTTGTTTTCGTCCGGAATAGGATAATAAGTATTAAAATATGATATTCATCAACAAAAAATATTTAGTCAAAAAATAATTGGTTTTAGGTTAGGGTAGAGTAGTGTAGTGTATTGTATTGTAGTGTAGTGTAGTGTAGGGTAGTGTATGGTAGTGTAGGGTAGGGTAGTGTAGGGTAGTGTAGTGTAGTGTAAGGTGGAACGAAGTTCGCCGAGATAGCTAGTATTTAAATACGAGTATAACACACACATCAGCTCATATACGTCCCCACCGAGGGGCTCGAGCCTACCCTGAATTAGGGCGTTTAGGCCATAGTCGACCACGCGGGCCCAGTGCGGGTTGGTCGACTTCACACACAACCTTCGAATTTCTTCGCAGGCATGTGCAATTGTGCAGGTTTCCTCACGATGTTTTCCTTCACCGTAAAAGCAATCGGTAAGTATATGTACGTAAGTTTTAAAAACTCATTGGTACATTAGCCGTCCAGATTTGAACCCGGTACCTCTGGTTAGAAGGACCGAGACAAGCGTCAAAGTCGACAAAAGCGTCGGTGGCTCAACCGGTAATGACGAGTATATACAGGGTGTAAATATGCATTATTGCAATATTTATGGAGGCGGTAGTTTACAATTGCAGTTTGCAGAAAGTCTGATATTTGAAAGATTAAAAGTTATTGCATGATATTGTTTTGAAGTTCACGTAAGAATAAACCATTTTTGTGTAGGTTCCCAGTGGAACACACCATACGCGACTGTGACGTCGACTCACAAATGGACAGTTCATTCACCCCTCATTCAATTATTCATTCGTACACAGCTGATTTCAAATTTTCCTTCCTGGCTTAGGACCTTAAAAAACACATTTTTTACTATTTTTACCACTTTCTGTTCGCATGCATATACCAATGCACTTTTAGGTATTTTTGGCGTAGTTAAAAGTCTAAAATCAGCCTATTTACACATAAATAAACAAAAATGTACAAAAACTTACAAGTTTATGTGCTACGCAGTAACTGTTCGAAATGACCACCGTTCTGCGCGAGGCACAGTCGAGCACGCCGACGCGAATTACGCTTTAATTTAGGTAAAACAAAAGTATTCTGTTTTACAGTTTCTAACGCTGCTAACACTTTCTCACGTAACTTAACCACACTTTGAAATTCCTCCTTGTACACTAGACGTTTCACGTCGCCCCACAAGTAATAATCCAGCGGAGTAAGGTCCGGGGGTCGTGCTGGCCAGGCCACGGGGCCTCCACGTCCTACCCACTGATTGCCGTTGCGCTGCGAGCGAGCGAGCGCAGTATACACAAGTGTTCCTAAAGCGGCGGCGGCTACTGAACTGACAAACACGGTCCCTTTGTGCATTGATTGAGACCGACTCTTTAGTTCGCCGCAACTGATGTCGGTCTTGCGGATAGTGTTGAGCAAATTCGATTTAATTTAATGGTGTAAACTTAGTACTGTCGATAAAAAAAAATCATTAAAAACAATAAAAAAGTGACGATTTTATTAATGATTTATATTCAGTGACCACCGTGAATATAGCAAGAATGCAAATTTACACCCTGTAAATGTATCATCATTACAGCTCATATACGTCCCCACCGAGGGGCTCGAGCCTACCCTGAATCAGGGCGATTAGGCCTTAGTCGACCACGCGGGCCCAGTGCGGGTTGGTCGACTTCACACACAACCTTCGAGTTTCTTCGCAGGCGTGTGCAGGTTTCCTCACGATGTCTGCACATAGAATTTTCATAACTGTAGCGTACTCATATTTGTCTACTTTTTTTTTTTTTTTTTTGGTGTTATTTGTACCTTTTTGTTATTTTTATTTTGTCTGTGTGTATTTTTGTCGAATAAATGTTATCTTATCTTATGTTTTCCTTCACCGTTAAAGCAATCGGTAAGTATGTACATTAGTTTTTGGAAAACTCATTGGTACATTGGCCGTCCAGATTTGAACCCGGTACCTCTGGTTAGATGGACCGAGTCGTTACCGGTTGAGCCACCGACGCTTTTAAATGTATATCATCATTACAGCTCATATACGTCCCCACCGAGGGGCTCTAGCCTACCCTGAATCAGGGCGATTAGGCCTTAGTCGACCACGCGGGCCCAGTGCGGTTTGGTCGACTTCACACACAACCTTCGAGTTCCTTCGCAGGCGTGTGCAGGTTTCCTCACGATGTTTTCCTTCACCGTTAAAGCAATCGGTAAGTATGTACGTAAGTTTTTGAAAAACTCATTGGTACATTGGCCCTCCAGATTTGAACCCGATACCTCTGGTTAGATGGACCGAGTCGTTACCGGTTGAGCCACCGACGCTTTATGTATATACCGAACAAAAACTCAGATATTGCAACAATTTTTTACTGAAGTTTTATTAATTCCACGCCGCGTTCTGTGACAAGAAGCGATCCTGATTCTTACAAATGGAATGTGGCTTAGTCGGTCACAGATTATACGAAGCTGTTTACTCGCATAAGCATTGAACTGCTATCTGATACGCAGGATTCTCGCTAGGTGGAACACTAAGTTTTATTAGTTCCTAACTATTTACAAAGTTTCATTAAAATCGTTAGAGCCATTTTTGAGAAAAAATATCAAACCACCTGGATTTGTATAGGGAACGATGAACTTCTGTAGGCCATATACAGTTATGGTCACACTAAATTTGTTAGCCATTTTCTAATTATTATTTTTTTGATTTTTACTATAGTGACAACCCTAAAAATCAAGATAAAAAATTAATAAAATAAAGCTCGTGGAGTTATAAAAATAATAATGCCCTAACCCAAATTTCATCCAAATCCGTACAGTATTTTAGAGACGAGAGTACCGGACAGACGTACACACACACAATCAGATACAAATAATAATGTTATATTAAGACATTCAATCCCCATCAAAATCTCAACTTTGATTTTTTTTGCCATCACAATACAAGTACCTTCACTCCTTCGTCGCGCGAAAATAAAAAAGTAAGTGTGTGCTTTTATGAAACCACGGTAAAAGTGAAACTTTACGAAACGATCATGGCTGCGCTCGCTACGGTACAGAGGACGAAACGATCATACCGTCAGACGAACGCGACTGTCACGCGACATGCAACACACAGACGAAAAAAATTGAGACGATGTAATAAAAGTTTAACTTTAAAAAACATCTTCGTTACGGTTTTAACCAAACTAAGCGCGACAATTCACGAACTGAGTTTCGGCGTGGCTGAAGGTTTGCCAGATTTTTGGCTGAAACAAGATTTTTTTGGCCAACACTGGCCTGCGGTAGGACACTATTTATAACGTATTTATATATAGGTCTTAAAAAGTAGGTGTTTAAAAGTCCTTGCAGAGTGATGAATCTGTTAATGAAGTAACTATCATCTCATCTGTGACTGGACGTGGCCAGCGCTGGACGTAGTGGAAATGCTTGGGGAAACATTTCTTTAGCAGTGGAGGTCTTTCGCCTGACATAAATGATGTTATGTTAAAAATGTTGGTATGGTGCAGTATGGAGGCGGCGGCGGCGGGCGGCATGTCGGACTTCGAGCTGATGCTGGCGCGCAAGCGCGAGGAGAGGCGCGGCCGGCGGCGGCGGCGGGACATCGACATCATCAACGACAACGACGACCTGATCGCGCGCCTGCTGCACGACATGCGCCGCGCCGCCGACGAGGACCGCCAGCTCAACGAGCGCAACCAGCCCGCCGTACGCAAGGTAAACAATATATACTCGTACATAACGATACCAACCCGCTCGCTCCACACACTACACTTTACATATTCTTGATAACTTTAAATTAGTTTTAATAGCAAAGGATATGAATGTACTCGTAATTACAAACAACTTTCCCAAAGAAACAATATGTCAAATATGAAAAAAAAAGAGTGTGTGGTTTTGTGAAACCATGGTAAAAGTGAAAATTTTTTCACATTATAGATATTTACAGAGCACGAACGATCATGGCAGCTCTCGTCTTGGAGCTACGGTACAGATGACGAAACGATCATGAAATAAAAGTTTCACTCCTCTTGGAGCTACGGTACAGAGACTGAAACGATCATGGCTGCTCTCGTCTTGGAGCTACGGTACAGAGAACGAAACGATCATGGCTGCTCTGACGAAAAAGTTCGAGACGTTGTAATAATCTCTTTGCAGTCACGCAACACACAGACGAAAAAGCTTAAGACGATGTAATAAAAGTTTCACTTTAAAAAAAATGTTTTTTTTTTAAATCCGTTTTGTGACTTATTATATTGTGTATCGAGGACCAAAAATATTTTTTCTGATTTGACATAAAGTTTCTTCGGGAAAGTTGTTTGTAATTACAAGTACATGCATACCTTTTGTTATCAAGAACCAATTAAAAGTCACCCTATATACTGCGCAACCAGCCCGCTCCACACACTACAATATACATGCATACAACGCAACCAGCCCGCTCCACACACTACACTATACATACATACAGCGCAACCAGCCCGCTGCACACACTACACTATACATACATACAGCGCAACCAGCCCGCTCCACACACTACACTATACATACATACAGCGCAACCAGCCCGCTCCACACACTACACTATACATACATACAGCGCAACCAGCCCGCTCCACACACTACACTATACATACATACAGAGCAACCAGCCCGCTCCACACACTACACTATACATACATACAGCGCAACCAGCCCGCTCCACACACTACACTATACATACATACAGCGCAACCAGCCCGCTCCACACACTACACTATACATACATACAGCGCAACCAGCCCGCTCCACACACTACACTATACATACATACAGCGCAACCAGCCCGCTCCACACACTACTCTATACATACATACAGCGCAACCAGCCCGCTCCACACACTACACTATACATACATACAGCGCAACCAGCCCGCTCCACACACTACACTATACATACATACAGCGCAACCAGCCCGCTGCACACACTACACTATACATACATACAGCGCAACCAGCCCGCTCCACACACTACACTATACATACATACAGCGCAACCAGCCCGCTCCACACACTACACTATACATACATACAGCGCAACCAGCCCGCTCCACACACTACACTATACATACATACAGCGCAACCAGCCCGCTCCACACACTACACTATACATACATACAGCGCAACCAGCCCGCTCCACACACTACACTATACATACATACAGCGCATCTCGCCCGCTCCACACACTATACATACGAGGGCGACACTGAAAGTCTTTAGAACTGGCCACTTGTAATAAATATAATAAAAAAATAAGTTCAAAATTTGAAAATCGAACTCTTTCTTAATATTTTTGTGTACGAATTCCACTCGATTGTCATTTGTTTTACGATTTGGCGGCAAATTGAAAATTGTGTGTACTACGTGAGCATGAATTTAACGCGAGAAAATTTTCGAGCAATGATTTTTTACGACTTTCGATGTAATTTAAGTCAACAAGAAAGTTATGATAGACTTCGATTGGCCTTTCACGATGAAGCCCCATCTCGTGCTACTATTTACAACTGGTTTAATGAATTTAAACGTGGCCGCACTAATCTCACCGATGATCTGCGTGAGGGCCGGCCTTCTACGGCGACTACTGAAGATAACATCAGTGTTGTGCGGCGTATGATAGAGACTGACAAAAGAGTAACCTATCAGCAGATTCGTACAAGCTTAGCCATTGGTATGAGTCAAGTCCACAAAATCCTCCATGAACATTTAGCGGTGAGGAAGCTTTGTGCCCGGTGGATACCTCATAATTTGACAGAAGCCCAAAAAGTCCGTCGTGTTGATTGGTGCCGTGAAATGGGTCAAAGATTCAACGGAGGTGACTCAAATGTTGTGTTCGACGTAGTTACGGGTGACGAAAGCTGGATTTACTGTTATGATCCTGAAACTAAAAGACAGTCTGCTGAGTGGGTGTTTCCTTCCGAGGAGTTGCCTACTAAAGTGAAGAGAGGTCGAAGTGTGGGAAAAAAGATGGTGGCCTCGTTCTTCGGAAGGACTGGTCATTACGCAACAATTATTTTAGAGGATCAAAAAACAGTTACTGCGAAGTGGTACACTAACAATTGTTTACCACTTGTCTTGGAAAAAGTTCGAGAAAAACGGCCTCACAGTAGGATCCTGCTTCACCACGACAACGTCTCATCGCACACCGCCAAGCAAACGATCGACTATTTGGCGACGGCAAACGTGGAATTACTGGGTCACCCACCTTATAGCCCCGACCTTGCACCTTGTGATTTTTATTTATTCCCAAAAATTAAAGAAAAACTTCGAGGAAAACGTTTTATGGACGCCGACGAAGCAGTGGCTGCGTTTCAAAAGGCCGTCGAAGAGACTCCTAAGGACGAGTGGGCAAAGTGCTTTTCTCAGTGGTTCTATCGAATGCAGCGATGTATTGATGTGAAGGGAGGCTATTTTGAAAAGATATAATAAAAGTAATAAGTTGCTTGATTGCTTAGTTTTTGATTTTCTAAGAACTTTCAGTCTGACCCTCGTACATACAGCGCAACCAGCCCGCTCCACACACTACACTATACATACATACAGCGCAACCAGCCCGCTCCACACACTACACTATACATACATACAGCGCAACCAGCCCGCTCCACACACTACACTATACATACATACAGCGCAACCAGCCCGCTCCACACACTACACTATACATACATACAGCGCAACCAGCCCGCTCCACACACTACACTATACATACATACAGCGCAACCAGCCCGCTCCACACACTACACTATACATACATACAGCGCAACCAGCCCGCTCCACACACTACACTATACATACATACAGCGCAACCAGCCCGCTCCACACACTACACTATACATACATACAGCGCAACCAGCCCGCTCCACACACTACACTATACATACATACAGCGCAACCAGCCCGCTCCACACACTACACTATACATACATACAGCGCAACCAGCCCGCTCCACACACTACACTATACATACATACAGCGCAACCAGCCCGCTCCACACACTACACTATACATACATACAGCGCAACCAGCCCGCTCCACACACTACACTATACATACATACAGCGCAACCAGCCCGCTCCACACACTACACTATACATACATACAGCGCAACCAGCCCGCTCCACACACTACACTATACATACATACAGCGCAACCAGCCCGCTCCACACACTACACTGTACATACATACAGCGCAACCAGCCCGCTCCACACACTACACTGTACATACATACAGCGCAACCAGCCCGCTCCACACACTACACTATACAAACATACAGCGCAACCAGCCCGCTCCACACACTACACTATACAAACATACAGCGCAACCAGCCCGCTCCACACACTACACTGTACATACATACAGCGCAACCAGCCCGCTCCACACACTACACTGTACATACATACAGCGCAACCAGCCCGCTCCACACACTACACTGTACATACATACAGCGCAACCAGCCCGCTCCACACACTACACTGTACATACATACAGCGCAACCAGCCCGCTCCACACACTACACTGTACATACATACAGCGCAACCAGCCCGCTCCACACACTACACTGTACATACATACAGCGCAACCAGCCCGCTCCACACACTACACTATACATACATACAGCGCAACCAGCCCGCTCCACACACTACACTATACATACATACAGCGCAACCAGCCCGCTCCACACACTACACTATACATACATACAGCGCAACCAGCCCGCTGCACACACTACACTATACATACATACAGCGCAACCAGCCCGCTGCACACACTACACTATACATACATACAGCGCAACCAGCCCGCTCCACACACTACACTATACATACATACAGCGCAACCAGCCCGCTCCACACACTACACTATACATACATACAGCGCAACCAGCCCGCTCCACACACTACACTGTACATACATACAGCGCAACCAGCCCGCTCCACACACTACACTGTACATACATACAGCGCAACCAGCCCGCTCCACACACTACACTGTACATACATACAGCGCAACCAGCCCGCTCCACACACTACACTGTACATACATACAGCGCAACCAGCCCGCTCCACACACTACACTGTACATACATACAGCGCAACCAGCCCGCTCCACACACTACACTATACATACATACAGCGCAACCAGCCCGCTCCACACACTACACTATACATACATACAGCGCAACCAGCCCGCTCCACACACTACACTATACATACATACAGCGCAACCAGCCCGCTCCACACACTACACTATACATACATACAGCGCAACCAGCCCGCTCCACACACTACACTATACATACATACAGCGCAACCAGCCCGCTCCACACACTACACTATACATACATACAGCGCAACCAGCCCGCTCCACACACTACACTATACATACATACAGCGCAACCAGCCCGCTCCACACACTACACTATACATACATACAGCGCAACCAGCCCGCTCCACACACTACACTATACATACATACAGCGCAACCAGCCCGCTCCACACACTACACTATACATACATACAGCGCAACCAGCCCGCTCCACACACTACACTATACATACATACAGCGCAACCAGCCCGCTCCACACACTACACTATACATACATACAGCGCAACCAGCCCGCTCCACACACTACACTGTACATACATACAGCGCAACCAGCCCGCTCCACACACTACACTATACATACATACAGCGCAACCAGCCCGCTCCACACACTACACTATACATACATACAGCGCAACCAGCCCGCTCCACACACTACACTATACATACATACAGCGCAACCAGCCCGCTCCACACACTACACTATACATACATACAGCGCAACCAGCCCGCTCCACACACTACACTATACATACATACAGCGCAACCAGCCCGCTCCACACACTACACTATACATACATACAGCGCAACCAGCCCGCTCCACACACTACACTATACATACATACAGCGCAACCAGCCAACTTCGCAAACTTGTGTTCTATTGCTAGTTTTGCCAGCGGCTTTACCCGCGTGAACAAAGAGCGTCTCTTGAGCGTATAAAAAATGTGTTAATCCAGGTCCTAATCTGTCTACCTGCCAAATTTCAGCTAGATCCGTTCAATAGTTTTTGAGTGAAAGAGTAACAAGTAGTAAGTAGTAGGAGTAGGAGGAGGAAGTAAGGATTTAGTGTTGTGACATTTATATATATATGCATACACAAAAAGATAAACACTGATGTGATTGTGTGTAGGTGTCGATGCTGAAGGCGGCCATGTCGCAGCTGATCAAGAAGGATCTGCAACTGGCCTTCCTGGAGCACAACGTGCTGAACGTGTTGTGTGACTGGCTGGCACCCATGCCCAACCGCGCCCTGCCGTGCCTGCTCATCCGCGAGTCCATCCTCAAGTTGCTGCAGGATGTGAGTGCGCTTCGCCCCGCCCAGTCCCGTCCGTGTCCAACCACGCGCTGCCGTGTCCGCTCATCCGCGAGTCCATCCTCAAGTTGCTGCAGGATGTGAGTGCGCTTCGCCCCGCCCAGTCCCGTCCGTGTCCAACCACGCGCTGCCGTGTCCGCTCATCCGCGAGTCCATCCTCAAGTTGCTGCAGGATGTGAGTGCGCTTCGCCCCTCCCAGTCCCGTCCGTGTCCAACCACGCGCTGCCATTATTATTATTTTATTATATTTGGAAAACTTACTGCTATTATACATTAATGATAAAATATGCCATGTCCGCTCATCCACGAGTCCATCATCAAGTTGCTGCAGGATGTGAGTGCGCTTCGCCCCGCCCAGTCCCGTCCGTGTCCAACCACGCACTGCCGTGTCCGCTCATCCGCGAGTCCATCCTCAAGTTGCTGCAGGATGTGAGTGCGCTTCGCCCCGCCCAGTCCCGTCCGTGTCCAACCACGCGCTGCCGTGTCCGCTCATCCGCGAGTCCATCCTCAAGTTGCTGCAGGATGTGAGTGCGCTTCGCCCCTCCCAGTCTCGTCAGTGTCCAACCACGCGCTGCCGTGACCGCTCATACGCGAGTCCATCCTCAAATTGCTGCAGGACATGAGTGCGCCCCGCCCCGTCCCTCTTCCGCCCGTGCCCAACCGCGCGCTGCCATGTCCATCCGCGAGTCCATCCTGAAGTTGCTGCAAGACATGAGTCGGCTTCGCCCCGCCCAGTCCCGCTCGTGCCCAACCACGCGCTGCCATGTCCGCTCATCCGCGAGTCCATCCTCAAGCTGCTGCAGGACATGAGTGCGCCCCGCCCCTGCCTCGGCTGACTGACGCGTGTTTCTTTCTGTGCAGTTCCCCGCCATCGACAAGGGACTGCTGAAACAGAGCGGCATCGGCAAGGCTGTGATGTACCTGTACAAGCACCCCAAGGAGACGAAGAGCAACCGCGAGCGCGCCGGCCGCCTCATCTCCGAGTGGGCGCGCCCCATCTTTAACCTTTCCACCGACTTCAAGGGTCAGTACGAGTACTCCGAGCCACTCTCAATATTATTTTTAATGTCTTTCTGGAGCTACGAGTATGTAACTGGGTATTATTATAGGGACGATGACCGCTTGTTATTAGAGTTACTCTCTGGATCTACGAGTGTGTAACTGGGTATTATTATAGGGACGATGACCGCTTGTTATTAGAGTTACTCTCTGGAGCTACGAGTATGTAACTGGGTATTATTATAGGGACGATGACCGCTTGTTATTAGAGTTACTCTCTGGAGCTACGATTATGTAACTGGGTATTATTATAGGGACGATGACCGCTAGTCATTAGAGTTACTCTCTGGGGCTACGAGTATGTAACTGGGTATTATTATAGGGACGATGACCGCTAGGCATTAGAGTTACTCTCTGGGGCTACGAGTATGTAACTGGGTATTATTATAGGGACGATGACCGCTAGGCATTAGAGTTACTCTCTGGGGCTACGAGTATTTAACTGGGTATTATTACAGGGACGATGACCGCTAGTCATTAAAATTACTCTCTGGGGCTACGAGTATGTAACTGGGTATTATTATAGGGACGATGACCGCTAGTCATTAGAGTTACTCTCTGAGGCTACGAGTATGTAACTGGGTATTATTATAGGGACGATGACCGCTAGTCATTAGAGTTACTCTCTGAGGCTACGAGTATGTAACTGGGTATTATTATAGGGACGATGACCGCTAGTCATTAGAGTTACTCTCTGAGGCTACGAGTATGTAACTGGGTATTATTATAGGGACGATGACCGCTAGTCATTAGAGTTACTCTCTGAGGCTACGAGTATGTAACTGGGTATTATTATAGGGACGATGACCGCTAGTCATTAGAGTTACTCTCTGAGGCTACGAGTATGTAACTGGGTATTATTATAGGGACGATGACCGCTAGTCATTAGAGTTACTCTCTGAGGCTACGAGTATGTAACTGGGTATTATTATAGGGACGATGACCGCTAGGCATTAGAGTTACTCTCTGGGGCTACGAGTATGTAACTGGGTATTATTATAGGGACGATGACCGCTAGTCATTAGAGTTACTCTCTGAGGCTACGAGTATGTAACTGGGTATTATTATAGGGACGATGACCGCTAGTCATTAGAGTTACTCTCTGAGGCTACGAGTATGTAACTGGGTATTATTATAGGGACGATGACCGCTAGTCATTAGAGTTACTCTCTGGAGCTACGAGTATGTAACTGGGTATTATTATAGGGACGATGACCGCTTGTTATTAGAGTTACTCTCTGGGGCTACGAGTATGTAACTGGGTATTATTATAGGGACGATGACCGCTAGTCATTAGAGTTACTCTCTGGATCTACGAGTGTGTAACTGGGTATTATTATAGGGACGATGACCGCTTGTTATTAGAGTTACTCTCTGGAGCTACGAGTATGTAACTGGGTATTATTATAGGGACGATGACCGCTTGTTATTAGAGTTACTCTCTGGAGCTACGATTATGTAACTGGGTATTATTATAGGGACGATGACCGCTAGTCATTAGAGTTACTCTCTGGGGCTACGAGTATGTAACTGGGTATTATTATAGGGACGATGACCGCTAGGCATTAGAGTTACTCTCTGGGGCTACGAGTATGTAACTGGGTATTATTATAGGGACGATGACCGCTAGGCATTAGAGTTACTCTCTGGGGCTACGAGTATTTAACTGGGTATTATTACAGGGACGATGACCGCTAGTCATTAAAATTACTCTCTGGGGCTACGAGTATGTAACTGGGTATTATTATAGGGACGATGACCGCTAGTCATTAGAGTTACTCTCTGAGGCTACGAGTATGTAACTGGGTATTATTATAGGGACGATGACCGCTAGTCATTAGAGTTACTCTCTGGGGCTACGAGTATGTAACTGGGTATTATTATAGGGACGATGACCGCTAGTCATTAGAGTTACTCTCTGGGGCTAGTATGTAACTGGGTATTATTACAGGGACGATGACCGCTAGTCATTAGAATTACTCTTTGGGGCTACGAGTATGTAACTGGGTATTATTATAGGGACGATGACCGCTAGTCATTAGAGTTACTCTCTGAGGCTACGAGTATGTAACTGGGTATTATTATAGGGACGATGACCGCTAGTCATTAGAGTTACTCTCTGAGGCTACGAGTATGTAACTGGGTATTATTATAGGGACGATGACCGCTAGGCATTAGAGTTACTCTCTGGGGCTACGAGTATGTAACTGGGTATTATTATAGGGACGATGACCGCTAGTCATTAGAGTTACTCTCTGAGGCTACGAGTATGTAACTGGGTATTATTATAGGGACGATGACCGCTAGTCATTAGAGTTACTCTCTGAGGCTACGAGTATGTAACTGGGTATTATTATAGGGACGATGACCGCTAGTCATTAGAGTTACTCTCTGAGGCTACGAGTATGTAACTGGGTATTATTATAGGGACGATGACCGCTAGTCATTAGAGTTACTCTCTGAGGCTACGAGTATGTAACTGGGTATTATTATAGGGACGATGACCGCTAGTCATTAGAGTTACTCTCTGAGGCTACGAGTATGTAACTGGGTATTATTATAGGGACGATGACCGCTAGTCATTAGAGTTACTCTCTGAGGCTACGAGTATGTAACTGGGTATTATTATAGGGACGATGACCGCTAGTCATTAGAGTTACTCTCTGAGGCTACGAGTATGTAACTGGGTATTATTATAGGGACGATGACCGCTAGTCATTAGAGTTACTCTCTGAGGCTACGAGTATGTAACTGGGTATTATTATAGGGACGATGACCGCTAGTCATTAGAGTTACTCTCTGGGGCTACGAGTATGTAACTGGGTATTATTAGAGGGACGATGACCGCTAGTCATTAGAGTTACTCTCTGGGGCTACGAGTATGTAACTGGGTATTATTATAGGGACGATGACCGCTAGTCATTAGAGTTACTCTCTGGGGCTACGAGTATGTAACTGGGTATTATTATAGGGACGATGACCGCTAGTCATTAGAGTTACTCTCTGGGGCTACGAGTATGTAACTGGGTATTATTATAGGGACGATGACCGCTAGTCATTAGAGTTACTCTCTGAGGCTACGAGTATGTAACTGGGTATTATTATAGGGACGATGACCGCTAGTCATTAGAGTTACTCTCTGAGGCTACGAGTATGTAACTGGGTATTATTATAGGGACGATGACCGCTAGTCATTAGAGTTACTCTCTGAGGCTACGAGTATGTAACTGGGTATTATTATAGGGACGATGACCGCTAGTCATTAGAGTTACTCTCTGGGGCTACGAGTATGTAACTGGGTATTATTATAGGGACGATGACCGCTAGTCATTAGAGTTACTCTCTGGGGCTACGAGTATGTAACTGGGTATTATTATAGGGACGATGACCGCTAGTCATTAGAGTTACTCTCTGAGGCTACGAGTATGTAACTGGGTATTATTATAGGGACGATGACCGCTAGTCATTAGAGTTACTCTCTGAGGCTACGAGTATGTAACTGGGTATTATTATAGGGACGATGACCGCTAGTCATTAGAGTTACTCTCTGGGGCTACGAGTATGTAACTGGGTATTATTATAGGGACGATGACCGCTAGTCATTAGAGTTACTCTCTGGGGCTACGAGTATGTAACTGGGTATTATTATAGGGACGATGACCGCTAGGCATTAGAGTTACTCTCTGGGGCTACGAGTATGTAACTGGGTATTATTATAGGGACGATGACCGCTAGGCATTAGAGTTACTCTCTGGGGCTACGAGTATGTAACTGGGTATTATTATAGGGACGATGACCGCTAGTCATTAGAGTTACTCTCTGGGGCTACGAGTATGTAACTGGGTATTATTATAGGGACGATGACCGCTAGTCATTAGAGTTACTCTCTGAGGCTACGAGTATGTAACTGGGTATTATTATAGGGACGATGACCGCTAGTCATTAGAGTTACTCTCTGAGGCTACGAGTATGTAACTGGGTATTATTATAGGGACGATGACCGCTAGTCATTAGAGTTACTCTCTGAGGCTACGAGTATGTAACTGGGTATTATTATAGGGACGATGACCGCTAGTCATTAGAGTTACTCTCTGAGGCTACGAGTATGTAACTGGGTATTATTATAGGGACGATGACCGCTAGTCATTAGAGTTACTCTCTGAGGCTACGAGTATGTAACTGGGTATTATTATAGGGACGATGACCGCTAGTCATTAGAGTTACTCTCTGGGGCTACGAGTATGTAACTGGGTATTATTATAGGGACGATGACCGCTAGTCATTAGAGTTACTCTCTGGGGCTACGAGTATGTAACTGGGTATTATTATAGGGACGATGACCGCTAGTCATTAGAGTTACTCTCTGAGGCTACGAGTATGTAACTGGGTATTATTATAGGGACGATGACCGCTAGTCATTAGAGTTACTCTCTGAGGCTACGAGTATGTAACTGGGTATTATTATAGGGACGATGACCGCTAGTCATTAGAGTTACTCTCTGGGGCTACGAGTATGTAACTGGGTATTATTATAGGGACGATGACCGCTAGTCATTAGAGTTACTCTCTGGGGCTACGAGTATGTAACTGGGTATTATTATAGGGACGATGACCGCTAGGCATTAGAGTTACTCTCTGGGGCTACGAGTATGTAACTGGGTATTATTATAGGGACGATGACCGCTAGGCATTAGAGTTACTCTCTGGGGCTACGAGTATGTAACTGGGTATTATTATAGGGACGATGACCGCTAGTCATTAGAGTTACTCTCTGGGGCTACGAGTATGTAACTGGGTATTATTATAGGGACGATGACCGCTAGGCATTAGAGTTACTCTCTGGGGCTACGAGTATGTAACTGGGTATTATTATAGGGACGATGACCGCTAGTCATTAGAGTTACTCTCTGGGGCTACGAGTATGTAACTGGGTATTATTATAGGGACGATGACCGCTAGGCATTAGAGTTACTCTCTGGGGCTACGAGTATGTAACTGGGTATTATTATAGGGACGATGACCGCTAGTCATTAGAGTTACTCTCTGGGGCTACGAGTATGTAACTGGGTATTATTATAGGGACGATGACCGCTAGTCATTAGAGTTACTCTCTGGGGCTACGAGTATGTAACTGGGTATTATTATAGGGACGATGACCGCTAGGCATTAGAGTTACTCTCTGGGGCTACGAGTATGTAACTGGGTATTATTATAGGGACGATGACCGCTAGTCATTAGAGTTACTCTCTGGGGCTACGAGTATGTAACTGGGTATTATTATAGGGACGATGACCGCTAGTCATTAGAGTTACTCTCTGAGGCTACGAGTATGTAACTGGGTATTATTATAGGGACGATGACCGCTAGGCATTAGAGTTACTCTCTGGGGCTACGAGTATGTAACTGGGTATTATTATAGGGACGATGACCGCTAGGCATTAGAGTTACTCTCTGGGGCTACGAGTATGTAACTGGGTATTATTACAGGGACGATGACCGCTAGTCATTAGAGTTACTCTCTGGGGCTACGAGTATGTATTTATATATTTTTATTCACAATTGGTAAGCCTTTGGCATCATCTCACTTGATGGTAAGTGACGATGATGCCGAATTTGGAATCGGGCTTACCAAGATTCATCAATGCAATGGAGAACTGGCAAGAAGCTAACGCCCCTGCCACGCCCCCTGCAGCAATCTATAGGAGCGGCATTTTTTTTTTCTTATCTGTGTTTCCACACATAGTACACAAGTGCACACAGGAGGTGTTACAGTCGCAACGACGATCTCACTCCCTCCTACCGGTAGCGATGCAGTTTGCGGCGCGGCTCCTCTCTATTACGTTACGTAGAGCTGTATGTGTTCCCGTTGGAAGTGAGCCAATGAACTAAATGAACGAATATGCACTATGCTGAACTAAAGAGTAATTGAATTAAATCTGTTGGAGGTTTTATATGATTGTCTATAATCCACCACGTCACCTAGCAACGAATAAAAATATTGTTGGTGTTCGAAAGAAATGAAAGTCATGTCCTTGTTATTATTTATAAAAGATTGGTTATTAACTGCGTAATATATAAATATCTAACAAAAACAGGTGAACTAGCTCATTGTAATCACTGAGTTAGTGATTACAATGAGCTAGTTCACCTGTTACCCATGACTAATGTCACCGTGTGTTGTCGCAGCAATGACGCGCGAGGAGCGGCAGGCGCGCGACGAGGCGATGGCGGGCACGCGGCGGCGCGAGGAACCGCCCGCCAAGCGCGCGCGTGCCGAGCCTGGCGCGGGCGCGCGGCCAGGCGAGCCCGGCTGGGTGGCGCGCGCGCGCGTGCCCGCGCCCAGTAACAAGGACTACGTGGTGCGCCCCAAGTCCACCAGCGACGTCGACATGTCGCGCGTGAGTACCTAAATATAGCTGTACTTGTATTACTAGAACCCCGCCGCCCCCTTCCTAGTAGGAACCCTTCTTTGAACAAACCTCACCCGCTGCACTTTATGATTAGGGTGCCACTTTGTATGTATGTATGGTTTTTGAACTCGTTAGATGATTTTAAGACCAGTTGCTCCCGACCTCCCCTGCCGAAAAGTCCCTAACAGTGGTTTTTTTCATTTTACAGAAAAACTTTACAAGTTAGGGGCAAACTGTCAAATACAAAATTCTACATAAAAATGTATATTTTAGTACCTAAACATACATAATATATCAAATTTATATAGATACGATAATATTTGTTGTAAATACAGGTATCGACAAAATTTATTTAAACGCGTAATTTTTTTTAACAACAAATCACATACAATTATAAAAAAAAAAAACAGGGGTAAAGCCAGAGTCTGGCCCGCGACGAGTACAACTCAGCTGGCGCTGCCAGAACCGCCATTTTGCTCAACTGCTGGGGCCCTTCGTGGGTGGTCGCCATTATTGTCAAGGGTTACAAAAACAATTATTTCTCAATGTTTTTGTATGGGAACTATATATAAAACTTATAACGGTGAAATCGTCATAAACTGACTACCTGACTTAAATATTTGTGTATGAAACCTTGTGAAATATAATTCAACAGTCTAAGCTAAAGATAGGGTAAGTAGGTATTAGTAGGTAATGCACTTGAACCTAAAAAACGTGAAATGTGAATGCTACAATAACAATAGATAATACAATAACTTTGTATTGCTTACCCGGTTCATTGGGAATTTCAACAACACAAGAGTTTTTCAATGCAAAACAACAAAACAATCACTATTAACAACACGTACGCGCAACGCCCTGAGAGCACTCACTGATTCGAAGGAGATATCTATCGAAAATCATTCACCGTTGGCTTTGCACTCATTCCTGTTGATTCCAAATGTTGATCCTTGTCTTACCAAAGAGCTTTAGCAAACGTTAGACAGACGCAGCGATAGTTTTCGCTCCATACTCAGGTATGAAGTGAGTCACTACCCGCGAACAGGGCCCCGTCCAGATGCTGGCGCTTGCCGGATGCGGTAAATTCCCGCCCGGCTGGATACTGGTGCTTGCCAGATCCACATATTCTGCATAAATGGTTGCGCCAGGGCAGGGGAGTGGCTACCTCAGTTGCTTTAAGCCAGTTACAAAACCTCAGTTATGAAAACTTTTGTTTAGGAGGTGTCAAAGCGTCACCTGTTGGTCTGACGGACTGACGGAGCCATTTTCAACCGACTTCAAAAAGGAAGAGGTTCTCAATTCGACTTATGTTTTTTTTTATGTTTGTTACGCGATATCTCCACCGATTGTGAACCGATTTTCAAAATTATTTTTTTAATCGAAAGAGTATACTCCCAAGGGGGTCCCATTGTCACTAAGTTAGGATCTGATGATTGGATCTCAGGGAAATCGAGAATAACCCGAGAATAACCTATTACGTGTTGCTTGTATTTCCTAAAACTATTCAAGTTTTGGCGTCTATTAGTCATCATCTCATGTTGATGAGCTGATGAAGGAAGGTACAACTCCTTAACGGTTAGGAGTTGGAGGATAATTCTTCAAATATTTTGTGTATCTACATAGGTAAGTATAGACCGATAGTTGTATTCTTTCAGGTTTTACAGATGAGCTGATGATGGAAGATTTAACGCCTTCACTTTCATTCTGTTAAGATGATGATGGAAGCTACAGGAATCTGTATCTGTTAATGAAACACATGCTTTATTATTTGATGGTTCCTATTGGCGAGTGGGTGATTGGGTATAACGTTGTTAGTTAGATAGCATTATCACTAAAAATAAATAAAATAGAAACAAAAGTTTAAAAACTTAAAAATCGACTTCAAAATGAAGTTCACTCAAAAGTAAAGAATTAAATTTCACTTGGGTCTGAATTACCCCAACGTTCTAAAATACACTTACTACGTACAAAACACATTTAAAATTTAAAACTAATAGCTAAATTGTTAAAAACCGGAGGCAGGAAATCTTCTAGGACGGCCAATGGCCAGACAGTCGCTCGGGATTAAGGATTAATTCAGAATTTACTTCCCTTTAGGCAAGCAGCTGGGCGGGCAGTGTGGCCAAAAGACTAGCTGGTGGTTAGCGTAGCTCTATCCCAGGATCTTTCTTGAATCGGAGGAATTTTCGGGGACGTCAAACTCGCAGGGGGAGTGAAAGACCCTACGGACATATGTAAATCTAGTTCGCAGCAGTACCAAAAATATACGCAAAGCGGTTTCCTTACACAAATTACTTACCACTGAATAAAATAGTGGGCCTTAATGAAACATAAATATAAATCCGAATTTAAACACCCACAACAATCAACACATCATGGTCATTTGTTATTTTAGTACTTGGTTACTTATTTAAATACCAAGGGGAAGGCGAAGATCGTTGCCTACCGGCAATCTATTAAAATAGCCATTTTTAATCGAATAAAATTGTCAATTTAGAATTATTTCAGTGAATTGTCCAAATATATATTATGTTATAGTTTTATAACCGCACGGTCATCCAAAGTTCATCTTTTTTCTAGCATATTGTTCCTTTTTTTTAGAAAAAATATTAAATACATATATTCCAATTTACCCCGAAATATTTTTCTTAAAACTCCGTTTAGGCCCGATCCTCTAAATCTTACGTATCGTGTAACAAACCCGTAACTGAGTATTATAAACCAGTTCCTTTTATTTTTGTTACACTACTTAAATAAATTATATTCTTGTAGTACGGCCCTGTCTTTTCTTTACATCGATGGATTCGTGCCGTGCCGCAACGAAACACAAAACTGTGCGCTGTGCCTGGCCGTTGACCTTTGTTAATTCTCTCAATCAGTACCTACCTATTTAAAATACTAATATTACCTATTTAAAACCTTACAGTCTCATTCTAGTTCCTTTTACCTGTAGGTAATCTAATAAAATACAACGTAACAGGTATGTACACTTTACGCAAAAAAGAAGAAATTAAAGTTCTTCGTGTCCTCTACGTAAAGGTGTTCAACACAAAACGTGACAAAACTAACGTGTTTAGTTATACCTATGCAACGTATTTTTAGCAAGGCGGCTTCTTTGAGGCGTTTGTTGAGGTCGCTTGCCGCTGCATTCAAAGGCGCCAAGGCGCTGCTGCCTATAACTCCGCGCGAAATGTAGGTGCCTACAAGTGCGCCACTGCTTGAAAATTGAAAAATTATTTCAGTTGCTTTCGCGCACTTATTGAGTTGCATGCATGATGCAGCCTACGCAGATTGTGAGTAAGTTAAGTTTGTGGTTAAGTGTTCCACAGTAAAAATGCCGTACACATACAAATCTCAACAGTATTTGTTCAAAGACACGTACAACGGCGCGCATTTAAGTGGCGGTTACGTTCAAAATTTAATGTAAATAAATAGGTACAGTTATTATAAAAACCGGCCAAGTGCGAATCGGACTCGTGGACTGAGGGTTTCATACCAAAACACATTTGGGCAGAAATCTCTACAAACATGAACGGGTACAATAATCGGTTTGAAGGACAAAGTTACCACATTTCTTGTATGGGGGCGGGCCTTTAGTTTTATATTTATTACTTTTTTATTATTTGTTGTTGCGGCCATAGAAATACATACCTACTCTGTGAGATATTCAACTGTGTACTGAACCCTAAAAGCTTGAAGAGTTAGATAAGTAGGTGTGTAATTTCAACTTGTAGAATTTTGAGACTTGTGAAATTAGTGTTTTATGTAATTGTTTCAGACAGTTTAATCGTGTTTGGCACCCTTTGGGTACTGAACCCTAAAAGTGTGATGAATTAGGTAGGTATGTAAATAACTTGTAGAACTTTTAGACTTGTGAACTTAGTTTTCTATCACAGATTACTAAATAGTTACTTGTTCTATTACAATTGATTCAGACATTTTAATCGTACTTATTATTGTAGGTACATAGGTTTGATTTACCATTTTTAAACACACCTGTTAGAAAAAATCTAACTACCCAGTCCACAGCCTAGAAAAAATGTGATGGAAAATGATAAATTAACAATGTAAGTATAGGACTGGTATCTCATCTGTGGTATAGGTAGGTAGGTACTAGGTACCAAAGTACACCCTAGCCTGTTTGCGTACGAGCCACAATACGTAGATATTATTATGTGTCGGACGGAAGACGCTTAGTGTAGGTTTTAGCCACAAATCTAGCTCACGTACAAAAGAGGCTTATTACATGGATAAGTATAAAGGTTTACTAAGAGAAAAAGACGGACGAATACCTACCTACATAGGTAGGCAGGTGATTGTCAGTCATTGTCATGCAGCGAACTTTATCATAATAGGTATTTCGATGTTGTCATGTTACCTAAATACTCTTAGAGATGTAGGTAGCTGATAGGTGTTGGTCGGGCGTCAGCTGGGATGTAGTAAGACTGCGCGGGACGGATCGGAGCGGAGGGGGGCGTGTGGTGGGCTGCTACGGTACGATGCCCAGTGCCGGATTTATTAACATTTGTTTTTTTTTTATTGTACATTTTTCTCTTAGATTTCAGTATGGTCGCTGAAGAAAAAGTTGTTCAGTTTCGTTTACTAAACTTGCCCTTAAAATAGTTTCAGCTAATTTTGTTAGACCTTATATACTTATGTTATTAAAGCGGTATCTTTTCCGAATTGAATAAAAATAATAATCATAATGCTGCGAGGTGATTGCCTCTTTGGGTGCCATTAGAAGCACACTCCTCCGCGCGTTCAACCAAGGCCTGTTAGGAATCTGACACGGCTTAACGACTGCCATCTATAGATAGCAACCGGCATCAATGGCTTTACCTGCCTTGCGAAGCACGGAAACGGTAAATTTTCGTAGACGAACAAAACCCAAGGAGAATTTAATCATGAAACGCAAAGCAAGAAGAATGACTTGGAATCGAACATTTTTTGCGTTTCAAAATACCCACAAACTCAAAAAAAAATTTAGGCGAGAAGTCCAAAAATTTTAGAAATTTGGACAACTCTGTAGTCGTTGGACAGCCCTGAAGAAGAAAAATAAAAACTCCCTAAGCAACTAGCTAACTACTAAAGACGTTCAATTCAAGGTGGGAAAAAAATTGACTCTTGTATAAGAGCACGTATGTGCTTCGCGTACACATACAAACGCCAAAAACCCCATCAACAAGAGAACTAACCTTAATAACCCCAAGAACACACTAGTGTTAAAGGATCGCTGTGCACAGCCTAAAATAGTCAACTAATAATTTGTTTTGTTCATTACAGAGGAGTTGAAACGTTTAAAGGATTTTGCATGTGACCTCTTGGTTGTGTATTTGAAATTTTATAAGCCTTACAGACATCGCAAGGCGCGATAAAGTCGCTGACGTCCCTAAACATGTAAGGCCAATAATATTTATTCTCAAGAGCCCAATAAGTTTTGTTTACACCAGGGTGGATAGATGGTTCAGTAGAATGAACTTCAGAAATTGCTTGACGCGTCTTCTCAGAAGGTAAGACAATACGCCACGGATCTTTATCTAAAGGGGATAAAACCGACATCCGTCGCAATAAAACACCTCCACTTAAAACGTACGATGGAAACATATGTGGATGATTGCGAACACCATTATAAATTTTCCGGTACCAACGATCTTGTGTATTCTCAGAACCTTGATCATAAGTGATCAGGTTAACGTGTAGTCTTGAGAGAGCGTCGGGAACCACATGAAGAACACCCTTCCTATGCACAATATCAAATGTATATTGGCTTATAGTAATAGCCCAACGAGCGTGTCGGCCAGGATTGTTTAAAGTTCAAGGCAATATGGTCAGTAATAACGCTAAAACGCATACCATCAACAAATCCTCTAAAATGCAGGATTGAATCATGCACGGCTAAAAGTTCACGCTCAGTGGTACTATAATTGCGTTCGGCTTTAGTAAATAACCGCGAATAATAGGCAACGGGATGTTCAACACCATCAACTTCCTGAGATATGACTGAACCTAAGCCTACAGCAGAAGCGTCACATTGGAGCGTGAAAGGTTTTGAAAAATCAGGGCAAATTAAAAGCGGAGCAATAATTAAAACTTCCTTCAACCTTTCAAAGGCAGCCTGAGCTTGGGATGACCAATCAATAGGGTCATTACCTTTTTTCTTATCAATAAGTACTGTAAGAGGCGCGATTATTGTGGAAAAATTATCAACAAAACGCCGATAATATGAACAAACACCAATAAAAGCACGTAAGGACTTTGCTGTGACAGGAACCGGAAACTCCTTGATAGCATCGAGTTTACGGGGATCCGTTTTTAACCCGTCTTGGTTGACGATATAACCTAAATACCTAAGCTCACTCATACAGAATTTGCATTTATCTAGGTTGACAGATAGACCAGCCTCCTTCAAGCGGTCATGTACTTTGCGAATGAGGTTTAAGTGGGAGTCAAAGTCTCTGGAGACTAAAATTAAGTCGTCAATATAACCGAAAACGACATCACCACTAGCACCGGTAAATTCATAGTTAACGATTAAATCTGTCAAACGTTGCATCTCCGAAGCGGCATTCGTTAAACCAAACGGCATCCTTACAAATTCAAACAAACCTCTCTGTGGAACAATAAAAGCGGTTTTCTCACAGGAGTACTTGTCAGATAGTGGTATTTGCCAAAACGCACTTTTAAAATCTAGTGAAGTTAAATATTTGGCATCTTGTAAAGAATTTAAAACTCTTGAATCCTAGGAAGAGGGTAAGAATCTCTAACGGTAACACTGTTTAACTTCCGACTGTCAACACAAAACCTCACAGACGACTAACAGGAATTAATAATAAAAACAAACAAACAATTTATCGGATGAAATATCACTAAAGTATTTTATCGTATCTTGTAAACGTATTTCCTGTGAATCGGAAAGCTCACTTCTGGGGCGTACGAATGAAACTTCACCTACTGTAATAGGAGAAAACGTTTGTTTATTGAGTGGGACACGAAGGTTACCTTTAACTTTGTTAACAAAAGCGACACGCAATATATCGGTTAAACCAAAATCGTTCCAGAAGCCGATACCTAAAATAAGTTCCGAAGAAACTTGATCAGCAACTAAAAATGTGTGCTTTAAAGTTCCCGAATTAAATATTATCGACACTTTCAAAATACCGAAAATGTTAATCGGCGAGTTGTCAGCTGGAAGAACCGCAGGACAACACTCCCTATTAATCGAAATGTTCAAATCGCGAATATAGTTATAACTGATTAATGACGTTTGCGCACCTGAATCTAAAAGCGCGGTAAGAACTTTGTTTGAAACTGTTATTTCAACGTACAACCTATTATCAGGGGAGTCTGTATTAATCACCGGAGAAATCGTTTGACGTTTTGGAAAAAAGAATCCCCGGTGAACTACGCGTTTTTTGGGTATGAAGGTTTGACAGCTCCAGGGTTACAATTGGTGCAGTAACGCGTAATAGTTCCCGGTTTCTTGCACTGGAAACAAATGATGCCAGGTATCACCGGACAAAGTCTAAAATTATGTCCTAGTTGGTTACACTTAATACATAACGTCGAGATATCAGCCACAACAGGAGCAACAACCTTGGAAGTCGAAGGTTTTTGCAAGAAAGAGTTATTGTAGATTTGAAAGTTGCTGGTCACTTCCGTTAATGTTTCCAAATCTTTGATTCTGTTGGTGGATAGACACGTTACGTATCGAGGATGTAAATTCCTCTTAACGATGTTCAAAAGTGTATCGTTAGGCAGTTGATTGGTTAACTTGGCATTCAAGTCATAAATCACCGTAAGAAAATCACGGACTCTCTCTCTCTTGTGGTTGTTGTTTGCGATTACGCAGTTCCTGCTTCACCTCGAAATCATAGTCTGGAGACCCATAAAACGTCAGGAAACTATTCTTGATTTCCGAATAGTTCGCAACCCAGGGCGTAGTGAGCGGAAATATTTCGTGGAACCGCCTAGCCACGTAGGTCTTGGGGAAATCACTAGCCAGCATATTTTCCTCGACAGAAAAGAAGAATTATCGTACACAGGAACTACCGTCAAACTTCAGGGTCCACTTCGACAACGAGATATCCTTGGAGACCAAATAAGTTAAGCGTTTTTTGTCTTCGGGCATCTCAACAACCTGGTCTAGCCTCGGAATTGTGAAATTAGAAGCGGTGGGTTTGGGTAAACGAGTAAATCGAGCAGTCTGGTATCTCTGAGTACCAAGAATTGGACTCTGGACGGGAACAGACGGAGTAACCGTAATAGGAGGTTCCTAACATATCATCAGTAACCTCGACTGTATCTTCAACCAAACCTTGTTCTTGAACTTCTTCAGGGGCCGCGTCTCCGTAAGCACCAACCTCAGGATGTTCCATCTTGATTGAAAGCAATGAAAACTAAGACGGGAACGGATTCAAACAACGAAAAAATGGAATACCTGAGTATATATTTATACCGTAAAAGGCAAAAATACTATAGTTCGGGCGCCATTTTGTAACAAAAATGAAAGGAACTGGTGTATAATACTCAGTTACGGGTTTGTTACACGATTCGTAAGATTTAGAGGATCGGGCCTAAACGGAGTTTTAAGAAAAATATTTCGGGGTAAATTGGAATATATGTATTTAATATTTTTTCTAAAAAAAATGAACAATATGCTAGAAAAAAGATGAACTTTGGATGACCGTGCGGTTATAAAACTATAACATAATATATATTTAAACAATTCACTGAAATAATTCTAAATTTACAGATTTATTTGATTAAAAATGGCTATTTTAATAGATTGCCGGTAGGCAACGATCTGTTAGACGAGGTTTCACGGAGCTTGTTTTAAAAAAACTTTATTGTTCAAAAACTAGATTTTAATTATAAAAATTCACAAATAAATCGATTTTTACAAAATGTGTGTGGAAGGACTGAATTGCGCGGCGGTCGGGGCAGGACTGGCTAGGAAAGAAGGTTTCGTCATACAGGCTTATGGAAAATGATGATTAGGCAAATGGAAGATGCATCTATGCGAATATATATACAAAGGAAAGATATAACAGCCCCCCGCGGAGGACTAAACTTACGCCTTTAAAAGCGAAGTTAATGGATAGGATGTTCATGGAGAATAAGACAGGAGAACCTTAGGACATTCGGATCCTGGGAGCTGGTACAGGATTTTCGCGCTCTGCGAATTCAATGTCTGTCTCATTAACTTTGTTTCGTTTAATACACTTCTTGACAGAGCCACCTTTAGTAATCAGTAAATACTGTATTACACAGGCTATAATAAAATTAAATATTATCATTGAAATGGGATATCCAGAGTGGTATCTCAATAGAAATGGTTCGGGTTCTCTTTCGATTTGTCCAAATTGTCAAAAATAATATTTGATGTTTTACTAAATTCTTTAAGTTTGTCCAAATTTACATTAGAAATATTAACTGGTTTTATATGGGGAGAAAACGTCCTAAATTTAGATAAATTGCAACACGAGTCATTTATGAGATTGAACTCTGAATGTACTAAATTAAGGCTTAAACTAGGTTCATATTTGGCAACTAACATAATATCCTTATAATATGCTACACAATGATTTTTTAATTCTAAAATACCAGTACCTAACAATTTTATTTCCTTTAAATCGTCTTTGTTACAGTCTATTGCTATTTTGGATTGGTCAGATTGAACAAAAATCCATCTATTTCCTTTAAGCTTCTGCCAAATATCAATTTTACCATACAAAAATTTTGTATTACATAACTTGAGTAATGAGGTGACGACCTTGGCAATGATCTCGGTCTCACAGCTAGGGTTATTTGCAGTAGAGTACATGTTCTGATTATTACATATGAACAGCTGATTAGCGATTTGTTTACAAGAGCTCAAGTCTGTTATGGTATAATAAATGGCCTTATTTTTACTTATGGCTATAAAGTTACTAGATGGGACAATCATCACAAATGAGTTGGGGTTTGCTAAATCTAATGGAATCGGTACTGGAATATTTTTATATAAATTATATTCCATGTGATGAACTAGTGGAATTTTGACAACAAATACAATTTTTCCATCTGAATAATAACAAATTATCTCCGACATAGAGATTAAGGGATGTATATTTTCTAAATCTATTGTTATAGGGAACTCCTTATAAGTAGGTAGGTATCTTACATGACTAACTAACTCTTCATAGAGCTGCCTCGGAGATATTATTGAAGGATGCAAGGTATGACTTTTAGTAAACAATATAGCGTTAACTAAGTCTTCGACCTTAAATGACAAAGTAAGTAAGTTAGATTCTAAGATATTTAACATTTGATTAATACTAGTTCTAACACTAATTTCACTTGTTATCACACTAAGATTCTTAAGATTTAAAGACAATTGATCAACGGCGCTATTCAATCGTGCCTCATTTACATTAATTATATTTATAGTTTCATTAAAGTTTGCTATTGCCGAGTTTGCTAGTAAAATATTTTGTTTTAATAAAGAGGCTAGATTTTTATTATTCTTATCTAGTATTTGAAGAGCGCTGTTGTATTTGATAGCATCATCCTCGTCCATGGTTCCAAATATGTGTTTAAAAACTGTACCTATGCCAGAGAACCACGCGGCTCTTCTAGTACGAGATGAGATTAGATGAGACAGGGTGTCATATTCTTTAATAATGTCGTTAAATCGTGCCACAAGTGGTTCTAAGACGTTAAGGCATTCAGAGTCAGGAATAACAGTGTTCTGCTGACACAGGAACCGAGATGTGCCGATTACACTTTTTATGTTATCTATATGGGGCTTAATATAAGATATATCTACAGGGATAACTACACTAAAATAATCATTAACTAGCTTAGTATGTCCTACGGGGTCAAAGTAGATACCGGGGCTACTTTGAATCGGTGTGACGTACTGCCCATTGGTTTGCGTTACTACTATGGTGCAGCTGAAAAGATAAAGTTAATATTTTAATAATATTAAGAGGCGGGTTTGACTTCATCGAAATGATGTTTAACGTGTCTCCTGTTTATAAGTAGTGTTAGGGTGTTGTTAGGGTGAACCTTTACTATCTTAAATGGTCCTTTCCATACAGGAGACAGTGCTTTTCTTAGACGGAGATGATTTTTAATATAAACGAGGTCACCGACCTTGTATTTGACAGGTCGTGTCCGTTGATCATAATATTGTTTAGACCTTTCTTTCGATTTGTTTATGTTTTCAATCGCCTTGTCTCGAGATAGCTTAAGGCGATGATGAAGCATTTTTACGTACTCGGGATAAGTGAGGTCTGGGCGTAGTTCATAGACTGAGTCGGGTATGAATGGTTTATGCCCGAAAATAAGTTCGTAAGGGGTAAACTGTGTTGTTGTGTGGATAGTGCTATTATAGGCAAGCATGGCGGTGTAGACATATTTATGCCAGTCGGTTTGGTTTTCATTTACATAGGACTTGAGATACTCTTTTAGAGTAGAGTGACTACGTTCTAAAGCGCCTTGTGATTGTGGATGGTAGGGTGTTGACCAAATATTTTTTATTTTCAGGAATTCACAGACCTTTTTGAATAGGTCTGCTGTGAAATTGGTGCCTTGGTCGGAATTGATGTATTTGGGTATACCAAATACGGTGATAAAGTGGACTAGACACTCACATGTTTCCTCAGCTGTTGCATTGACTATTGGGTAGGCATGCGAGAATTTGGTCAGGTCGTCTTGAAGAGTGAGGATGAACTTAAGTTTAGCGGTTCCGGCTTCTGGTAGTGGACCCACTATATCAAGACTGATACGCTCAAAGGGGCGTGTCGATGTGGAAGTTATTTGCATAGGAGCTTTATTTATTTGACGAAACGCTTTGTTAGTTTGGCAAAGAGAACATTCTTTAACAAATCTCTCGATATCTGAACGCATGTTTTTCCAATAATATTTTTCTTTTATCCTGTTGTACATGCGTGTTGACCCTAGATGTCCAGCTATTGGGATATCATGGTTTTCCTTCATGATTTTGGTTGTCTCGCTTAGGGTAGGATATACAATAGTGTTGTGATATATATTTATTCTTATACCAGTATTGTTGAAAAGGTATAGCAGTATATTGTAGATTTTCAGGAATGTTGGATTTTCGAATGAGTTTTTGAAGTCAGGTATCGCTATTTCTTCGATATCGGCTGTAACTAGAAGTTCATTCCTTAAGTTTTTCAGGGACTGAAAAATATCTTGATATGTGCATTGGTCGAAGTAGTGTACCTTTGTGAAAAGGAAGTAGTATTTCCTTTCACCTGTGTTTAGGAGTTTGAAGGAGTGAAGGTTTCGCTCTTCGTCCAGAAGGTCTTGGATGTCACTGCTATTACTGAGAATAGTTTCTACATACGGATTGGATTCGTCAAGGTCAATTGATGTGGGGATTATTACAATTTTTGAGTTAGTTTTATGGATGTCTTCATTAAATTGCTGAATGTTTACATTTGATTGGAATTTCTTATCACATATGGATTTCAGGCATTGACTATAGGTTTCGTTATCGTTAACGCATTGTAGAGGATCTATTTGAGTAGGATTACGATTTGGACTTGGTGTAGGGTTTTGATTGGAGTTAGGATCATGACCTTGTGATGGTGAAGGGTTCACGACGTGACGAGGGATTATGTTAGGAATCGGATCAGGATTCGTCACGGGAATGTCAGGGATAGTACTTGGCCCTGGGGTTGGGTCTTTGTAAGGATCTGGGTTAAGATCTGCAGTTAAATCGAATCCGCTTAAGGGGTCACTTTCATCTTCGAGATCACAAGCGAGAGGGTTTAGGTCAGGGAAAAGATCTTCATTGATAGTAATTTCTTCGGGATTTTGGGTTATATCTTGAGACTCATCCTCAGGCGTAATGGATATTGGGTTGACAGGATATCTAGAGAGTGCGTCGGCAGCACAGTTTAATTTGCCCTTGCGATAGACTATTTCGTAGTCGTATTCTTCGAGATCACAACGCCAACGTTGGAGTTTTGAGCTTGGATCTGTATGATTCATGAGGTACTTGAGTGGCCTATGATCGGTTACAATTGGAAACTTTTTACCAAAAAGATATGGTCTGAACGTTTTGCACCCGAAGACAATAGCTAACAGTTCTTTTTCTGTCGTACTATAATTACATTGAGACTTGTTTAGTGTAGTTGATGCATAGGCAATGGGATGCTCATTTTTTTGAGAACCTTGAGAGAGAATTGCAGAGATAGCGTAGTTAGATGCATCACATGTGAGAATGAAAGGTTGTGTATAATCTGGGTATGCCAAGACCGGGGCAGAGATTAGTTTCTGATTTAATGTTTCGAATGCGAGCTGCTGCTCATTGTCCCAGATATACGGCGCGTCTTTCTTTAGAAGATTTGATAAGGGTTTGGATATCTTTGAGCAATCTGGGATAAAACGGCGATAGTAGTTTACAAGACCTAGAAAAGCCCTAATGGCTTTGGTAGAAGTTGGGACTGGGAAGTCATTGACGGCCTTGACCTTGTCAGGGTTCGGTTTTACTCCTTCATTACTGATTTTATGTCCCAAGTATGACACTTCCTTGCAAAAGAACTCACACTTGTCGGGTTGAAGTTTGAGGTTATAACCTCGAAGTCTATCAAACACATCATTGAGGTCTTTAATGTGCCTTTTAAGATCATAAGAGTAGATAACAATGTCATCAAGATAGACAAAGCATTTAATGCCGGTTAGGCCCGAGAGACAGGTGTTCATAAGTCTTTGAAAGGTAGCCGGGGCGTTCTTGAGCCCAAATGGCATGCGATTGAATTGGAAATGGCCTTGAGGCACAGAGAAGGCTGTTTTCTCAGCATCTTCTTTGGAAACTAAAACCTGATGGAAGCCAGAGGCTAAATCTAACGTAGAGAAATACTTGCTTTTCCCTAACTGGTCGAGGATTTCTGATATCTGAGGAATGGGGTATGTTTCCCCGATGGTGACATCATTTAATTTGCGGTAGTCTATCACTACACGCCATTTACGCTCACCGGATGCGTCTAGTTTTTTGGGAACCACCCAGATTGGCGATGACCAGGGAGACACAGACGGAACAATGATCTTTTGTTCAAGCATTTTGTTAATTTGTTTTTCCACTTCTGGTTTGTGGCATTCTGGGAATCGGTAGGTTTTCGTATGAATTGGAGTATCACTTGAGGTTCTTATCTTGTGTTGGATTTTAGAAGTATAAGTCAGTGGTTCACCTGGTAAGTGAAATATGTCTGCATATTTAGAGCAGAGTTCGATAAGGGCATCTGCTTCTTCCTTGTTCAGGTTAGATGTCCTTAGTTGACGCAAGACTTCATTTGTCCTATCAGTAGCATTTGCGCAGCAATAGGGTTCTTTACTCAAGGGAATAGTATTAGAACTAAGAGGTTCCAGTTGGAGCCTTAGGTCTGAATTAACAGAGATAGGTTTATCGGATGTGTTTACTAGTGTTATATTTACTCGGTTATTAGGTTTTACCTTGGCAATACAATTTGCCACTAGAAGTTCTTCAGAGATATGTTGGTCAGTTATTATACCTTCTTTAAGCTCAGGATTGGTAACTACATTCTATTACTGTTTCAGTTCGAGGAGGGATGGTATAGACTGGCTCACTGTGTTTCATTTTGATAACAACATTGCGGATTTGCAAGCTATTGCGATTATAGTCAATTTTGCAGTCTAGGTCATTCAGGAGGTCGCTCCCTATAATACCGTCCTAAAAAAGGTTGATTTCTTTTACAACATGGAATTTGTACGAGATATCGGGCTCGGAATTTGGAAATAGGTTAAGTCTAAATTGACCTTGAGTGGAGACAGTACTACCATCTGTACTAATGCCCTTTAGTTGAATTTTTTCCTTTCCTAGTTTGGGCATATGTTTAATGGATTCTTCTTTCAGAAGGCTCACGCATGAACCAGTGTCAACTAATAGACTCAGGGGTCTGTCAGAGACGTTGGTTTTCAACTGTACGTGGGGTAAGTATCTTTTGGTAGAATTAGAGGATATCTCATAGATTTTGATGTCTATAGCATTTGAGGGATTTATAGGTTTAGAAGTCTCACGTTTAGTCTGGGTCTTTGTTTTGGTAGACATACTTTCTTTTTGGGACTGGTTACCCTGTTGGTAAGTATGTGTGGATTCAGAGGACAGACTATCAGTTTGGGGCTGGCTACCCTGTTGGCAAGTCTGTATGGAAACAGAGGAAAGACCGTCGGTTTGGGGCTGGTTACCCTGTCGGTTGGCCTTATTGGATTTAGAAGGAAGACTGTCAGTTTGGGGCTGGTTACCCTGTCGGTTGGCCTTATTGGATTTGAAAGGAAGACCGTCAGTTTGGGGCTGGTTACCCTATCGGTTGGTCTTATTGGATTCAGAGGAAGGGCCGTCGGTTTGGGGCTGGTTACCCTGTTGGTTGGCCTTTTTGGATTTACTGACGCCGGCTTGTGCTAATGGATGCCTCGGGCGGCGTCTGATCGAGACATTTGGTAGTTTAAATTACTCTGAGAGGGCTCATCATCACAGGATTCGACTTGGTATGGGGTTTCGTTATCAATTTCCTCAACATGATGCATGGGCCTAGGTTTTGAGAAGTTAGGACGATTGTTTTGCCTTGGTGCAAAGTTTTGTTGTCTCTGTCTGTTATTGTATTCGCGTTTTCGACAATTCTCAATAGTATGTCCAAAGATCTTACAGTATCTACATGAAACTGTATTTCCACTGCTATTAGGATTCACGGGGTTAGTGATCGCGAGTTGTTGAGATGTGTGGATAGAGGGTTTGTATGTGTGGTCCCTAGGACGAGGACGATCACTACCACTAGGAGTAGACTTATGGTAAGCATTTTGATTTAGCTTGTCTTCAGAGACAGCAAAGTTGATGGCTTCATTAAGAGTTTCTGGGTCTCTGCACCTTACAATAGTAGACAGTTTAGAATGGAGGCCCATTACAAATGTATGCAGGGCTAGGTCCTGCATAGCGGCGACCCTGCCAGCCAATTCGCCTTTCTTTTTAGTAGGTATTGAAACATTGATTTCTGTTAAAAGTTTACTTAGACAAGACTCGACACGTAATGCGAATTGGTTGACGGGCTCATGGCTACCTTGTTTACATTCTTGCAATTCTGTTAAAAGATAAGTGTAGTGCTTCTTTTCTCCGAAATGATCTTTTAGAAATTCTTCTAATTGTGCCCAATTTTCAAAATCTTTTATAGAGCAAGCAGCTTCTGCTCTGCCTTCAAGTTGACTTAGAATGTATTTAAATAATATGCCCTGCTGTGAAGCAGAGGATAGGTTGATTGCATTTTTACAGTTATTCAGAAAAGAGTTAAGCTTATCTCGGCTGCCATCGAATTAGTTAATAAATTTTACTAAAATATTTAAATCTATTGGTTCAATGTTCATATTTGTAGTTTCGTCCTTTGGCATTTTACAATCTTAGAAGCTCAGTTAGATAGAATAAACAGAATGTAGACGGCGGAGTGACACTTGATACGTCTTCACTTGAATACAGCGCTGCGGACTGGCTTATCGCGCAGGTGTTTAGTTAACGCGCACTGTTCGATATAACGGTTCGGAGTAATGCACTGCTTAACACTGTGTTAGGCGGAGTTGAGAGTTATGAGTTCACTTAATTTCTTCCTTTTATAAGTTGAGATTGACTTACAAAATTGCAAGGAGTTTCGGTCCCATGGTAGAAGTAGAAGAAGGTGACTGACCACCCCTTGGAGACAGGATTTGACGGAGATTTGAATGAGTCCTGGATTTTGAAGATCTTGAGATTGGATTATGGAATTAGCCGCACTTTTTATTTTGATTTATGCACTTTTCACTTCACTTCACACACTGAGGCGATCCGAGGACCTGTTAGATCCCTTTACGCTAGCCACCAAATGTTAGACGAGGTTTCACGGAGCTTGTTTTAAAAAAACTTTATTGTTCAAAAACTAGATTTTAATTATAAAAATTCACAAATAAATCGATTTTTACAAAATGTGTGTGGAAGGACTGAATTGCGCGGCGGTCGGGGCAGGACTGGCTAGGAAAGAAGGTTTCGTCATACAGGCTTATGGAAAATGATGATTAGGCAAATGGAAGATGCATCTATGCGAATATATATACAAAGGAAAGATATAACAGATCGTCGCCCTCCCCTTGGTATTTATTTAAATAAGTAACCAAGTACTAAAATAAAAAAAATATTAAATTTCACTTGGGTCTGAACTACCCCAACGTTCTTAAATACACTTACTAGGTACAAAACACATTAAAAATTTAAAACTCATAGCTAAATTGTTAAAAACCGGAGGCAGGAAATGTTCTAGGACGGCCAATGGCCAGACAGTCGCTCGGGATTAAGGATTAATTCAGAATTTACTTCCCTTTAGGCAAACAGCTGGGCGGGCAGTGTGGCCAAAAGACTGGCTGGAGGTTAGCGCAGCTCTATCCCAGGATCATTCTTGAATCGGAGGAAAAATGGAATTTTGCGATTTTTTTTTAGAATTCGGTATGGTCGCTGGAGAAAAAGTTGTTCAGTTTCGATTACTGAACTTGCCCTTAAAATAGTTTCAGCTAATTTTGTTAGACCTTATATAAAAGAAAAGTACGAGTATCTAAGAAGCCGTTTTGAAGTTTTCGCAAAATAGATTATTGGAAGATAGATTACTTTAGATACTGATTAGCATAATATTTAAGTAACTGCATTTTGTTGCAGACGACGAAGAAAAAAATGACGCGATACGAGAAGCAGATGAAGCGATTCATAGACCAGAAGCGCATGCGCAGCGGCTCGCGGCGCGCCGTCGAGATCTCCATCGAGGGCCGCAAGATGGCGCTGTGATGGGCCGCAGCGGAGCGCGCTGTCGAGATCTTCATCGAGATGTTTGGAAGCCGCAAGATGCGCTGTGATGGGCCGCAACAGCGCGAGGTGTTGCTCGCCGCGCGTGAATGTGATCGGTGATAAATAATACTTTAAAATATGTATAAAATGGATTAGTACCTAGGCTAGGTGTATACTGCGGCGCTTGTCCGCCTGACGACCTACGCTACATTTCTCGGAACGAAACCACCTTGAACCGGCCCGTCATAATAAAAGTGTTTAATGCCAACCTCCTGTACAGATGTCGTCGACGTGCTAGTACGTCGGTCAGTTACTCGGTACAGACGTCGTCGACGTGCTAGTACGTCGGTCAATTACTCGGTACAGACGTCGTCGACGTACGAGTACGTGGGTCAGTTACTCTGTACAGACGTCGTCGACGTGCGAGTACGTCGGTCAGTTACTCGGTACAGACTTCGTCGACGTTCGAGTACGTCGGTCAGTTACTCTGTACAAATGTCGTCGACGTGCGAATACGGCGGTCAGTTACTCGGTACAGAAGTCGACGTGCGAGTACGTCGGTCAGTTACTCGGTGCAGACGTCGTCGACGTACGAGTACGTCGGTCAGTTACTCTGTACAGACGTCGTCGACGTGCGAGTACGTCGGTCAGTTACTCGGTACAGACGTCGTCGACGTGCGAGTACGTCGGTCAGTTACTCGGTACAGACATCTTCGAGGTGCGAGTACGTCGGTCGGTGACTCGGTACAGACGTCGTCGACGTACTCGCACGTCGGTCAGTTCCTCGGTACAGACGTCGTCGACGTGCGAGTACGTCGGTCGGTTACTCGGTACAGACGTCGTCGACGTACGAGTACGTCGGTCAGTTACTCGGTACAGACTTCGTCGACGTGCGAGTACGTCGGGCAGTGACTCAGTGCAGACTTCGTCGACGTACTCGCACGTCGGTCAGTTACTCGGTACAGACGTCGACGTGCGAGTACGTCGGTCAGTTACTCGATACAGACGTCGTCGACGTGCGAGTACGTCGGTCTGTACAAATGTCGTCGACGTGCGAATACGTCGGTCAGTTACTCGGTACAGACGTCGACGTGCGAGTACGTCGGTCAGTTACTCGGTGCAGACGTCGTCGACGTACGAGTACGTCGGTCAGTTACTCTGTACAGACGTCGTCGACGTGCGAGTACGTCGGTCAGTTACTCGGTACAGACGTCGTCGACGTGCGAGTACGTCGGTCAGTTACTCGGTACAGACATCTTCGAGGTGCGAGTACGTCGGTCGGTGACTCGGTACAGACGTCGTCGACGTGCGAGTACGTCGGTCAGTGACTCGGTACAGACGTCGACGACGTGCTAGTACGTCGGTCAGTTACTTTTTAGCTCTGCCTGGCAGTTGTTAGTTATAATTTTAAACTACCTATTTATGACGATGAAATTCTATGATGAATTAGGCGCGGACGCCGGCAATGGGGGGAGAGGGTGGTCAGCCGGAGTGTAAATAGACAATTGTGACGCGTATTCTGTATTTTATTGATATTTAATAGATATTAAATTAATTATTGATTAAAAAATATTTTTATTAATGTAGCTACTTCGGAGAAAAGACAAAGTCAACCATAGTTTACCTACTAGGTATAGAGAAACACGGCAGTGTGTCAGCCAAGTTCGTAAATAAAAGGGCGACACCGGCCGTGGGTTTACATTACACGAACCATTTGGGGCCAGTTTCGACCTACCCGTAACTCAAAATCCTTTTCACCTATACACTTACAATTTTGTGTGTCTAGTAAGACACGATCACATAGCATCCCAATTTTCTAATATTCTTATCATTTTTGAAATATTTTATTTTACTGACAACAAGATGCAAATATGTTACGTAATAAATATAACATAGGTTACTATGTTAGTCCTAACTATATCCTTACTAATATTACAATACAATATTCAGTTAACCGCCTCCGTAGCTCAGAGGCAAAGTTCACTGGCTTTACACAGGAGGTCGCGGGTTCGATTCCCGGCGGGGTCAATTGTAAGACTCGGTTTGGTTGGTGGTAGGGCATTTTCTAACCCCGCCTGGCTAGCTACCACCATCTTATCTAAGTCTTGCCGCCAAATATCAATGTTGATTTCATTGGTGTGTTCCGGCATGAAGATAAGATAGCCAGTTCCCCATTGCGTTGGGGAATCTTGGTAAGCCCGCTTCCATCTTCGGCAACATCGTCACTTACCACCAGGTGAGATGTTGTCAAGGGTTTACCAATTGTGAATAAAAAAAAAAAAAAAAAAAAAAATTCTATTGCATCACAACATAAAAAAAGAAATTAACAATATAGAAGAAAGTCTATACAATAGGCGGCCTTATACAGGGTCTTCGGCAGATGGTTGAAAATACGAAAATGGGGGATAGGTGGGGACGCCTCCCACCTATTTTGAGAATTAAAAAAAATCTAGGACTTGTAATTTTTTTTACAGGATTTTTTTTCCTTTTTTTAGAAATTTTGCCATTTTTATACCTTTGAACACATGTAACTTTTTGTTTTTTAAAGCTAGCTCCAAAATCTTTTTTTTAATAGACTTTTATAAGATTGTCGGCTCTAAAAAAAATTATGTTTGTTTCAAGTTATTGCTAAAAACAAAAATGTGGGCCCCCGAACTTAAAAAAAAGTTGAACAAAAATTTAAAACTCAATTTTGCGATGCATTTAAAAAAAAATGGGGCTGGAAGGCTTCTGATTTTTTTAAAACATATCTAAAGCTTAGGCTTTTGAATGGTATGTAATTTGTTTCGGTATCTTTTTTGTAACCGGAGTTGTTAATTTGTGATTTTGTTAAGTTTTTTTGTTGTTTGTCACTTTTTGTTATTATCAGACGTTTTGTTAAGACTTTGTTGTGGTTTAAAATGGCTCAATTTACCAATGCGGAATATGCGGACATTTTATTGGCATATGGAAGTGCTAACTCCAATATGCCAATAAATGACAAAAGATAGCCATTATGTGTGTGCAAGAATGTAAAAAAACGTACCTGCTCTTTGTAACCGTCCCAACAGTAAGTATTTACATTATTTTCAACTTTGCATTTGATACATTTCACAAAACATGTAACTAGTGGAATTTCGTCAACATGGTCCAATTGAGTAAAAAAAATTAACAACTCCGGTTACAAAAAAGATACCGAAACAAATTACATACCATTCAAAAGCCTAAGCTTTAGAGATGTTTTAAAAAAATCAAAAGCCTTCCAGCCCTATTTTTTTTTTTTTAAATGCATCGCAAAGTTGAGTTTTAAATTTTTGTTCAACTTTTTTTTTAAGTTCGGGGGCCTACATTTTTGTTTTTAGCAATAACTTGAAACAAACATATTTTTTTTAGAGCCGACAATCTTATAAAAGTCTATTAAAAAAAAGATTTTGGAGCTAGCTTTAAAAAACAAAAAGTTACATGTGTTCAAAGGTATAAAAATGGCAAAATTTCTAAAAAAAGGAAAAAAAATCCTGTAAAAAAAATTACAAGTCCTAGATTTTTTTTTATTCTCAAAATAGGTGGGAGGCGACCCCACCTATCCCCCATTTTCGTATTTTCAACCATCTGCCGAAGACCCTGTATTATAAATGTGAAAATGTGTTTGTTTGTTTGTTACCTTTTCACGCTTCAACACCTCAACTAATCTTGACGAAATTTGCCATGGAGCTAGCCTATGTCACGCGGAAGGACACAGACTACTTTCATGCAGTGAAAACAGCATAGTCTGATGTAGTTCCTACGGGAACTTAAAAAATACTTTTTTGGTCGGTTTTTAACATCGCAATGGAGCAACGGTTTGTTGTGACATTTTTGCTCAGAGATGGTTGAGGGGGTCAAAAACATCAAGGCTTGTAAGGTAATCCCTGGCGAGGCACTTACGTCACAGCAGTGACCAGTCATGATGCAAGGTTCCGAGTGCTGCATGCTGGACCGTCAAGAAGAAGCACGAACAAAAGATGTAGCACGGCTTAGGTAAGTATGGTTGTAGTTAGGGCGTGGGATTCAAAGTAAATGCGTGCTACGGGTACGGGTAATCAGAATTTAATAAAGATGAAATAAAGACCTAAAAAAGAACATGAGAATTAGAAAACGATACACACTTAAATTTTAAATACGAATCACAAAGCATAAATAAATCTTACCCGAGATGGGTCTAAATATGGAGAAACAGGTTTAAATAGAAGTTATACTAGATTATGATGAAAGAAACGAAATGGTGAAAGATATTGAATGATTTTTTGAAAACTAATGTCAGCGCATGCGTTAAAAAGAAGAAATAGATGGAATGAAAATAAGATCGGATGAAAGGAGAACGAATAACTGCGCATCGTGCTACAAAAATGCACACAAATGAGATGGAGATGCTACGGTGGGCAGCGGGAGTGACGAGGCTTGATAAAGTACGTAACGAGTACATCAGATGCTCCTTCAGAATTGCTCCCATTGTAGAATAGATGGTCGATAGCCGTATGAGATGGTTCGGTGTGATGAGGAGAGACGAAGAGTACGCTGTAAAGAAAGCTTTGGCGGCCGCTGGCCACGTGGTGGACAACCGTTACCAAAGATATGGAACGAACACAGCTGACCACGCAGACAACTCGGGACAGAGCGTCTTGGCACCTAAGAACGAGGAGGGCCGACCCCAAATAATTGGAAAAGGCAAGAAAGAAGAAGAGATGGTTGAGGGTTGCGAAATGACATAGACTACTTAGCATAGTCTGAGACAGTTCCCGAAGTATCTAGGGAAAACTCCTTTCCAGGCTCGCGCACCTCAGCGTCGCAACGGATTAACGTAATTTTTGGATAGAAATACTTGAAGGGGAATCAGTTACTATGTTTGGTGTTTGTGGACTATGAGAAAGCCTTTGATTCGGTAAAAACTTGGGCTGTGCTACAGTCTCAAGCGGTGCCGAATTGGATACAACGAGCTGTTGAAGTGTTTGTATGAAAACGCCACTATGTCGGTTCGCCTCCAGAACCAGAACTCGAAACCTATCCGGCTGCAGCGAGGGTTGAGATAGGGAAACGTTATATCTCCGAAACTGTTCACCACCACCCTGAAAGATGTTTTCAAGCTTCTGTACTGGGTTAGACTCTGCATCAATATCAACGACGAATACATCTCCCACCTTCGATTCGCTGACGATATCGTGGTCATGGCTGAGAATATGGAAGGCCTTAGTATAATTCTTGATGGCCTTAGTAGGGTCTTAACAAGTGGGTCTTAAAATGAACATGGAATAAACGAAAATGCCCGTCTCGCACCCTCTCTTCTGAAGGTAGGAGACTCTACACATGATGACATATACCTGGTACAAATAGTCCAGTTAGGTAGGTCCAACTTCGAGAAAGAGATGAATCGACGAATCCAACTTGGCTGGGCAGCATTTGGGAAGCTTCGCAATATCTTCTCTTCCCAAATACCGTAGTCATGGCCGGATCTACGGGAGAGCACGCCGGGCAAATGCCCAGAGCGGCAAAATTGAGGGTGCCAGGCGATTGCACGAAGTCATCAATTTTATCTGTAGAAGTGAAAAATCTTTTAAAAAATACCACGCCTAGCAGCCCGACAAAATAGTATTTTTAAGCTATTGCATAGCTTCTATCGCGGGCCTTGAGCGCGGGGACCGAATCCAGAAATTCCGTAACGAAAAAACCTCACGCTTGAAGGCCGTGCATCGTCTAACGTCGTTTCAGCTCGGCAGTCTTCGACACGGCGTTGTGTGCGTGCGATTAGACGTATTGTACGACTCTACGAAACTCACACGAATCGAGACGAGCTGCTCCGAAATCGGACGAATACAGCAGCTGTTTATGAGAAAGTATATAGGTGTATAGGTATTTATGTACAACAGTGAATAGCTGTACTTGTAAAATTTGTGTATAAAGTGTTTTTGTTTACCAACGTTATCGGTTGCCAAGGCAACAATATCGGTTGTTAAAACAATTAAAACAAACATACCTATAAGATAAAAAATATTTGATCATTTTCGGAGAATATTAAAACTCTTTTCATAAACTGTATATACCTCCATATGACAAAAAAGATTTGATTATTTTCTGAAGACTAAGTATATACTTTCAAACATATATTGATGAAGCTAAAGAAGTTTTACTTCAGTCGTGTGGTCTAAAGCACACTTGTATTTTAAGCTATTTGTCTAACGCCACAATAGGTTTCTAACAAAGATGCCCTATTACTAAATCATCTTTGTCTAATTTAATATTTGGTCATCTTCAACAATAATAGGTCATCTTTATGTGTTTTCAAATTATCTGTGTTACATTAAGTTGTCTTTGTTTAGCGGCAGATAGCCGAACTAAAGAAGTTTTAAGACTGTTTTAAGAAAGCTGACGCACGCGTCTTGTAATATGTAAAGAAAATCGAGAATAAATAAAATAAGTATCTTTCATCCGAATCCGACGTTTTTATTGGTAACGCTAAGGGCGACAGCAACACTATTGTAAGTATAGCTTTTATCGCGGGCTTTGAGGGGACTGAAAAAAACCTGACACCCCAAAAAAAATTATATTGAGTTCTAAAAAACTTACAGTGCCATCTATCTATCCATCATGATGATGGTGATGGTGGTTGCGATGGTGGTCGCGATGGTGGTCGCGATGGTGGTCGCGATGGTGGTCGCAATGATGGTCGCGATGGTGATCGCAATGGTGCTCGTGATGGTGGTCGCGATGGTAAATAATTATAATTGCATAAGTTGATAAAAAATGCTATGCAATAGCTTTACCGTGGCAGTCCCCGAGTGCACTTAAGCAAGCCAAGCCGAAGGAAAGAAGAATAAATACCAAAATAGGAAAGAAGGAACCAACTTTTTCAATATGTAATGATTTTCGGCTTGAGAATACAAAAAAATTCTCCCGATTTTTATACCGATTTAACATTTAGGAAATAGCAAACCTCATCGTTTTATTTATGTTTGACAGGGTATCCCCACAAACGTTGAAGTGAGTAATTAATTCCAGTAGTTTATTTATAAGTACTATATTATTTTTAGGCACAGAATAGAAGAATTCTTTAGAACGCTGATGTTGATTTTGTAGTACCAGCACCGAGCGAGCCATTCATTACACATACGGCACACTACAAACAGGTTGATGCTATTGGGTATTTTTTAAAGTAACCTCCCCCAAAAACAAAAACAAACCTATAAAATCATTAAATAAAAGTAGACTTAAAACTGTATAACATAAGATTGAGTTTATTAAAATTGACAGAATGACAATGGTAAGATGATAGGATAGTAAAACTGCCCAGTTTAATTGATGAGCATTAAAATTTTAAAAATAATGTGATTATTTAGAACTAAAGAAATAATATGTAATGTGCAATTCATTAAAAAATATTTATTTCGAATTAAATTTCTGATCGTTAGATTAGAAGTAAAGTTATTTAATTGAAACTTGCAATATTTTTTCCATAAATGGTATCATTTTCATATTGTGGTTATAAGTAGTTGTTAGGCATTTTTTAATATCGATAGATTATAATTATTAGGAATGCGAGGTATGGTAAGTTTTTCAATTACAAGCCGATTGCCTCGAAAGTGACCACGGATTCGTGGTCAGAGACCTCAAGGACCTCCAGATATCGATTAGGTGTTTATTAAAATTTCATTCTCATAACCAAGGGTTTACAATAGTGAATATAAAAAATAAAAAAAAACCTTCATTTTAATACAATATTTATTTTAACTACTATAACATTATAATTATAAACTATAGACTTATATATTTGCCTTAACTCAAAAATACACAGGATGTTTGTAATAGATATAGTGCAGAAACAAAACAAAAGTCCAACGGTTTTCAGTTTATTAAAAAAATATGTTATGTTCTGTGCTTCTTTATGGTGTAACTTGGCATGTTTTTAGTATCCAAGTTTATTCTATATTGATTGATTGAAAAAGTAAGCTTTGCTTGATAGGCGCCTTGATCATTTAAACTTGCCAAGTTACACCATTTAGTAGCACAGAAGATACATTTTTTTAAGAAACTGAAAACCGTTGTACTTTTTCTATGGGTGTCAATTAAATGGTTAGCATAGTATTGTTATTTCTGTGAGCAGAAAAATATAATCGGTCAATAGAAATAGCTAATTGGTCAGCAACTCATGGTCAGCAAACATTTCAAAATCAATCAGCAATTTATGTCATTCTGGATGGCTGTAATTATTTTAAACATCCCCGTACTACACTCTTCCTACAGTGTTGAGTGGTCGACGGAGCCCCTTCGGGGCTCCTACTTCTGTGTTCTCATGTTAAACCTAACACTACGACTGTGCGGGGAGGCGAGCTTAGCTCGCCTCCCCGCACAGTCTCCGAACCTAACGGATCCGAGTCGGGGTGCTCCGCAAGTCCGAGCTCGCTTCGCTCGCTCCCGCTTCCATTTAGAACTCCCCGTACCACACTCTTCCTACAGTGTTGAGTTGCTGCTTATAGACATGTTTTTCCGCCGCTCAATCATGAAATCTTGCCGCTCAAGTAGTTATTTTGCGGACTGAATGTTTATTATGCCTTTAAAAAATATATATTTCTTTTTCTATTATTTGGAGAAGTCTAAATTAAATATTTCTATTTGAAGTTTCGTAGCTATGATTTAGGAACCACTTTAGAACTTGGTACATACCCATTTAGATCGCTGTATTTTTTTATATCGAAATATCCCCATTTCTAATTTATGTTTTGTTGTGATATCATTAAATTATGTTAAGTACAAATACTAATTTCCTATCCTTTTCAAGTAATAGATATACATATAAGATATTTTTGATGGTACTGAACCCTCGGTGCGCAAGCCAGAGTTGCACTTAGTCAGTTTTTTAATTTGTACTTAAACCCATTGCGATTCCAAATCTCAATTTAAAAAAGTCACCTGGAAGTGACCCATATAATTATACCAATGAGGAGTGGTGGTACGGAACCCAAATTTTGTAAGTACGATTAACACTTGGCCATTTTTTGAATTTTTCCTTTGTATACGTCCAATAACCTACCTCGGCGCCAAATTTCAAGTTTCTAAGTCACCTGGAAGTGGTCTATATATTTTTAACCGACTTAAAAAAAGGAGGAGGTTCTATGTTCGACTGTATATATATATATATATATATATATATATATATATATATATATATATATATATATATATATACTAGCTGTCCCGGCGAACTTCGTACCGCCTTACATTACATTACACTGCCCTGCCCTACCCTACACTACACTACACTACCCTACCCTACCCTACATTCACTACACTACACTACCCTACCCTACACTACTCTACACTACCCTACACTACACTACCCTACCCTACCCTACACTACCCTACCCTACACTACCCTACCCTACACTACCCTACCCTACCCTATCCTATCTCTCAAGTTGGATCGAACTGCACATGGTGTGCGAATTTTATTATAATCGGTTAAGTGGTTTAGGAGTCCATTGAGGACAAACATTGTGACACGAGATTTATATATATTAAGATATATATATATATATAGGGTGAAATTTTTGAACGCCACCTGGAGGGAAAGTACTCTACATAATGGAGATAGACAATTTTACTCAAAGGAAACATTCCTTTATTTTTAAAAAGAAACAGAACTGCATTCACAGATTTTCGAAAAATCGCTTGCTACACCCAGGAATCGAACCGGGTAAAATCCGAAAAAATAACACTCTGTACTTTTACGGCATCGATCGATAGGGTCCATCATAAGGATCAAATCTCTCTAACGAACGTGGTAAAATAAAATATGAAAGGAAAACCATGAAATCTAAACTTGTAAATTCAATTGGATAAGATAAAGCACTTTTACTCAATGTTCCATCAGATTACTTATGTTAGTAATTATTAATTATCGTTGACGTAATTATTTATTAAAATGACGAAGAACTATTTAGATAAGAAGATTGCATTTTGCACGGGTTTGTTATGCTGGCTGGACACTTTTAAAAATGGAATATTTAAAAATAGAATAGTGAAATAGAACGCCCTTCAAGTTTTATTTTATAGTCTTTTGTTATTCACATTTTATTGTTTATACAAATCATTTCATATTTGTCAGCTTACCGTAATAATGGCTTATCAAGAACAATTTGATTTAATGGAAGCTTATTTTTTAAATCACAAAGATGTGAATTTAGCTCTGCGGTAGTATGGAGAGAGATATCGGGACCGACAAGTAGCAACTCGATTTGTTTTGAAGAGAATGGTTGATAATTAAAAAAAATACTGGTAGTTACAAAAGGCAACAGCAACGTCCTCAGCAGGACTATTCCGATTTTGATGTAAGTGTTTTAACATACTTCGAAACATATCCAAAGGCTTCAAGCAGAGAAGCTGCCGAAGAAATTGGAACCACCCAAACTCGCGTACTTAAAGTGCTGAAAAAGTATAAGTCTAAATGTAATCGTGAAGGTCGGTTGGTTCAAAAGTTGCATCCTGGGGATCGTGAGAGACGACTACAATTTTGTCAAAACATTCTGACAGAAGTTGCCCGTAACCCCACTTTTTTGAGTAACATTGTATGGAGTGACGCAACCAACTTTAGTAATAACGGCATGTACAACCGCCGTAATAACCATTATTGGTCTCGAGTGAATCCTGTTCATGTTCATGAAACCAAGTAACTATTTAGTAATCTGTGATGAAACTACCAGTGAAGTAAGATTCTCTTTTAACGTCTGGTGCGGAATTATGAGAAATACAGTTGTGTTATTCCACGTGTACGAAGGTCATCTAAACACTGTCAGGTATCTTGAAATACTGGATCTCCTAAGAAATGAGTTAAATGTTTTACCTGAAGAAGAGCGAAACCAAGTAATTCTACAGCAAGATGGTGCTCCGGCCCACAACAGCAGAATCACCACTGCCTATGTTAATAACCATTTCAATACCTGGATCGGTACAAACGGCAAATCAGATGGCCTGCGAGATCACCAGATCTCACCTCTTTAGATATTTTTTCGTGGGGATATGTAAAAAAAATCTAATTTACCAAAATTCATATGCAACTGTAAACGAGTTAGGAGCTAAGGTGCACAATGCGATTATGAATGTTCATCACAACTCGATATTAAAAGTTACTGGAAATGAATTACAAAAGAATAAATTTCTGTATCCAACAAAATGGAGCTCATTTCGAGCAATTAATTAGTTAATTTACCCTTTGTTTTCGTTCAATTAAAAAAAGTTTAGATTTCATGGTTTTCCTTTCATTTAATTTACCACGTTTGTTAGAGAAATTTGATCCTTATGATTGACCCTATCGATCGATGCCGTAAAAGTACAGGCTGTTATTTTTTCGGATTTCACCCGGTTCGATTCCTGGGTGTAGCAAGCGAATTTTCGAAAATCTGTGAATGCAGTTCTGTTTCTTTTTCAAAAATAAAGGAATGTTTCCTTTGAGTAAAATTGTCTATCTCCAGTATGTAGAGTGCTTTCCCTCCAGGTGGCGTTCAAAAATTTCAACCTGTATATTTTTTTAATGTATGTTCACCGATTTTTCCGTCAATTGTGGACCGATTTTCAAAATAATTTTTTTATTCGAAAGAGTATACTCCCGAGGGCGACCCTCAAATTACTTATTATTAACGTATATATCTACGTAGACCGATAGGTTGTGTTCTTTCAGGTTATTCAGATGAGCTTATGATGGACTGCTGAGATGATGATGGAAGCCACAGGACTTTGTATCTGTTAATGAAACACATGTATTATGAATTGATAATTCCTATTGGTGAGAAGGTGATTGGGTTTAACGTTCGAAACTAAAACATTTGATACGTAAGTAACTGTGTGCTGGTACCGACCTCAAAAAAAAAATTAAGCCCCTAATTTAATTCGTACCCACCTTTGATTTCGTTATTTTTGGTTAATGTTGTGTATTTAAGTATAATAATATTATTTCATACTTTTGAGTTAATTTCATTTTGAAGTCGATTTTTAGTTTTTTTAAACTTTTATTTTGTAATTACATTAGACGTTAGTAAAACATTTACGTTCTATGGTCATTTCTTTTTAATAATAGTGATTTTACCACATGGAACCATTGATAACGTATTTGTAACTGTTATGAATATAATATTATGAATAATTCATAACCACACAAACAATAATTTCTTGTTGCGTCAATCAACCAACCATAAAAGTGATATGTTTGAGTAATAACAATAGTAGATTGTACAACAAGAGAATAAAACAAGCCATTTTAACAGACACGTTCATTTAGTAAACCGAGCCGGTACAGCGAGGATGGATAGTCACGTCGAGGGTAAAATGAGTTTCATGCTCGAGTTTTATACTCTGCTTTTCACTTCCATTGCAAGGAAATGATAAATATTCAATCGCAATACAACAAATTTGGCTAATTTGTGACGAATAATTAGTTTCCCACCACACAATTTTTCTTATTTTCCACTCCCTTCACCCATTACCACCCCTAAAATCGACGGTGCACAAAGTACACTTTAGCCTCGGGTTTGGCAACACTATTTTGGTAATGGTTTTATTTCGTTATATGTTACATCTACATGATAGGTACAAACTTGTATACATGTAGGTACAGAGCGCGTCCTTTAAATAGTGTGAACAGTAGGCACGGGTGTGAATAAAGCGACGTTCCACGCGCAAGCGCTATCAGTCATAATCGACTGCTAGCGGAGTGCGTTCGTGGGATATTCCTAGCAATATTTTCGAGTAATTTACCTATCAAAATGGTCAAATGTGCAGTGAAATCATGTAAAAACGATACTCGAAAACACACGAAACATAAATCGACTATCACATTTCACCGGTTAGTATTTTTTTTAATACTTATTAGCTGTCCCGGCGAACTTCGTTTTACCTTACACTACACTTCACTACCCTAACCAACACTACATTACCCTACCCTACACTACCCTACCCTACACTACCTTACACTACCCTACCCTACAGACACTACACTTCCCAACCCTACCCTACCCTACACTACGCTACTCTACCCTACCCTACCCTACACTACACTACCCTACCCTACACTACACTACCCAACCCTACCCACCCTACCATACCCTACCCTACACTACACTACACTACCCAACCCTACCCTACCCTATACTACACTACCCTACCCTACCCTAACTACACTACACCTTCACTACACTACCCTACCCTAAAACCAATTATTTTTTGACTGATATTTTTTTTTTTGTTTTTTTTTTATTTAATTCCGAGCATTTTCATATTTATTCACCCTTTAAACCTTCTCTGGACTTCCACAAATAATTCAATACCATAATTAGCCAAATCGGTCCAGCCGTTTAGGAGGAGTTCAATGACTAAGGGATCATTCAACAATTACGTGATCACCGGAAGGGGGGGGGGGGGGTCAGATGCTTGTATATACATCTGGATTATTTGGGGGGGGGGGGGGAGGGAGAATCCATGATTACGTTATCATTTTATAAACTAAATATTTAAAATATTTACGTCCAATTTTGAAGTCTACTACTGGTAACACTAACTATTAGATAGATGGAACGGGATTTCCCCTGCTATAGACAAACTGTGGAACAGTGTGACCAGATTCAGTATTTTTATACTTTTTCGGCATATATTATCATACATTTTAAGCACGGACGAAGATTACGTAATCAAGGCGAGGGGGGGGGGGTTAAAAAACAAAAGATTACGCTGTGATCACATAGGGGGGGGGGGGTTAAAAAAACGGCCAAAAATGATCACGTAATTGTTGAACGATCCCTAACACACGGACAGAAGATTTATATATATATAAAGATAAGCTAAAAATGTATCACGCATTGCGGGGGTGAAAGAGGTGTTTGGGGCGGGAGCTAGGTGTTCCGCGCGCACTACCCCGCACCGCCGCCTCGGCCTTAATATCTAATTAGTGATGTGACGCGTTCGGTAATAGTATACATACTTTCGATATTTATTATGAAAGTTTAACGTCTTTGAACAAATAACTTTTAATGAAGATATTGATTCAAATATTGAGTTTTATTTATATTTTGTTATTTAAATAATTTTCCAATAGGATTAATAAAAAGCGCGTTAAAGGATACCAATCCCATTACATTTGAGGGACAGTTTTATTCGCTTTTTTTTTATTTTCAGTTGTAAAAAAACTTTTTTCTGATTCGAACGACGAAAATTGGAAAAAGATTTTAGATTTCGACATGGAGATATGTCCTTGTAACGGATTTTCATACGGTTTTCACCAGTGGACAGACTGGTTCACGCGAGGAAGGTTTTTAAATTATTACTTTAGAATACCTCATCAAATCAGTCGAAAGAAGTCCACTGCTGGACAAAGGCCTCCCTCAAAGATTTCCACGACGACCGGTCCTGCGCTGCCCGCATCTAGCGGCTTCCCGCGACCTTCACCAGGTCGTCGGTCCACCTAGTGGAAGGCTTGCCTACTCTGCGTCTTCCGGTGCGCGATGGCCACTCGAGAACTTTACTGCCCCAATGGACATCTGTTCTACGAGCATGTGCCCTTTCCAATGTCACTTAAGTTTAGCGATTCTGTGAGCTATGTCGGTGACTTTGGTTCTTCTACGGATCTCCTCATTTCCGATTCGATCGCGTATTGAAATTTCGAGCATAGCTCGCTCCCTTGGAACACCTAATATGAATATATATTTTTTTAAAACTATTTAAATTATAACTTTGTAATACCTAACAAGAATTTAGTTTTTTAATACGATTGAAATTCTACTTAGGAATAGGTACCAGACAAGAATAAAATCTTTATTCTATAGTACAATCACAGTCTAAGAATCCATACAGTCGTCCAACGGAGGGCGTCAGACTGGGCAATCGTGCGGGGGCTGCGGGGCGGGTAGGGCTCACTAGACCATTGTCACCGTTTGTATGGTGCGGTGGGCCCATTCATTGAGGATCGTCACGTTGCATTTTTAGTATGCATTCATGTATGGCTAATTATTATCTTTTGATTTATTTTGGTTCATATTTTTTGAAAATTATGAAAAATGTTTAATTTTGCTATAATTATTTTTTTGATGTTTTTTTTTATTATTATTATTATTTTAAAAGTTATTCAGATTAATGAGTACATTCAAGCCCACCTTAAAGTATCATTGCACCTTTATGTTACACCCTGTATATTATACTGAAATTGGTTTTATTGTTAATTGACTAACCTACCCCAAACAGTACCTACATCTGGGTGTGAGTATATACTTGTATGTACAAATGTTTTTTTTGTATGTATTAGGAAATAAACATTATACAAGGTGACTGGTTGAACGACCGACGCGTTTAGGGAGGTAAACTAGTAACCCATGTACATTCCCTCCCGGTAAAAAAAAGTGAAAATTATTTTGAAATACGTGTTATTTACACATTTTGTGCGGAGCGCATGTTATCTTCCTATCGGAGTCGTTGTCAGCTGTTGCGTACGCGTCATAGCGAGCGTAGTAAACGCTAAAAAAGGAGATGGACCTTTTAAAAATAAAAAATAATAATAATAAATAGGTGGTGGTTTTTTATGCTTAATGGAATGGGTATCGGCTTCTTATACACCTCATTAAATGTGTCGGTTGTTCAACCAGTCACCCAACCTGCATAATCCATGAAACAAACATAAATTCTTGGTTATCGATAATCCACTAAGGCGGTAGTGCACTGCAGCCCATCCCTATTTGTCACGTATAGCCACAGTATATATATTAGTATAGCTCACTTGCCTACGATGTGTTATTATGCGACCGATGCGGTACACGCGCTCTATACCTACATGAGTACTCTGAGGGTACAAGTACAAAGTATTTACTATGGATGTCTATGGGCACATCACTAGTTACGTCAAACTAGCATATGTCAAATCAGCATTCTCTGGCGGCCGCAGCAGAACACAATAGAAGGCCCAAAAAAAAAACTTCAGTAAATAAATAACATTAATTTGCTAACATTATGGTCACTTTTTAACCTGATGAATATAATCGTGAAAGTGGAAAGCAGTCTGTTATGATTCTGAGCACAATCTTGTAATAAGCGCGTGCACCAGTGCACTAGAGCGCACTGGGTCCTGGGCGCACTTTTACTAGAGCGCAGCAGCGCCCGCTTTCCTTCTTCCCTCCGTTGCGTGGGGGCGAAGCGACCAGCGTCGTTATGGCAGGCGGGGGCGCGTGTGCGGTGGTGGTGCGGCGCGCGTGTGCGGCGGATACGGCGGCGCGCGCGGCGCTGCTGAGTGACGTTTATGCCGAGTACAACACCGACGCGTTCCTGCTTTTCTTCTTTCAAGAGGTCAGCCACCTGAGTTGTAGGTACTACATTCTAAACTTCTCTGTAACAATCACACCAACAGCCTAGTTCTTAGGTTGGAGTGCACTTGGAACTTGCACTTGTCATACAAAAAACTTTTGTTTACTTTCTGTAATTTTTTTTATGGCATCCCTGAAGCGTCGGTGGCTCAACTGGTAACAACTCTGTCCTGCTAAACAGAGGTCCCAGGTTCAAGTCCAGATGGCCAATGTACCAATGAGTTTTTCGAATTTTACATACATATACTTACTTAAAAAATAGAAAATAATATGTCTTGGCCCTTTAAGTTTGATTAAAGTGGTTATATAACTGTTTTACTTTACTACAACTAATTACTAATAATTTCACAACTTAGCGGTCCCCCTACGCAACGACCCTTTGATCAAAATATAACTTCTTATATTAAACTTTAGGGGCCAAGACATATTATTTTCTACTTTTTAGCGGTTTTTGTCAGAGTTTTAAAATTTTTGTTTTTTAAACCTGGTTTTTTCCCTAACACTGGCTTTTTCGGTTTTTTGGAGAAGATTTGTAAGTAACTAAATAAAAATACATTATTACATATGCATTATTTTGCATATATATTTATAAAGCATTATTTTGCCTATATATTTATAAACAAACACAAAATATATTTTTTTACATATAAGGTTGTAACTCCTAACACCATCTGACCATAATACCTTAATTTACAATAAAAATAGTTTACTTTATCGTTATTTTTACACTACGTAAAAGAAATATTGGGACAAGATTTGTGCCTAGTGCTAGATTGCAAGACAAGGTGGATCTCCATTTGCACGATGATTGAGCGATTCTTAAAGCTTTTCAATTTCATCCAAAAACCTTGATTAGATCTTTACTTATGATATCACTGCATTGACGCATATGCATGAAGTGTTGGAGATATTAAAAGGAGTCGTGGAGGTGTTGTGCCAAGAAGATGCTACACTTCTTACTGCAGATGCTGCTTTGAAGTATATATTCAAAATACTTACCGGTTTTAATAACATTTTGAGTTTTGAACTACAGATCGCACTAGGAAAGAGAATTGCCGATAGGTATCTTCCAATACAAGGTGTCCTAAAATATTTGGACAATCCTCAAGAATTTTTCAAAGAACAAGACTTAGATTGCATTTTCAGAAAACCTACTTTTAACTGCCTCCATGGCATAATGGTCAGTCCATTCTTCGCTTTACACTAGGAGGTTGCGGGTCTGGCTAGCTACCACCATCTTATCTAAGTCTTGCTTCCAAACATCAGTGTTCCGGCTTGAAGATAAGATAGCCAGATCGCCATTGCGTTGGGGAATCTTGGTAAGCCTGTTTCCATCTTCGGCATCATCGTCACGTACCATCAGTATAAATGATGCCAAGGGCTTACCAATTGTAAATGAAAAAAATACATCAGACTTAATAAAATCTGTTATTGCTGCATTAGTGACTGAAATAGATAGCAACTCCTTCATAATTTCTACTACCAGATCCGAATGTGACGTTACGATGCCACCGCAATCCCAACCCATATTTAAAAGTTTTAAAGATGAGCTTTTGCACGTTCTAAAGCCAAAGACTTCTGATTCTGAAGCATCTATAGCAGCAACGGAAAGTGAAGACTTGGTGGCACTGGTGGAGTCATTAACTGAGATGATATTATGTGAAATGGCTTTGCATAAAAATTGTAGAGGGCGTGGAAAGTTTCCAACGAAAGCGTTTAACTCATTGATTACTATAAAACCAACCAGTGTCGAAGCAAAGCAAGCATTTTCACCAGCCGGTTACTTTTGTAGTAAAGTCAGATCGAAATTAAAAGATTCGACTTCTAACCCACTAATTTTTTAAGATCATTTTTGCTTTTACAAAAGCAAAACGAAGGCTACATACAAAGTAAAAACTCATTTCCATTACTGATAAATAATTAGCGTAGCTAGTTTCTTAGTTTGTTGACATTTATAGGTATATGTGTATGTTTGTGATAAATATTTTCAACGGAATGATTTTTCATTATTACTTTTATAAAAAATAAAAGTTTATAGATGTCAAAGACTGCGAAATATTTCTGTGAGACTGTTTTAATAACAATGTAACAAATTATTTACTTACCTATAATAACATATTCTTCAAACTTTTTAACTGTGTTGTTGAATATTGTTAGTTATCTTTGTTTGCTCTGATTTTAAATGACTGACACTGAGTTGTGAAATGCTTTGCACCTACTTATCTAATAAGCGTCTAATCAATAATGGTATAGTAAAGTGCAGCAAGAAATAAGTCCTTATTTTTTTTATCTTTTGATTTTTAAACACTATTTAATTCAATTTGTAAGTTTCAAATTTTAAATAAATGGTACCAGGAAGGAACACTTGATAATCTGTTGTTTTTATTTATAATAAAACCTGGTTTAACTGGTTAACCGGTTTAAAAAAAAACGAAAATAAAAACCGGTTTTTAAAACTGTTCGGTTTTGTATCGCTAGCCCAAACACGATACCTGTGCTGTAAGTTAGAGAGGAGTTGAGTATCCTGCAGATTCCAGATGCTGCAGCATCAGGTTAAGGTTACCATGGTTTTTCAATATTATTACAGTAACGGGGCACCAAATTTTTAATCGATCGGACCTGTACATGTTGCCTACATCCCTAGATAAGAACTGATAATCCTCAAACGGCTAAATAGATCTTTATAATTTATAGCTAAGAATCACCTCGATCACGTCAGCTTTCAAACAAAATCGCATCAAAATCGGTCCATTCGTTTAAGAACTATGATGCCACAGACAGATACACACGTTAAACTTATATTACCCCTCTTTTTGCGTCGGGGGTTAAAAATATGTGACAATGTGAATTCGGGGACAGACAGGATTTTTTATGTTTGTCCTCCTCATGGGAACAGACGAGGCGTGGAAACTGACCGGAGCTACTTACCCGGCTTGTCCCTTTAGCTCTAAGCAGTAGAAATAAAAACTGCTTGTATAACTATAGATAAGTACATTAGGGATCTATTGGGTCTTTCATTCTGTGTATGTGAAGTAAATAAAGTGGTAATGTTTGGTGCGCAGGCGACACTGGAGGCCATGGTGCTGTGCGGCGCAGTGCTGTTTATCTTCTGCGGCGCGTCGCCTTGCGCGTGCGCGCTGCTGGTGCCCGCCGCTGCCGCGCTGGTCGCGCTCGGCGTGCGATTTGCGCACGCACAGCTGGCCCACAGGCACGCGCAGGTCAGGCTGTGCCTCACAGCGTGTATATCGTTTGAAAATTTGCAGTTTATTCTCACGACGACGTTTGTTGTGTTCGTAGCGGATGGCGAAGGAGTGGCATGGCTGGGTGGCGGAGGCGCGCGCGCCGGGTGCGGGGCCGCCGCCCGGCGCCGCCGTCAGCGTGAGCGCACGCCGCGACGCTCGGGGCGACGACGACGCGAGAATCGTACAATTCATGCAGGTCTCGTATCTCCCGCTATGAGGTATCGCTCACAGAAAGAACCCAAATGTATAGCAGACGCTGATACAAGTGTCCACGCAGGTGGTGGGCACGGTGTCGATATGCGGGCACGGCAGCGGGGAGGCGGCGCGACTGGTAGGGCTGGCGGTCGCGCGCGGGTGGCGGCGGCGCGGCGTGGGCAGCGCGCTGGCGGCAGCGGCGCGTGAGGAGGCGTGCGCGCGCGGCCTGCCGGCGTTGCACGCGGTGGTGTCGCAGCTGCAGGGCACGGCGCGCGCTGTGCTACAGGATCGCGGCTGGCGCTGCCGCGGCGCTGGCCACCTGCCGCTGGCAAACGGGCTTCTGGCGCTGCAGGTGGCGCATCTGGTGGCCGACCTGCCGCACGCCTAGTGACGAGTTCACGACTCAGTGACAGGAGGACACCCATACCTGCCTTTAATAAACTAGACGCTGGATTCCCGTGGGTATTTACTAATCAATTAAACTTTGTACAGGAGTTCCAACTTTTGTTTCTTTATCTTATCCTTTACTGTAGGGTTGAGGACGGCCACGTTGTGCGGCCCTATCTTTATATTTAATTAAATGTAAAATATCGAAAGCTTTATTCACGCTTTAAAGAATGTTATTAAAAAGTATCTACAGACGATTGAAGAAAAAAATGTGTTCTTATTGGATTAAAAAAAATAGAAGAGAAAATATGCAAAATTGATGGTTATTTATTATTTAATTGGTTATTATTATTGAGGGGTGAGACAGGGAGACGTTATATCTCCGAAACTGTTCACCGCCGCCCTGGAAGATGTTTTTAAGCTTTTGGACTCTTAACTATTTAGTAATCTGTGCTGGGGTGGACTCGGCATCAATATCAACGGCGAGTACATAACTACGCTAGTACTAATATATAAGTACTGTGACATAACCCACCTTCGATTCGCTGACTATATCGTGGTCATGGCTGAGACGATGGACGACTTAGGCACAATGCTCGATGGCCTCAGTAGAGCCTCTCAACAAGTGGGTCTTAGAATGAACATGGACAAGACGAAAATTATGTCAAACGTCCATGTCATGCCTACTCCTCTTAAGATTGGAAGCTCTACACTCGAAGTTGTTACCGAATATATATCTGGGACAAACAGTCCAGTTAGGCAGGTCCAACTTCGAGTAAGAGATCAATCGTCGAATCCAACTCGGTTGGGCAGCGTTCGGGAAGCTTCGCAATATCTTTACGTCCCAGATACCGCAGTGTGTTGCCAGTGATGAAATACGGAACTGAGACATGGTCGCTTACTATGGGCCTCATAAGAAGGCTCAAGGTCTCCCAAAGGGCAATGGAGCGTGCTATGCTCGGAGTTTCTCTGCGTGATCGAATCAGAAACGAGGAGATCCGTAGGAGAACCAAAGTAACCGACATAGCTTTCAGAATTGCGAAACTTAAGTGGCAGTGGGCGGGGCACATTGCTCGTAGAACAGATGGCCGATAGGGTAGTAAAGTTCTCGAGTGGCGACCACGCACCGTATAGGCAGGCCTCCCACTCGGTGGACCGATGACCTGGTGAAGGTCGCGGGAAGCCGCTGGATGCGGGCAGCGCAGAACCTGTCGTGGAGATCCTTGGAGGAGGCCTATGTCCAGCAGTGGACGTCCTTCGGCTGATATGATGATGATGATTGATAGAATAGAATAGAAAATGCTTTATTTACGAACCAACACAACTCGCAACAGATAAATAAAATATTTAAATTTCACGTTTCATTTTTTTTTCATTTCATTTTTTTTAAATGGCACATGAATCGAGCGCGGACGGTAATCATCGCGAGCCAGCTAAAGATAAATGTGTTCCGACCGACACCACTGCACTAAGTCATCATAGATTTGTTCTGATTGGCTGCTAAGTGCGTGGGAGGGGTAAGGGGGGGGTAATGGGAGACACTTGCTCCAAAACACAAGTTTCTTTAGTAACGTTTATTATTACACTTATTTAAGGTAACTTACCTATTAGTCTGGCGAGTTTAATCAACTTGAGAAACATACTTTGGTGGTAATTAAAATATATATTTTTTTAAATCAACTTTGACCAACTTTGTCCATACATGCGGGTAATTGCAGTAACATGCCGGGTAGTAGGAGTCAGCCCATCGTAGCAACTAGCAGTTGTGACCTTGTGGAGTAATAGTGTTCTGTGGTTGTGTCCATACATGCGGGTAATTGCAGTAACATGCCGGGTAGTAGGAGTCAGCCCATCGTAGCAACTAGCAGTTGTGACCTTGTGGAGTAATAGTGTTCTGTGGTTGTGTCCATACATGCGGGTAATTGCAGTAACATGCCGGGTAGTAGGAGTCAGCCCGTCGTAGCAACTAGCAGTTGTGACCTTGTGGAGTAATAGTGTTCTGTGGTTGTGTCCATACATGCGGGTAATTGCAGTAACATGCCGGGTAGTAGGAGTCAGCCCATCGTAGCAACTAGCAGTTGTGACCTTGTGGAGTAATAGTGTTCTGTGGTTGTGTCCATACATGCGGGTAATTGCAGTAACATGCCGGGTAGTAGGAGTCAGCCCATCGTAGCAACTAGCAGTTGTGACCTTGTGGAGTAATAGTGTTCTGTGGTTGTGTCCATACATGCGGGTAATTGCAGTAACATGCCGGGTAGTAGGAGTCAGCCCATCGTAGCAACTAGCAGTTGTGACCTTGTGGAGTAATAGTGTTCTGTGGTTGTGTCCATACATGCGGGTAATTGCAGTAACATGCCGGGTAGTAGGAGTCAGCCCATCGTAGCAACTAGCAGTTGTGACCTTGTGGAGTGATAGTGTTCTGTGGTTGTGTCCATACATGCGGGTAATTGCAGTAACATGCCGGGTAGTAGGAGTCAGCCCATCGTAGCAACTAGCAGTTGTGACCTTGTGGAGTAATAGTGTTCTGTGGTTGTGTCCATACATGCGGGTAATTGCAGTAACATCAGCCCATCGTAGCAACTAGCAGTTGTGACCTTGTGGAGTAATAGTGTTCTGTGGTTGTGTCCATACATGCGGGTAATTGCAGTAACATGCCGGGTAGTAGGAGTCAGCCCATCGTAGCAACTAGCAGTTGTGACCTTGTGGAGTAATAGTGTTCTGTGGTTGTGTCCATACATGCGGGTAATTGCAGTAACATGCCGGGTAGTAGGAGTCAGCCCATCGTAGCAACTAGCAGTTGTGACCTTGTGGAGTAATAGTGTTCTGTGGTTGTGTCCATACATGCGGGTAATTGCAGTAACATGCCGGGTAGTAGGAGTCAGCCCATCGTAGCAACTAGCAGTTGTGACCTTGTGGAGTAATAGTGTTCTGTGGTTGTGTCCATACATGCGGGTAATTGCAGTAACATGCCGGGTAGTAGGAGTCAGCCCATCGTAGCAACTAGCAGTTGTGACCTTGTGGAGTAATAGTGTTCTGTGGTTGTGTCCATACATGCGGGTAATTGCAGTAACATGCCGGGTAGTAGGAGTCAGCCCATCGTAGCAACTAGCAGTTGTGACCTTGTGGAGTAATAGTGTTCTGTGGTTGTGTCCATACATGCGGGTAATTGCAGTAACATGCCGGGTAGTAGGAGTCAGCCCATCGTAGCAACTAGCAGTTGTGACCTTGTGGAGTAATAGTGTTCTGTGGTTGTGTCCATACATGCGGGTAATTGCAGTAACATGCCGGGTAGTAGGAGTCAGCCCATCGTAGCAACTAGCAGTTGTGACCTTGTGGAGTAATAGTGTTCTGTGGTTGTGTCCATACATGCGGGTAATTGCAGTAACATGCCGGGTAGTAGGAGTCAGCCCATCGTAGCAACTAGCAGTTGTGACCTTGTGGAGTAATAGTGTTCTGTGGTTGTGTCCATACATGCGGGTAATTGCAGTAACATGCCGGGTAGTAGGAGTCAGCCCATCGTAGCAACTAGCAGTTGTGACCTTGTGGAGTAATAGTGTTCTGTGGTTGTGTCCATACATGCGGGTAATTGCAGTAACATCAGCCCATCGTAGCAACTAGCAGTTGTGACCTTGTGGAGTAATAGTGTTCTGTGGTTGTGTCCATACATGCGGGTAATTGCAGTAACATGCCGGGTAGTAGGAGTCAGCCCATCGTAGCAACTAGCAGTTGTGACCTTGTGGAGTAATAGTGTTCTGTGGTTGTGTCCATACATGCGGGTAATTGCAGTAACATGCCGGGTAGTAGGAGTCAGCCCATCGTAGCAACTAGCAGTTGTGACCTTGTGGAGTAATAGTGTTCTGTGGTTGTGTCCATACATGCGGGTAATTGCAGTAACATGCCGGGTAGTAGGAGTCAGCCCATCGTAGCAACTAGCAGTTGTGACCTTGTGGAGTAATAGTGTTCTGTGGTTGTGTCCATACATGCGGGTAATTGCAGTAACATGCCGGGTAGTAGGAGTCAGCCCATCGTAGCAACTAGCAGTTGTGACCTTGTGGAGTAATAGTGTTCTGTGGTTGTGTCCATACATGCGGGTAATTGCAGTAACATGCCGGGTAGTAGGAGTCAGCCCATCGTAGCAACTAGCAGTTGTGACCTTGTGGAGTAATAGTGTTCTGTGGTTGTGTCCATACATGCGGGTAATTGCAGTAACATGCCGGGTAGTAGGAGTCAGCCCATCGTAGCAACTAGCAGTTGTGACCTTGTGGAGTAATAGTGTTCTGTGGTTGTGTCCATACATGCGGGTAATTGCAGTAACATGCCGGGTAGTAGGAGTCAGCCCGTCGTAGCAACTAGCAGTTGTGACCTTGTGGAGTAATAGTGTTCTGTGGTTGTGTCCATACATGCGGGTAATTGCAGTAACATGCCGGGTAGTAGGAGTCAGCCCATCGTAGCAACTAGCAGTTGTGACCTTGTGGAGTAATAGTGTTCTGTGGTTGTGTCCATACATGCGGGTAATTGCAGTAACATCAGCCCATCGTAGCAACTAGCAGTTGTGACCTTGTGGAGTAATAGTGTTCTGTGGTTGTGTCCATACATGCGGGTAATTGCAGTAACATGCCGGGTAGTAGGAGTCAGCCCATCGTAGCAACTAGCAGTTGTGACCTTGTGGAGTAATAGTGTTCTGTGGTTGTGTCCATACATGCGGGTAATTGCAGTAACATGCCGGGTAGTAGGAGTCAGCCCATCGTAGCAACTAGCAGTTGTGACCTTGTGGAGTAATAGTGTTCTGTGGTTGTGTCCATACATGCGGGTAATTGCAGTAACATGCCGGGTAGTAGGAGTCAGCCCATCGTAGCAACTAGCAGTTGTGACCTTGTGGAGTAATAGTGTTCTGTGGTTGTGTCCATACATGCGGGTAATTGCAGTAACATGCCGGGTAGTAGGAGTCAGCCCATCGTAGCAACTAGCAGTTGTGACCTTGTGGAGTAATAGTGTTCTGTGGTTGTGTCCATACATGCGGGTAATTGCAGTAACATGCCGGGTAGTAGGAGTCAGCCCATCGTAGCAACTAGCAGTTGTGACCTTGTGGAGTAATAGTGTTCTGTGGTTGTGTCCATACATGCGGGTAATTGCAGTAACATGCCGGGTAGTAGGAGTCAGCCCATCGTAGCAACTAGCAGTTGTGACCTTGTGGAGTAATAGTGTTCTGTGGTTGTGTCCATACATGCGGGTAATTGCAGGAACATCAGCCCATCGTAGCAACTAGCAGTTGTGACCTTGTGGAGTAATAGTGTTCTGTGGTTGTGTCCATACATGCGGGTAATTGCAGTAACATGCCGGGTAGTAGGAGTCAGCCCATCGTAGCAACTAGCAGTTGTGACCTTGTGGAGTAATAGTGTTCTGTGGTTGTGTCCATACATGCGGGTAATTGCAGTAACATGCCGGGTAGTAGGAGTCAGCCCATCGTAGCAACTAGCAGTTGTGACCTTGTGGAGTAATAGTGTTCTGTGGTTGTGTCCATACATGCGGGTAATTGCAGTAACATGCCGGGTAGTAGGAGTCAGCCCGTCGTAGCAACTAGCAGTTGTGACCTTGTGGAGTAATAGTGTTCTGTGGTTGTGTCCATACATGCGGGTAATTGCAGTAACATGCCGGGTAGTAGGAGTCAGCCCATCGTAGCAACTAGCAGTTGTGACCTTGTGGAGTAATAGTGTTCTGTGGTTGTGTCCATACATGCGGGTAATTGCAGTAACATGCCGGGTAGTAGGAGTCAGCCCATCGTAGCAACTAGCAGTTGTGACCTTGTGGAGTAATAGTGTTCTGTGGTTGTGTCCATACATGCGGGTAATTGCAGTAACATGCCGGGTAGTAGGAGTCAGCCCATCGTAGCAACTAGCAGTTGTGACCTTGTGGAGTAATAGTGTTCTGTGGTTGTGTCCATACATGCGGGTAATTGCAGTAACATGCCGGGTAGTAGGAGTCAGCCCATCGTAGCAACTAGCAGTTGTGACCTTGTGGAGTAATAGTGTTCTGTGGTTGTGTCCATACATGCGGGTAATTGCAGTAACATGCCGGGTAGTAGGAGTCAGCCCATCGTAGCAACTAGCAGTTGTGACCTTGTGGAGTAATAGTGTTCTGTGGTTGTGTCCATACATGCGGGTAATTGCAGTAACATCAGCCCATCGTAGCAACTAGCAGTTGTGACCTTGTGGAGTAATAGTGTTCTGTGGTTGTGTCCATACATGCGGGTAATTGCAGTAACATGCCGGGTAGTAGGAGTCAGCCCATCGTAGCAACTAGCAGTTGTGACCTTGTGGAGTAATAGTGTTCTGTGGTTGTGTCCATACATGCGGGTAATTGCAGTAACATGCCGGGTAGTAGGAGTCAGCCCATCGTAGCAACTAGCAGTTGTGACCTTGTGGAGTAATAGTGTTCTGTGGTTGTGTCCATACATGCGGGTAATTGCAGTAACATGCCGGGTAGTAGGAGTCAGCCCATCGTAGCAACTAGCAGTTGTGACCTTGTGGAGTAATAGTGTTCTGTGGTTGTGTCCATACATGCGGGTAATTGCAGTAACATGCCGGGTAGTAGGAGTCAGCCCATCGTAGCAACTAGCAGTTGTGACCTTGTGGAGTAATAGTGTTCTGTGGTTGTGTCCATACATGCGGGTAATTGCAGTAACATGCCGGGTAGTAGGAGTCAGCCCATCGTAGCAACTAGCAGTTGTGACCTTGTGGAGTAATAGTGTTCTGTGGTTGTGTCCATACATGCGGGTAATTGCAGTAACATGCCAGGTAGTAGGAGTCAGCCCATCGTAGCAACTAGCAGTTGTGACCTTGTGGAGTAATAGTGTTCTGTGGTTGTGTCCATACATGCGGGTAATTGCAGTAACATCAGCCCATCGTAGCAACTAGCAGTTGTGACCTTGTGGAGTAATAGTGTTCTGTGGTTGTGTCCATACATGCGGGTAATTGCAGTAACATCAGCCCATCGTAGCAACTAGCAGTTGTGACCTTGTGGAGTAATAGTGTTCTGTGGTTGTGTCCATACATGCGGGTAATTGCAGTAACATGCCGGGTAGTAGGAGTCAGCCCATCGTAGCAACTAGCAGTTGTGACCTTGTGGAGTAATAGTGTTCTGTGGTTGTGTCCATACATGCGGGTAATTGCAGTAACATGCCGGGTAGTAGGAGTCAGCCCATCGTAGCAACTAGCAGTTGTGACCTTGTGGAGTAATAGTGTTCTGTGGTTGTGTCCATACATGCGGGTAATTGCAGTAACATCAGCCCATCGTAGCAACTAGCAGTTGTGACCTTGTGGAGTAATAGTGTTCTGTGGTTGTGTCCATACATGCGGGTAATTGCAGTAACATGCCGGGTAGTAGGAGTCAGCCCATCGTAGCAACTAGCAGTTGTGACCTTGTGGAGTAATAGTGTTCTGTGGTTGTGTCCATACATGCGGGTAATTGCAGTAACATGCCGGGTAGTAGGAGTCAGCCCATCGTAGCAACTAGCAGTTGTGACCTTGTGGAGTAATAGTGTTCTGTGGTTGTGTCCATACATGCGGGTAATTGCAGTAACATGCCGGGTAGTAGGAGTCAGCCCATCGTAGCAACTAGCAGTTGTGACCTTGTGGAGTAATAGTGTTCTGTGGTTGTGTCCATACATGCGGGTAATTGCAGTAACATGCCGGGTAGTAGGAGTCAGCCCATCGTAGCAACTAGCAGTTGTGACCTTGTGGAGTAATAGTGTTCTGTGGTTGTGTCCATACATGCGGGTAATTGCAGTAACATGCCGGGTAGTAGGAGTCAGCCCATCGTAGCAACTAGCAGTTGTGACCTTGTGGAGTAATAGTGTTCTGTGGTTGTGTCCATACATGCGGGTAATTGCAGTAACATGCCGGGTAGTAGGAGTCAGCCCATCGTAGCAACTAGCAGTTGTGACCTTGTGGAGTAATAGTGTTCTGTGGTTGTGTCCATACATGCGGGTAATTGCAGTAACATGCCGGGTAGTAGGAGTCAGCCCATCGTAGCAACTAGCAGTTGTGACCTTGTGGAGGAATAGTGTTCTGTGGTTGTGTCCATACATGCGGGTAATTGCAGTAACATCAGCCCATCGTAGCAACTAGCAGTTGTGACCTTGTGGAGTAATAGTGTTCTGTGGTTGTGTCCATACATGCGGGTAATTGCAGTAACATGCCGGGTAGTAGGAGTCAGCCCATCGTAGCAACTAGCAGTTGTGACCTTGTGGAGTAATAGTGTTCTGTGGTTGTGTCCATACATGCGGGTAATTGCAGTAACATGCCGGGTAGTAGGAGTCAGCCCATCGTAGCAACTAGCAGTTGTGACCTTGTGGAGTAATAGTGTTCTGTGGTTGTGTCCATACATGCGGGTAATTGCAGTAACATGCCGGGTAGTAGGAGTCAGCCCATCGTAGCAACTAGCAGTTGTGACCTTGTGGAGTAATAGTGTTCTGTGGTTGTGTCCATACATGCGGGTAATTGCAGTAACATGCCGGGTAGTAGGAGTCAGCCCATCGTAGCAACTAGCAGTTGTGACCTTGTGGAGTAATAGTGTTCTGTGGTTGTGTCCATACATGCGGGTAATTGCAGTAACATCAGCCCATCGTAGCAACTAGCAGTTGTGACCTTGTGGAGTAATAGTGTTCTGTGGTTGTGTCCATACATGCGGGTAATTGCAGTAACATGCCGGGTAGTAGGAGTCAGCCCATCGTAGCAACTAGCAGTTGTGACCTTGTGGAGTAATAGTGTTCTGTGGTTGTGTCCATACATGCGGGTAATTGCAGTAACATGCCGGGTAGTAGGAGTCAGCCCATCGTAGCAACTAGCAGTTGTGACCTTGTGGAGTAATAGTGTTCTGTGGTTGTGTCCATACATGCGGGTAATTGCAGTAACATGCCGGGTAGTAGGAGTCAGCCCATCGTAGCAACTAGCAGTTGTGACCTTGTGGAGTAATAGTGTTCTGTGGTTGTGTCCATACATGCGGGTAATTGCAGTAACATCAGCCCATCGTAGCAACTAGCAGTTGTGACCTTGTGGAGTAATAGTGTTCTGTGGTTGTGTCCATACATGCGGGTAATTGCAGTAACATGCCGGGTAGTAGGAGTCAGCCCATCGTAGCAACTAGCAGTTGTGACCTTGTGGAGTAATAGTGTTCTGTGGTTGTGTCCATACATGCGGGTAATTGCAGTAACATGCCGGGTAGTAGGAGTCAGCCCATCGTAGCAACTAGCAGTTGTGACCTTGTGGAGTAATAGTGTTCTGTGGTTGTGTCCATACATGCGGGTAATTGCAGTAACATGCCGGGTAGTAGGAGTCAGCCCATCGTAGCAACTAGCAGTTGTGACCTTGTGGAGTAATAGTGTTCTGTGCTTGTGTCCATACATGCGGGTAATTGCAGTAACATGCCGGGTAGTAGGAGTCAGCCCATCGTAGCAACTAGCAGTTGTGACCTTGTGGAGTAATAGTGTTCTGTGGTTGTGTCCATACATGCGAGTAATTGCAGTAACATCAGCCCATCGTAGCAACTAGCAGTTGTGACCTTGTGGAGTAATAGTGTTCTGTGGTTGTGTCCATACATGCGGGTAATTGCAGTAACATGCCGGGTAGTAGGAGTCAGCCCATCGTAGCAACTAGCAGTTGTGACCTTGTGGAGTAATAGTGTTCTGTGGTTGTGTCCATACATGCGGGTAATTGCAGTAACATGCCGGGTAGTAGGAGTCAGCCCATCGTAGCAACTAGCAGTTGTGACCTTGTGGAGTAATAGTGTTCTGTGGTTGTGTCCATACATGCGGGTAATTGCAGTAACATGCCGGGTAGTAGGAGTCAGCCCATCGTAGCAACTAGCAGTTGTGACCTTGTGGAGTAATAGTGTTCTGTGCTTGTGTCCATACATGCGGGTAATTGCAGTAACATGCCGGGTAGTAGGAGTCAGCCCGTCGTAGCAACTAGCAGTTGTGACCTTGTGGAGTAATAGTGTTCTGTGGTTGTGTCCATACATGCGGGTAATTGCAGTAACATGCCAGGTAGTAGGAGTCAGCCCATCGTAGCAACTAGCAGTTGTGACCTTGTGGAGTAATAGTGTTCTGTGGTTGTGTCCATACATGCGGGTAATTGCAGTAACATCAGCCCATCGTAGCAACTAGCAGTTGTGACCTTGTGGAGTAATAGTGTTCTGTGGTTGTGTCCATACATGCGGGTAATTGCAGTAACATCAGCCCATCGTAGCAACTAGCAGTTGTGACCTTGTGGAGTAATAGTGTTCTGTGGTTGTGTCCATACATGCGGGTAATTGCAGTAACATGCCGGGTAGTAGGAGTCAGCCCATCGTAGCAACTAGCAGTTGTGACCTTGTGGAGTAATAGTGTTCTGTGGTTGTGTCCATACATGCGGGTAATTGCAGTAACATGCCGGGTAGTAGGAGTCAGCCCATCGTAGCAACTAGCAGTTGTGACCTTGTGGAGTAATAGTGTTCTGTGATTGTGTCCATACATGCGGGTAATTGCAGTAACATGCCGGGTAGTAGGAGTCAGCCCATCGTAGCAACTAGCAGTTGTGACCTTGTGGAGTAATAGTGTTCTGTGGTTGTGTCCATACATGCGGGTAATTGCAGTAACATGCCGGGTAGTAGGAGTCAGCCCATCGTAGCAACTAGCAGTTGTGACCTTGTGGAGTAATAGTGTTCTGTGGTTGTGTCCATACATGCGGGTAATTGCAGTAACATGCCGGGTAGTAGGAGTCAGCCCATCGTAGCAACTAGCAGTTGTGACCTTGTGGAGTAATAGTGTTCTGTGGTTGTGTCCATACATGCGGGTAATTGCAGTAACATGCCGGGTAGTAGGAGTCAGCCCATCGTAGCAACTAGCAGTTGTGACCTTGTGGAGTAATAGTGTTCTGTGGTTGTGTCCATACATGCGGGTAATTGCAGTAACATGCCGGGTAGTAGGAGTCAGCCCATCGTAGCAACTAGCAGTTGTGACCTTGTGGAGTAATAGTGTTCTGTGGTTGTGTCCATACATGCGGGTAATTGCAGTAACATGCCGGGTAGTAGGAGTCAGCCCATCGTAGCAACTAGCAGTTGTGACCTTGTGGAGTAATAGTGTTCTGTGGTTGTGTCCATACATGCGGGTAATTGCAGTAACATCAGCCCATCGTAGCAACTAGCAGTTGTGACCTTGTGGAGTAATAGTGTTCTGTGGTTGTGTCCATACATGCGGGTAATTGCAGTAACATGCCGGGTAGTAGGAGTCAGCCCATCGTAGCAACTAGCAGTTGTGACCTTGTGGAGTAATAGTGTTCTGTGGTTGTGTCCATACATGCGGGTAATTGCAGTAACATGCCGGGTCGTAGGAGTCAGCCCATCGTAGCAACTAGCAGTTGTGACCTTGTGGAGTAATAGTGTTCTGTGGTTGTGTCCATACATGCGGGTAATTGCAGTAACATCAGCCCATCGTAGCAACTAGCAGTTGTGACCTTGTGGAGTAATAGTGTTCTGTGGTTGTGTCCATACATGCGGGTAATTGCAGTAACATGCCGGGTAGTAGGAGTCAGCCCATCGTAGCAACTAGCAGTTGTGACCTTGTGGTGTAATAGTGTTCTGTGGTTGTGTCCATACATGCGGGTAATTGCAGTAACATGCCGGGTAGTAGGAGTCAGCCCATCGTAGCAACTAGCAGTTGTGACCTTGTGGAGTAATAGTGTTCTGTGGTTGTGTCCATACATGCGGGTAATTGCAGTAACATGCCGGGTAGTAGGAGTCAGCCCATCGTAGCAACTAGCAGTTGTGACCTTGTGGAGTAATAGTGTTCTGTGGTTGTGTCCATACATGCGGGTAATTGCAGTAACATGCCGGGTAGTAGGAGTCAGCCCATCGTAGCAACTAGCAGTTGTGACCTTGTGGAGTAATAGTGTTCTGTGGTTGTGTCCATACATGCGGGTAATTGCAGTAACATGCCGGGTAGTAGGAGTCAGCCCATCGTAGCAACTAGCAGTTGTGACCTTGTGGAGTAATAGTGTTCTGTGGTTGTGTCCATACATGCGGGTAATTGCAGTAACATGCCGGGTAGTAGGAGTCAGCCCATCGTAGCAACTAGCAGTTGTGACCTTGTGGAGTAATAGTGTTCTGTGCTTGTGTCCATACATGCGGGTAATTGCAGTAACATGCCGGGTAGTAGGAGTCAGCCCGTCGTAGCAACTAGCAGTTGTGACCTTGTGGAGTAATAGTGTTCTGTGGTTGTGTCCATACATGCGGGTAATTGCAGTAACATGCCAGGTAGTAGGAGTCAGCCCATCGTAGCAACTAGCAGTTGTGACCTTGTGGAGTAATAGTGTTCTGTGGTTGTGTCCATACATGCGGGTAATTGCAGTAACATGCCGGGTAGTAGGAGTCAGCCCATCGTAGCAACTAGCAGTTGTGACCTTGTGGAGTAATAGTGTTCTGTGGTTGTGTCCATACATGCGGGTAATTGCAGTAACATGCCGGGTAGTAGGAGTCAGCCCATCGTAGCAACTAGCAGTTGTGACCTTGTGGAGTAATAGTGTTCTGTGGTTGTGTCCATACATGCGGGTAATTGCAGTAACATGCCGGGTAGTAGGAGTCAGCCCATCGTAGCAACTAGCAGTTGTGACCTTGTGGAGTAATAGTGTTCTGTGGTTGTGTCCATACATGCGGGTAATTGCAGTAACATGCCGGGTAGTAGGAGTCAGCCCATCGTAGCAACTAGCAGTTGTGACCTTGTGGAGTAATAGTGTTCTGTGGTTGTGTCCATACATGCGGGTAATTGCAGTAACATGCCGGGTAGTAGGAGTCAGCCCATCGTAGCAACTAGCAGTTGTGACCTTGTGGAGTAATAGTGTTCTGTGGTTGTGTCCATACATGCGGGTAATTGCAGTAACATCAGCCCATCGTAGCAACTAGCAGTTGTGACCTTGTGGAGTAATAGTGTTCTGTGGTTGTGTCCATACATGCGGGTAATTGCAGTAACATGCCGGGTAGTAGGAGTCAGCCCATCGTAGCAACTAGCAGTTGTGACCTTGTGGAGTAATAGTGTTCTGTGGTTGTGTCCATACATGCGGGTAATTGCAGTAACATGCCGGGTAGTAGGAGTCAGCCCATCGTAGCAACTAGCAGTTGTGACCTTGTGGAGTAATAGTGTTCTGTGGTTGTGTCCATACATGCGGGTAATTGCAGTAACATCAGCCCATCGTAGCAACTAGCAGTTGTGACCTTGTGGAGTAATAGTGTTCTGTGGTTGTGTCCATACATGCGGGTAATTGCAGTAACATGCCGGGTAGTAGGAGTCAGCCCATCGTAGCAACTAGCAGTTGTGACCTTGTGGTGTAATAGTGTTCTGTGGTTGTGTCCATACATGCGGGTAATTGCAGTAACATGCCGGGTAGTAGGAGTCAGCCCATCGTAGCAACTAGCAGTTGTGACCTTGTGGAGTAATAGTGTTCTGTGGTTGTGTCCATACATGCGGGTAATTGCAGTAACATGCCGGGTAGTAGGAGTCAGCCCATCGTAGCAACTAGCAGTTGTGACCTTGTGGAGTAATAGTGTTCTGTGGTTGTGTCCATACATGCGGGTAATTGCAGTAACATGCCGGGTAGTAGGAGTCAGCCCATCGTAGCAACTAGCAGTTGTGACCTTGTGGAGTAATAGTGTTCTGTGGTTGTGTCCATACATGCGGGTAATTGCAGTAACATGCCGGGTAGTAGGAGTCAGCCCATCGTAGCAACTAGCAGTTGTGACCTTGTGGAGTAATAGTGTTCTGTGGTTGTGTCCATACATGCGGGTAATTGCAGTAACATGCCGGGTAGTAGGAGTCAGCCCATCGTAGCAACTAGCAGTTGTGACCTTGTGGAGTAATAGTGTTCTGTGCTTGTGTCCATACATGCGGGTAATTGCAGTAACATGCCGGGTAGTAGGAGTCAGCCCGTCGTAGCAACTAGCAGTTGTGACCTTGTGGAGTAATAGTGTTCTGTGGTTGTGTCCATACATGCGGGTAATTGCAGTAACATGCCAGGTAGTAGGAGTCAGCCCATCGTAGCAACTAGCAGTTGTGACCTTGTGGAGTAATAGTGTTCTGTGGTTGTGTCCATACATGCGGGTAATTGCAGTAACATCAGCCCATCGTAGCAACTAGCAGTTGTGACCTTGTGGAGTAATAGTGTTCTGTGGTTGTGTCCATACATGCGGGTAATTGCAGTAACATCAGCCCATCGTAGCAACTAGCAGTTGTGACCTTGTGGAGTAATAGTGTTCTGTGGTTGTGTCCATACATGCGGGTAATTGCAGTAACATGCCGGGTAGTAGGAGTCAGCCCATCGTAGCAACTAGCAGTTGTGACCTTGTGGAGTAATAGTGTTCTGTGGTTGTGTCCATACATGCGGGTAATTGCAGTAACATGCCGGGTAGTAGGAGTCAGCCCGTCGTAGCAACTAGCAGTTGTGACCTTGTGGAGTAATAGTGTTCTGTGGTTGTGTCCATACATGCGGGTAATTGCAGTAACATGCCGGGTAGTAGGAGTCAGCCCATCGTAGCAACTAGCAGTTGTGACCTTGTGGAGTAATAGTGTTCTGTGGTTGTGTCCATACATGCGGGTAATTGCAGTAACATGCCGGGTAGTAGGAGTCAGCCCATCGTAGCAACTAGCAGTTGTGACCTTGTGGAGTAATAGTGTTCTGTGGTTGTGTCCATACATGCGGGTAATTGCAGTAACATGCCGGGTAGTAGGAGTCAGCCCATCGTAGCAACTAGCAGTTGTGACCTTGTGGAGTAATAGTGTTCTGTGGTTGTGTCCATACATGCGGGTAATTGCAGTAACATGCCGGGTAGTAGGAGTCAGCCCATCGTAGCAACTAGCAGTTGTGACCTTGTGGAGTGATAGTGTTCTGTGGTTGTGTCCATACATGCGGGTAATTGCAGTAACATGCCGGGTAGTAGGAGTCAGCCCATCGTAGCAACTAGCAGTTGTGACCTTGAGGAGTGATAGTGTTCTGTGGTTGTGTCCATACATGCGGGTAATTGCAGTAACATCAGCCCATCGTAGCAACTAGCAGTTGTGACCTTGTGGAGTAATAGTGTTCTGTGGTTGTGTCCATACATGCGGGTAATTGCAGTAACATGCCGGGTAGTAGGAGTCAGCCCATCGTAGCAACTAGCAGTTGTGACCTTGTGGAGTAATAGTGTTCTGTGGTTGTGTCCATACATGCGGGTAATTGCAGTAACATGCCGGGTAGTAGGAGTCAGCCCATCGTAGCAACTAGCAGTTGTGACCTTGTGGAGTAATAGTGTTCTGTGGTTGTGTCCATACATGCGGGTAATTGCAGTAACATCAGCCCATCGTAGCAACTAGCAGTTGTGACCTTGTGGAGTAATAGTGTTCTGTGGTTGTGTCCATACATGCGGGTAATTGCAGTAACATGCCGGGTAGTAGGAGTCAGCCCATCGTAGCAACTAGCAGTTGTGACCTTGTGGAGTAATAGTGTTCTGTGGTTGTGTCCATACATGCGGGTAATTGCAGTAACATGCCGGGTAGTAGGAGTCAGCCCATCGTAGCAACTAGCAGTTGTGACCTTGTGGAGTAATAGTGTTCTGTGGTTGTGTCCATACATGCGGGTAATTGCAGTAACATGCCGGGTAGTAGGAGTCAGCCCATCGTAGCAACTAGCAGTTGTGACCTTGTGGAGTAATAGTGTTCTGTGGTTGTGTCCATACATGCGGGTAATTGCAGTAACATGCCGGGTAGTAGGAGTCAGCCCATCGTAGCAACTAGCAGTTGTGACCTTGTGGAGTAATAGTGTTCTGTGGTTGTGTCCATACATGCGGGTAATTGCAGTAACATGCCGGGTAGTAGGAGTCAGCCCATCGTAGCAACTAGCAGTTGTGACCTTGTGGAGTAATAGTGTTCTGTGGTTGTGACGCACTCACTTGATTACCCACAAGACGTGTATCTGAACTACCTACATCTAATTTTTGCGGCAAAATTCGCAACAAACTAGGCAGACATCTTCTGTATCATCATCGTCGTCGTTGTCATCACTATCAGTAAGACTTATATGTCGGAGCGTCATTGAAAACGCGACCAATACCAGCTCGAGATACGTTTACATAGATGGTTACCTCAGAGCAATAACTAAAGCTTGTAGAGAGCGTCAAAATTCATTCTAGTTACACAATTCACACTTAATACCCAGTTAGTGTGATAAAGCAGGATAGATATATATTAATTATATTTGTTTTTTGCAAGGCTGTCCACTTTTTTAGCAATGCTAGTGAAGAGCCATAATTACCAGAGTTATCGATATTTTTTTTGCTGTGTATTATTTTCCTTGGATGAGATCGAATAAAAGGATTGATAAAAGCAAATTTTAAAGTAGTGTAGATGTAGACGTAGGTAGACGGATGTAGGTACTGCGAGACTGGTGTATTGTAGTTACTTCCATAGTATCATGTCTTATGGCATCTTACTGTGGCTTATATAGAAACGTTTTTCATCTTGCAGAAAAGAGCTATCCGCGCAATCACGCGAGTCGTTAAAAAATAAGTTCAAAGAAATCAATATTTTAACTGTTGCTAGTCAATTTAAATATGAAAACATTATGTAAGTTCGTAAAAATTTACATTTATTTCCTAAAAACAGTGACAGGCATAATTTGAATTTAAGAAATGTAAATAAAATTGATATACCTAGCCTTTTCGAGACTGAGTAAAATTAAAAAGTCATTTGTGGGACAGTGTATAAGAATTTACAATAAAATTCCAGAAAATGTAACTAGTTTGTCAGAGAACAAATTCAAGACTCATGTCAAAAAATGACAAAAATGACGAAAAAATTTGAAAATGATAATGGAGCACGAGCAAGTAAATAAAAACCCACTTGTAACAATTCTTCGCGCTAAAGAACCAGAACATACTGCGATTGATTGAGGATATGCGAGCACCATCATACATCAGCTGTAATTACATTTGCAGAATTCAACCTGAATTATACCTGAAGCTCATCCACGTGCACGGTGCTCAACTGTCGACATGGCCCTTACGGAATGAGTTGACAGCATGGGCTGCGCTGGCAGCGGCGGAAATGCACGAGAGCGGTGCGTGGGCTTCTGCGAAGTTCGTGGTGTACGCGGAGCTACGAAAATCCGGTGAGTCGTACCCCTTTTGTTTTGTTAGTGGTAAGATAATATTTATATTGGTAGTGGTAGTAGTACGTACGTACGTATTACTATTACCTAAACAGACTCGTTTAAATATACTGTCGAGCCTATTTAAAATATCTGAACCGATCAAAATATCGTTTGGCACGTAAGTACTCGTCTGGCATAACAAGAAATGACAATTCTGAACAATGTCCGTCTATTACCCTCACTCGATATTTGTTCTGTACAGTAAACGCAAGCGTTGCCTACAAAAGTCAATCGTGCGTTGGTATTGAACACACCACCGAAAGTCTATACACGAAACTTTTTTAACGAAAGAACACTCGACACCACCACAGATTAGGTAATAGTACTACGTATGTACGTACTACTACCACTACCAGAACAAAAGGGGTACGACTCACCGGATTTTCGTAGCTGCGGGTACACCACGAACTTCGCAAAAGCCATGGCACCGCTCGCGTGCATTTCCGCCGCTGCCAGCGCATCCCACGCTGTCACCCATTTCCAAACAGCGCGTCAGGAACAGGTTTTCAAGCTGGCTGCGAGCTATTCCATACGCTTTGGAAAGCTATTAGCCACGCCACGTCACCACACCTTTCAACGATTTGCTAAGGGATATAAGCATTGCACCTCATTGCAACCGTCGCGTCGTTCCGTAAGGGAGATGTCGACGGTTGAGCACCGTGCACGTGGACTAGCTCCAGGTATATTCCGGTTGAATTCTGCCAATGTCATTGCAGCAGATGTAGCATGGTGCTCGCATAGCCTCAATCATAAACTACTAGAACTCGAACATTTATTGACACGGTGGCCGATGACAGTCGTCATATCCACAGCCAACCTAAGTGGCCCAGCTGAACACTATGTAGCAATTGAATCTCATACAGTCATGGAGATAAGAATAAAATAAACTGTAGATTTAAAGTCTTGTACAACATATATTTTGATACTTTTATAATTAATTAATAACAAACATTAATGTAGTTGATTTATTTTAGAAACCAATTCCTTAAAATTATAAAAATAGAGAGCAGTTTTTATAAATAAAACTTCATAGGCTTACTTTGCAATAGATCATGTACAATTAAGTAAAGTGTAAATACGTTCAAAGAATAAATAGATTTACTTAAAAAAGAAAGTGGGCACCTACTCTAACTCATTTATTTTCTTCTTCCGTAGCGATTAGCGCAACATATTAGTAGCAAAAAGAAAAGCTTTCTGGAGGTTTTCAGAGCTTAGTTTGAGAAGTGAGCGAGGTGGAAACATAAGTTCCCGATTCCGTGACTACAGCACCCCTGCTAGTAACTAATTAGTAATCTGTGCCCCTGCGCCCGCGCCCGCGCCCGCGCCCCGTGCGGCCGTGTGCTGTCCCACGGTTTCGATACTGAAATACAGGGTTCATATTTTTATTCAAATGGTAGGCTCTACTCATACCGAACAACTTTCTCCAGAGACTAAACGGAGCGAAAAAAACTTTTCATGCTAATTAATTGTCTTTATTATGTGAATATTGACTTAGCTATTTTTGTATGGTCTTGAATTGTATGATCGTGAGTGTAAGCTTCGGGATAAATTTGTTCAGGATCATGATCAGGACGTACCATTTACCGCTTTACAGCGAATATAAAGTCCCCCTTTATATAATAGTTACGTCGAATATATGAGTAAAGTCCCTTTGTATAAAATAGTTACGTCGATAGTAAAGTCCCTCTGTATAAATTGTTACGTCGTAGTAAAGTCCCTCTGTATAAATAGTTACGTAGATAGTAAAGTCGCTCTGTATATATAGTTACGTCGATAGTAAAGTCCCTCTGTATAAATAGTTACGTCGATAGTAAAGTCCCTCTGTATAAATAGTTACGTCGATAGTAAAGTCTCTCTGTATATATAGTTACGTCGATAGTAAAGTCCCTCTGTATAAATAGTTACTTCGAATATAAAGTCCCCTTGTATACAATAGTTACGTCGAATTTAAAGTATCTGCATACAATAGTAACATCGAATATAAAGTCCGTCTGTATATATTAATTACATCAAATATAAAGACCCTCTGTATACAATAGTTACATCGAATATAAATTCCCTCTGTATACAATAGTTACATCGAATATAAATTCCCTCTGTATACAATAGTCACGTCGAATATTAAGTCTTAATTAGTTTTTTGAAAAGATTATGGAACTTTACTTTGCGCGTAGTCCGACACGCACTTGGCCATTTTTTTAGGAAGGCTGAATGAACCATATTTAGATGCGCTCGGATTAATTATAATGCCTATTAAAAATACTATTACAAAACTTAAGTTGCCATGGCGGCCGGAAGGGATTATTTTAGTATTCAGGGTTTGATTTTGCTACTTATAGTTAGGTAGATGCTAGTAAAAGCAGTTTTTTTACAAACACTGTTTACAAAACATATACTTGACGAGGTAGGTACTTATTTAACTTTGGTATAGTCTCACGAATGTACAAAATAATAAGATCCTACGAAATAAATTGTGCACGATGTGATTACTTTTTACTATAAAATGCAAAATGGCTTTTCACGGTGGCACTAGCGGCTCTAGTCGGCGTGGTCGGCGGGCGCCAGGCGGCGGCAGGCGGCGTGCGTGTCGCGCGTGAGCGCCAGCGTGCGGCCCGCGCCGGGCGCCACGTGCGCGCGCCGCCGCCGCACGCGCCACTCGCGCACGCCTACCGTAGATTCCAGCGTCGCGTTGCGTCTGCCAAGAGAGCACGTCGTTTCAACTGAAAACAGCTTTTTGTATGCAACTATTTTCAAAAGAAAGCAAAAAAGCCCGCCACCTCCCCCCCTTTCATGTCACCCCTTTTATTTTATTTCCGAAAAGCAATAACGGAACCGCCTCCGAGGTGTAATGGTGGTCCTAAGGCTCGGCGCAAATGGGCCACCCGGTGCACGGGGCCGCCGCCACGGCCACCGGTGGTGGTTGGCAGCGACAAGTAGCTCACACGCTTTTTCTTTTACACTCATTTTTTTCTCTCTTTGGTCACAAGATAGTAATGACATTACATGAGGTCAGACTCGCCGCACGCGTGTGCCCGGTGGAGTGCCATACATTAATTTGGCCGGTGGCGCGCCACAGCCACCGTGGTGGTAGGTGGCCCGTTTGCGCTGAGCCTTAGCTTCACATCAAGAGGTAGCGAGTTCAATTCCCGACGGATTCCAAGTTTGTAAGACTAGGTTTTTTGGTGAAAGAGCATTTTATATGCTCTTCTCTGGCTAGCTACCACCATCTTATCTAAGTCTTGCCGCCAAACATCAATGTTGACAGCATTGATGTGTTCCGGCTTGAAGATAAGAATTCCCCATTTTCGTTGGAGAATTTTGGTAAGCCCGCTTCCATCTTCGGCATCATCGTCACTTACAATCAATCAGGTAAGATAACGGCACGGGCTTACCAATAAAATTGTGGAACAAAAAAATTCTGGTAAAGAAATATAAATATGATAAAGACTGGCTTTGCCCGCGTGGATATCGTTTTTATGACTGTTTAGCTGGTGCCAGCGAATCCGGGTGATGGTTCTCTTTTTTCATTTCAACATTTTCTTTCCTTTCCCGCGGGGAACTTTAAACTACGCGAGATTAAATAAATAACGTCGTGTAAGGAACCGTGTTTGTCCCCCACAGTTACTATGTTCAAAAATACTTCATGTACGAAGATCCCGCGGGAACTACGTAAGATAAGATAACATGAGATAAAAATTTATTGTCTATGCTACTTCACTTCCCATCCTCTCAAATATCTCTGGTGCAAATCACAAAGCGTGAAAATTAGTTTTCTGCAGATCCCTCGGCAACTAGGTATAAGAGCTATCCTGATTAGCAGTCTATAAACAGAACACGCGTGCAGTGCGAACTGCGAACAGCCGACGCGCGCCGAAGCCGACAACTCTGCGCCTACCCTCCTTCTCTTGGCTGCAATATTGCTATTTTGTATTCTGGGATAATAAATAATTATAGAATGTGGTGATTCTTGTTCCTAATTCGGTATGGTCGCTCAAGAATAATTTATTCAGTTTCGTCTGCTGAACTTTCTCTTAAAATAGTTTCATTTGTTACATATTACTTGAAACAAGATGTACTCGTAACAATAGTGGTGTAGGTCTGGGGCTTCTACTCATCATACTGAACAAATTTCCTCAAGGAACCCGTAGTCAATTCTTAAAACTAAACAATAGTTCAGGACAAAATAATAAAGCACGAACAAAAGAAGAAAAACCGGAACTTAGACCCTCATTTTAGAAAATAAGGGTCTAGGGATTAAAAAAATATATTTATTTACTTTGCTCTGGTCATAGGATTACACCATTCTACCAAACATCTGTATTAGTCCAGTAGATTCGGAGCAAATTGGCCGTGACAGACGGACGGACAGACAGACGCACGGGTGATCCTATGAGGGTTTCGTTTTTTGTACGGAACCCTAAAAAGGGCCAAGCCATACTTTTTGACCTATATGTAGGTTTTGTAGAATTGGCCTCGTAGAGTCGGGGGCGGGGGCGGGGGCGGGGGCTTGGCTCCACACGAGATCTGATTAGAACTTCTCAACAGTGAAAGCGTTACGAGCTCGAGAGTCTGGGCGGCAGTGAGTTTACATGAAACGATTTGTTGGGATGTAAAAGGTAATTATACGTATTAAAAGGGGAATAACGAGAATAGGTGGCTCGTTCTAGTACAGAGACTGTGCACTTTGTATTGTGGAAGTGTGTATAAGTGTAGTGGTTAAACCTGTAGTCATGGTCGTCGAGCGCGACGCGCACGCAGAGCGCGGTGCGCGCGTAGAAGTCGAGGTCGAGCGCGACGCGCAGCCGCGGCTCGGAGAACGCCTCGGCCTGCACGCGCGCGCCGCCCCACGCCGCGCCCAGCGCCGCCTCCGCCCGCGCCGCCACCCCCGCGCGCAGCGCCAGCCCGCCGCGCGCCGTGCGCGACCACAGCGACACCGTCATCTGCGCACCACCAGTTTATTGTAGCCGAGTGGACTGCAGGTCACTATTTATCATGTGTCTAAAACGATTTCTTTTCTAGAATTGTTCGAAATAGCAAGGTGTCATGTCATAATTTTCAGTATCATTGATCTACTGATTAATTACAAATTGAAGACGTGATGGAAAACAAAACGAGTGAGGTTTTTTAAAATTTCAGGAGTTTGATGCAGTTAGCTACCCTGCTAGTACCTCACGAGGGCGCGAGGGTCACTTGTAAGGGTTCCGGCAGAATAACAGCGTCGTGGGTGGCCTAGGTAACACTAGGTCCCGCCCGCGGCTGCGGCAGCATGCTGAGCCGGTACCCATTTCAGCACAGGTTTTTTTTCATCTTCGTTACATTGATGTATTTTTATATTTAGTTTAATTTAATATTTTTGTAACATAACAACTTAATATTCTGTATGTGTCTGGAATAAATATTTTTGTTATCTTATCTCATTACTAAGAGTCCGGACGACGCGACGCGGGTCAAGTGGAAGGCGTGTACACTGCTCGCACGGCGGCGGCGCCCGCTCCCGCCGGATAGACCGTCGTATACTGTTTGACTATCAGAAAGAGTGGAATATGCACCTATTTTGAATAAATATATTGAATTGAATTGTGTTGGCCGGGGCTGGCGTCCGCGGCGTCCGCGGCGTCCGCGGCGTCCGCGGCGTCCGCGGCGTCCGCGGCGTCCGCGGCGACCTTTACAGATTGTTTTGCTCGTATGTTGACGCGGTCGTTGTGTGAATGGCTCGCGTCCGATACTCCGATGGGACACATATGGCGGATTGGAGTACCCCGAGGCACGTTATTGGGTCCTCTTCTCTTTACTATATTTATCAACGACGTTCACAAGTGTTTCCATAACTCGAAAATAGTTATGTTCGCAGACGACATGAAAATTCTAAAAGTTATTCGAGGCATTTCCCATATTGACGACCTGCAAGCTGACCTATCTAGGTTCGTAGTGTATCTGGAACTGCACAAATGTTACTAAGTGTCGTGACCTACAAAAGCTTACTGCTCTAAACAAAGGTTACAGAACGTTAGCATCTCAAAACTACTGGTGATTAGAGACCTCGGAGCTGGCAGTCCGCGTGGTCGCAAGGACATGTTTGACGAACCTGCGCGTCGAGCGCCAGGTGCGCGGCGTGGCGCGCGTGCAGCCGCAGCACGGCGCCAGTCAGCAGCGGCAGGCGCGCCTCCAGCGCCGGGCCCGCCAGGAGCGCGCGCAGCGCCGGCAGAGGCGAGCTGGCCGTGCCCGCCCACACGTGCCCCACCAGCTCCGCCTGCAGCACACAATGCACCTAGTATGAGCCCGCAGCTCTTTTATTGACTTTGTTCATAAATGTTAAGGTTATTTTTATTAATTTGAATACCCTGAATTAGGGCGATCGGGCCTTAGTCGACCACGGGGGCCCAGTGCGGGTTGGTCGACTTCACACACAACCTGCGAGTTTCTCTGCAGGCGTGTGTAGGTTTCCTCACGATGTTTTCCTTCACCATAAGAGCGTCGGATAAACGTACATATGAAATCTAAATTCAAAATCACATTGGTACGTGGCAGGATTCGAACCACGACCTCCCGCACAGGAGGCGGCGGCCGTAGCCGTTACACCACCGACGCGATTATTTTTTATTATTATGTGTTTTCAAATGTCAATAAACGATGACGCCATAGGCCCAAATATAATTGGCCAACTCCTGCGACAAATATTTCAAAAGCTACTTAACCGATTTCGATGCAGTTCAATTTTAATTTTTAAATGTATTAATCTATAATTAATATTACACACTGTAGGCATTTTGCATCGTGATTTAATGGAAAATTATGCGATTATTGTTTTTATACATACACTATTTCTTGCCAGTTATTTCTGAAATTATTTTTATAATAAAAGAATAAAGAGAATAAAAAAAAACGAAGCCCGTCCTGTGAGAGTCAAAGACAGTTTACCAGCTTCGCGATCATGTGAGCATAAACATAAAGATGGTGTTGGAAACCGGTCGCTGACAAAAATTTCTTTTATGTGGATTTAGTGTAGATATTTACCAATATGTGTGATGATAAAGATACAAATAGTTTGATATCAAAATCATTAAAGTCGGTGTAGCCGTTCAGTTTATACTAATTTTGGAAGGTTTTTTAAGGAAGTGGCGCTAGACTAGACTTGGCCGGTTCTATTATGGGTTGTTTTACTTTAGCATTAGTTCTATATTCACTCACACCGAGTCTCACGCCTTGTACGTTACCGTGTTAACGATAGCGCTAAATCAAAAATATGTCTAAAATACCTATCAAAAACAAAAAAAACACATTTGTATGGGGGCGGCCCCTAATTTTCCACATTTTCAAATTTTTATTATTTGTTGTTATAGCGGCAATAGAAAAACACACTCTGTGATAATCTCACCCACAGTTCATGAGACACAGCCCGAGCCCGCCGCAGCACACACAGCGGAGACTCCGCGGCGTCCCGGTAATCACCCTTTCGGTGTACGGAACTCTAGAAAACCTAAAAAACTTAAAAAAAACTGAAGTGCGGTTCGTGCTCGTGCTCGGGTCCAGGAGTCCCAACTGAAGAAAAACCGGGCACACAGCTCGTGAAGTACAGCGCTTTGAAACTCGGACAGACAGACAGCGCAGGCTTAGTAGCAGGGGGCCCCCGCACCCCGCACCCCGCACCTGGCGTGGAACCCTACGAGTAGTTGCCTCCTCCTATCTCTGAACCTAGAGTCGTAGAGTGCCGAGGTTCACCCGGTTGCGGTCGGGCTCGAGTACCTACCCTGGGAACAGGTATATAATCATCTAGTTTGTTTTGTATTCCGAGACTGTAATACGATGGAAAAGTTATGAGGCGTGTGGTGCAGCCCTACAAGTATAGTACCACCCCTCCTGTTCCCGAGGGTGTCGTCGGAGGCGATCGAAGGGAACAAATTGGAAGGAGGGCGCAGCGTCCTCTCCGCGTACTCGTTTTTATAATTAAAAATTTGAGTGCGTTTGACTACACCTCACCTGATGGTAGTGACGATGTAGTCAACAAACAATTCTAACAATGCCTATTCAGTCTCTTCTTGAAGACCTCCAAATTGTAAGTCGGGAAACACAGAGAGGCAGACAAGGAGTTCTACTCCATCGCTGTTCGCATAATAAATGAGGAAGCGTAATGCTTCGTGCGGATAGGCAGAGTATCAACAACAAAGGAGTCTAACTTGAAGTGCGTCTCCTTGACCGAAGGTGGAATGGAGCTGAGGGAACGTGGTCGTGCTGTCCTGGCGCACACTTTCCGACTTGAACTCGATAGAATACCGAGAGACGCACGCTTAGTCGGCCGTTTTTCGAGGACCAGCCCACTAACCCACAAAGTGCTGTAATTCTTTTTTTTACGTCTATTATTATGTAATATTTACCAACTCCTAAAATTACTGTTGTCGCTACTACTAGCACTAGCACTAGCACTAGTACTTGCGTGTTGCTGTGATCTTTCCAATTTGCTGTTTAGTAACTTCTTTTTCATCTCTCCTGTTCGGAAAGTTTATTTTTTCATGAATAGATAGCCGGGTGGAACAATGCTTTTCCATCCCTAGGTTGGAAAGTATTTTCATCCCTAGGGTAGAAAGTAATTTCATCCCTAGGGTGGAAAGTTTTTTTTTTTTTAAATTACCAGCCACGGAGTTGAGGATAATTGAGTTACGTCATATTATTAAATTACATTAAAATAAGAGGTTTTCATATATCTTAACACAGCTATACATTAAACGACGTGTTTATTACGATCTTTAGGTTGATATTAAATCATTTTATAGTTGGTCTATTTTTTTCACAATTACAGAAGATTAAAATTTAAAATCATTCCTCTATTCTGCTGCGCTCCATAATGCCATGATAACATGACACTTTTTTTTTTAATTTTTGGCATGGCCACCTAGATGCTCGTCGTGACCAACTCGATTAGGTACAATCTAGTCGGCCGTGGCAAGCGGCCATTGCGAAAAGGTTGGAGGTTGGATATAGGTAAACTTAATTTGTTGATATCTAATTAATATTTTATATCATATGAATAATACATTTCCTCACAGTTGAAATCAAAAGTACAGTGTTTAACTCGGGTGAAAGGACCCATTTCACCCTCGAACTATTGGCGCCAGAAATATCTCGAATGAAATGGGTCACTTTCTTCCCTTGAATAACAATCTACTATTATGTTTGTATTGAAGACTTTTAAGTAGACTTCTGTTTATTTTGTGTACTTTTTATATTGTTATATAAGTTTTTAGTCTATAAATTACATTAAAATAAAATAAACGAATAAAATAAATCAAATACCTAGTTACAGCTCGCGCCAAACTTTATTACTGATCTGAACTGTGATGCGAGTGCTCACTGCGCCCGCGCCGGTGTAACCGAGTAGTAGGTAGGTACATACCTTTACACCTCTTGCGACCAACTTCGGAGCCGTAATAAAGCTTGGCGCGAGCTGCACACAAGCCCACAGCAGTCCATATGAAGGAAGCTTGCCAATAAGGCTAGCGTGCCAGACCCGGTCCAAAGCCTTCGAATGTCAAGAGACACAGCGAGAGCCTCACCGTGTTTCTCGATGGTCTCACCCCATATATACGTAGCATATAGATATATAAGATTTAATGTATTTTATTATTATTAATTGTAAAATTGACATTCGCTATTGCGACATTGTTATTAATTTAAAGATTTAATGTATTATTGACATTCGCTATTGCGACATTGTTATTATTGATTATATTTAGATATATTTTTGTGAACTGAATTTCGCAACCTGACCTGCAACACGAAAGTTGTCAGTAAAATTATTGTATTGTATTGCATATTAGAAGATCTCCAGTGGATCGACCTCGGCGAAACCCTTCATCTTACAGATCACGGAGATGATTGCTATGGGACGGCAATTTGCCGGTTCTGCACGAATGCTTTTTTTAATGCACCGGCTGCACGTTGGCCAGCTTCCAGGACTAGCCCCTGGCTAAACCTGTTCTAGAGAGAGGCGGTACAGACGTGTCAGAACAGGAGACAACTCAGAAGTGCAGTTCTTTAACGCTATTCAGGTGTAACGTCAGGTCCGTTGTTCACTTCTAGATTGCGAAGTGCTTTGAGTATACCTCCGTCCTCATCGTGGACACGAATAGGGGCTACTATGCACCGAAACAAGTTAACTGTGGTGGTATACCGTTCGCACTATCTTGACGTGAGTTTTCGGAAAAGATAAAGGAAAAGTTAACTTTGTCAGTTGCCATATGAGCCAGTTCGCCTCGACCGATCTAGCCAGGGACCGACACGCCCTACTCCCAGAAGGGTAGGAGGCAAGTTTTGATCCGATGCGGCTAACATGGTCAAAACGTGCCCTGCGCAGCGTCTTCTTGTAGGACTGGGCGGCTTTGTTGAGCCATCCACTTGTCTCGCGACTCCGGAGCTTTGCGACTCCAAGCACCACACTGCACGTTGCGATGGCCAACCCGCCTGCCAAGCGTGGCGATAACGGCAGAGCTCCCCAACTTGGGGCAGGCGTATGTCCAGCAGTGGACGTTTCTTGGATAATTCATGATGATCATCATCACATCAGCCAAAGCAGGCCGATCAGGCGAAAGTTATAAATGATCACAACGAGATATTGACCTGACTGGAGAACAGCGAGACGGTCGGCAAACGGGCGCCCAAGAGCTCGATGTCCAGCGCGCCGCTGAAGTGTTCCTCGTCTTCCTCGTCCTCGTCAAGTGGCGCCGCGTCACCGACTAGCGCGGCCAGCCCGCGCGCGCTCAGCGCCACCGCTAGCACGTCGTGCTCGGGCTGTGCGTGCGGCGCGCCCGGAGGCAGCAGCGCCAGCCGCACCACGCCGCGCCGCAGCGCACCGCGCGCCGCCAGCTGCAGCGAGTCCAGCCGCGCGCGCCAGCCGCCGCCGCCCCAGCCCGCGTCGCGCGCCAGCACCGTGCTCTCGCCCGCCGCCGCCGCCGCCCACGACGCCTCGTGGAGCGCCGCGCCCAGCGCCTCCACCGCGCCCAGCGCCTCCGCGCGGCCGCGCAACACGCGCCGCAGCTCCGCGCCGCCGCCGCGCGCGCCCCGCAGCGCCAGCGCCGCGCCCGCTAGCTGTGCGGGCCAGTCGAGCGCACGCGCCGCCGCCAGGTCCAGCGCGAGCGCGCGCACCTCGAGCGGGCGCGGGCCCGCTTGTGCAGCCGCCAGCGCCAGGTTCAGCAGGTGCGCGCGCCGCGGCAGCGTAATGGCACCCGCCGGCAGCCCGCGCAATGCCTCGAGCGCCGCCAGCGCCGCGCCGCGGTCCGCACCCGCCGCCTGCTCCAGCAGCAGTGCCGCGGTGTCTTCGCGCCGCAGGTTGCCCAGCGCCTGCACGCGCAGCTCGCGACACTCGCCATCCTGTCGACACAGAGCCGGTCAGTTGGCCGGTTGCTGCGCCACGTGCAGCGTGCCCGTGCAGATGCGTCGTACCTTACAGCGCGCGAGCGCGGCGGCGAGCTGGTCGCGCACGGCTCGCGCGGCCGGCTCGGACAGGCGCCGCGCGGCTCCGGCGGCGCCCAGCAGCGCCGCGCGCCCCACGCCGGACGCGTCGCTCTCGCCCAGGGCCAGCAGCTGCTGTACCACCGTCTCCTACGGTAACAAATATTCGTATTCCTCTCATCCTCTGCAGGTAAATGTATTAATTTATCTCAATTAATCTTTTGACCGAGGCATCCTCCGCGTGTATGTCGTTTTTAGGGTTCGGAAGTCAACAAGGAACCCTTACAGTTTCACCATGTCTGTCTGTTTGTCTGACTGTCCATCTATCCGCGGCTTAGCTCAGAGACTATTAGTACTATAAAATAAAATAAGTATGTAATTTGGCATGGGTATATTAATCACGTCGACAAAGTGGTACAATAAAATGTTGAAAAACCAATTTGAGGGTGCCTCCCGTCCATGCAAAGAGGGGGCGAATTCATTTGCGTTGACGTACTTGACGTGTCGTGCGGGAGTCGTTGAACAGGTCTCTCTTTCCAAACAACTGAGGGATCGCTGAAACAATTTTTGATTCAGGGATCGGGTTACGAAATAATAAGCTTTAAAGTTATCCTTTTTGTAAGAGTCAAGTGTCCCTCCTCCCGCCCCCCCTCCGCCCCCCCCCCCCCCCTCAGCCAAACCCCTATTACAGGACATCTGAAAGAAACTGTAAATAGTAGAAAATAAAATCAATTTCAAAGGAAAACCTATCACGGCTAGGCAGACTTTCTTAGTTTAGTTGTAATAATCGACCAACAGAAGGCATGCAGTTTGATCTATAAAAAGTTCATAGATTTTCCAAACAAAATGTTTTATTACCAACTGAAAACATAATTTTGTTTTTTAAAATATACATTTGGTTTTTTTAAAGAGTACGGATCCCTACTTGGCGCGAGTCCGACCCGCACTTGACCGGTTTTATTATTGTGACCGTTTCCGAGGTTGCGGTTGCGGATATCGTTTGTTTGACTGCTGTGGCGTTGGAGTTGGCGTGGAAATCAGTTTTTTTAATAAAATTATACGCGAGTCTGTCTACACTCTACATGGATGAGGAAGGAATCAATATAATCCGTCAAATTGCAATAGGGAGCGGATATGACGATAGAAAACAGAACAAACAAAACAGAATCGTGGAAAGATGTATCCACTTGGGCCACGATACAAACAGGTCCACAGATACCAAAGCAGTTTAACGTAAAACGATTTTAGGACCTATCTATAATTGTATATAAGCGAAAGGTCCTACTCACTCATTAAACATGAAATCTCAAATACGACTTAACCTATGAAGCTGAAATTTGGCAAGTAGGTACTTTATAGGTTGGTTAGGAGACGTCAGCTAAGAATGAATTTTGCGACAGGGCCGAATTAGGAGGGTCTGAAGGCTGTGGTAAGTAATTTTTTTTTTATTTTTTTTTTATTCACAATTGGTACACCCTTGACAACATCTCACCTGGTGGTAAGTGACGATGTTGCCGAAGATGGAAGCGGGCTTACCAAGATTCCCCAACGCAATGGGGAACTGGCTATCTTATCTTCATGCCGGAACACACCAATGATATCAACATTGATATTTGACGGCAAGACTTAGATAAGATGGTGGTAGCTAGCCAGGCGGGCTTAGAAAATGCCCTACCACCAACCAAACCGAGTCTTACAATTGACCCCGCTGGGAATCGAACCCGCGACCTCCTGTGTAAAGCCAGTGAACTTTGCCTCTGAGCTACGGAGGCGGTTGAAAAACAATAAATATGAAACTCGATGTTTTTGCCGCCAGAAACGGTACATAATTTTATTAATTTGTATTGACCCGACGCGACGCATGACACATGACGCAGTGCGCACGGGCAGCTCGCGTTTGGACGTAGCAAGCGCTCCGCGTGTATAATAATACTCGCTTTAATTATAAGTATACTTATAGTATAATTATACTTATATGTATAACTTATATGTATATAATTATACTTATACGTATAATTATACTCGCTTTAATTAATAATCATAAAAATCAATTAATCTATCAATCAAAACAAAAAAGTTGTACTGGGTGAGTAAAGATGAGTTATTCTACTTTAAAACGTAAAATAAATAAATGGGATAGTAATATTTTTTCCACGTGAATTGTTTCGATTGGTTTCACAAAAATTCATGATGAATTTTTCTTCACATTTATCTGGTTCGACTCTCACCTGGCTGAGCCAAGCGACTTCTCATTCGTTGCGTCATTTAATGCAATTAAACTTTTTTTTTAAATAAAGGATTGTTTCTTGTGAGAAATATTTGCTATCTTTAAAGGTGAAGGCAAGGAGTTGTTTAAATATATTTGAATTTATAATATTTCAAAATAAAGGAATGTTTTCTTTGAGAAAAATTTGCTATCTTCAAAGGTGTACTTCCAGTGCCTAGCGGTAGTCACCCCAAAGTTCAGTAAATAGCTGCAAATGGAGTTAAAGCATGAAAATCGGAACAATTGATCTTTACGCCGAATGAAGCAAATTGACCCGTAGTAGCACCAAAAAATAACAAAAAAAAGTTCTGACATATTTTTTTTGTATATAATTTTTTTTTTAGTTCTAAACCTTATTGTGTGTGGTATCAAAAAAGGGCTTTTTGAGCCAATTCTAAAAATATATCACATCATGACATTTCAGTCTCTTGTTTTAAACTAAAATAAAAATCATTTTCAAAACATACTGTAGGTGCTCATTGCTGACACAGCGCATAACGTTACAACTGTGAGGTCCCCCCACCTCACGACAGTCTCTACGTAACCAGGCGGCAGGGTACACGCGATTCTGATTAATATACAATATATAATTTTCCTTAACTTCATTATACATACTAAAACATATATCTTCTATTATTTAACTGGAGACCATTAGGGTATTACTCAAAAAAACTTACAGAAACACAGTGTAAGTACAGTACATTCGATAGAGAATTATTAGCGATTTATATGTCAATCATGTACTTTAAGAGCATGATTGAGGGACGAGAGCTTACTGTATTCACAGATCATAAGCCCCTAACTTACGCGCTAAGTAAAATTAACTCAGATAAAGAAACTCCAAGGCGTATAAGGCAACTACTATACATAAGTGAATATACAAATAGTATTCAACACGTCAGCGGATGCGAAAACATGGTGGCAGACGAGCTATCGCGTGTTGAGACTATTTCATTCCCCACAGTAGTCGATTACAACGAATTAGCCATAGCACAAGCACACGATGATCAAATTTCACTCGCAATGTCACGTCAGGATAATGGAACGTTGGGAAGCGTTAAGTTGCAACAACTTACTTTGCCCGGTTCTAACAATCGTATTTATTGTGATACTTCAACAGGTACTGTCAGACCTTATATTCCAGAAAAATACAGAAAAATATTTTTCGATTCGGTTCATAACATTAGTCACCCTGGTATCAAAACAACTTTAAAAATGACAACAAGTAGATACTTTTGGCCAAGTATGAATAAAGACATAAGAACTTGGACACAAGCTTGCATTGCATGTCAGAAAGCTAAGGTCAATCGTCACGTCATTTCTAAGACAGGTCAGTTCGTACCCAGTGAACGGTTTCAACATATTCACGTAGACATCATAGGACCTCTACCGACAACAGAGCGAGGCAACAGGTATTGTGTAACCATAATTGACAGATTTACAAATTGGCCCGAAGCAGTTCCAACAACAGATATTACAGCAGAAACCGTAGCACGAGCTATCTATGAAAACTGGATATGCAGATTTGGTTGTCCAATACGTTTGACAAGTGACCAAGGTAGGCAGTTTGAAAGTGAACTTTTCACCAACCTACTAAGGCTACTAGGAGTCCAACGGATCAGGACAACACCTTACCATCCACAGGCAAACGGTAAAGTAGAAAGATGGCATCGCTCTCTGAAAGTCAAAAGTCGCTTTAACTTGTAGATTGTCAGATAACGCGTCATGGGATGAAGAGTTGTCTACAGTGTTGTTAGGTTTGCGTGCAGCTAGTCGCACAGACTCAGGTTATAGTTCAGCAGAATTAGTTTATGGACAAACGTTACGTCTACCAGGAGATTTTCATAATGAACAAAATTTGAAATCAGTAGACCAATATACATATGTAGAAAAATTACATAACACTATACATCAACTCCGCCCCAAAACGCGTACCAGTAGTAATTCTAGAAAGTTATTTGTGCACAAGGATCTAAAGACATGTTCACACGTTTTCATCAGAAATGATGCAGTAAAAAAACCGCTTACACCTAATTATGATGGTCCGTACCGCGTTCTAAATAGGTCAGAAAAAACTTATAAATTACAGTTATGTAATAGAATAATTGATATTTCAATAGATAGATGCAAACCAGCCTATCAGATAAATTGTGAATTAGAGTATACTAATGTGGCGTCGAATAAAGAAAACATAGATAAACAAACATATATAGGATCAAAAAAAGTAAATCCTGAAACAAACTTCGGTACCAAAGACCACTCGTTACCAAAGACCACTCGAAGTGGTAGAACGATCAAGCCACCCGTACGATTTTATTAATATGTAATGTAACTTACAATGTGTACTTACATACCTTTACTCGATCTGAAAATAATGTTTAGTTGTAACTAGGTTGCTTAGTAGACTAAAATAGTTTAAAGTAAAATATTTTTAGTAAGTAAAATATAGTATATATATAAGTGCTGCTCTTAATAATTGTGAACACTTCAAATCAGTTTTTGGTCAATTCACTAACATTGAGTACAAAGATTTCCAAAATGGGAAATTACGCAGCCAAAGATGACAACATAGTGACACAAGCAGCAGTTATAAATAACCAACAGACACAGTTGGAAGAGAGAATTCATCATTTTCAGTGGATTTTAATCCTTGTGATTGTTTTGATCGCGATTTTAATCGCTTACTTTTGTTGCTCAAGTTGCCGTAACAGAACAAAAAATTGGATGAGAAAAGAAATCGTGAATTTGGCACCTCCGGTTGTCAAAGTTCACACAGTACCACAGCAGAATCCTTCAGCTGGATACAATATGTGAACCAGTAACAACTTCATATTATATGTTCGTAACGTCGTCATAATGTTTTAATATTGTGTTATGTTGTGTAATGTTGTCGTGAAAAACCATTTTTGTAACGTATACATGTAAGTAATTGCGGTTTAAAATATAAAAGTAAAAAATAAAAAGTAAATAGGTAATATAGTACATAAATAGTTTATGTAAGCAAAGGTAAAATAATTAACAACAAATTGTAATAAAACATTTTAATGTAAAAAAACCAAACAATGGAATTTCTGTTTAACATATTTTAAGTATAGTACAAAAGTATCTGTAACATAATATATTATTGTGCCCGTCCGCCCAACACATTCCGTTCGTCAGCAAAAGTAGCCAACTAGGTTTAGTCATATTACAATGTCTGCGATAACAGTGTACTAAGTTTAGCGTTTGAATTTGTAAGTAATGATAAGGACACCATGTATGTAATTTGTTTTAGTCGGACATTAAAAAAAAATATTTTGCAATTTTTTTTTTCCTTTTAAAGGGGGAGTATTGTAGGTGCTCATTGCTGACACAGCGCATAACGTTACAACTGTGAGGTCCCCCCACCTCACGACAGTCTCTACGTAACCAGGCGGCAGGGTACACGCGATTCTGATTAATATACAATATATAATTTTCCGTTACTTCATTATACATACTAAAACATATATCTTCTTTTATTTAACTGGAGTCAGATGACCTCAAACATAGAGACTCCCACCTAAGGTCGGGCTCCTCTTTTTGATAAAATATACCTCAAATGATACGTAATATCCTCATATTTAAGGCGAGGTATAGATTGGAACAGTTGTCTCAGTCTTTTTCTTTACGTGAAAAGAGTAAAGAAAATAACCACACTTTTTCAACGGTTGTTCGTTTCAATCATTAGATATACATATATTATATATTTCGGATCATCAGAAGGGTTTTGGCCGTATCTAAGAAATAAACTCGTCTTCGAGAAGTTTTGGAGTGTACAATCAATATTCACACACGTTTGCAACACGAGGCTTCACGATGATTCGGATGAAAACCGATTATTTTATAGGCTGCGATGAGTTCGGCACGGGGCTGGCTTCCCAAGTTGACAGTTCAGCTGCTCGGTCAAAAGTGTTCGTAAAATAATTGGCGCCTCTGTCGTAGCCTCTGTAGGTAGGCTGCATTGTCTTTAATGTTTCGATAATCACAACGATTCTGATTAACTAACAAACAAGTACCAACACTACCACTTCCGGGTTCCGGTCTCGCACAGACCATGCCTTGGCCAAAGATGACTATTATTACTACCCTAGCTAACCGCTTGACGTTTCAAGATAAAAAACACAGTGCTTCGATGCATGCATAGATGGCGCCACGTCCTTGCGCTCCGACATATACATATATTAATAATTACATATAATATTAGTTTAAATAAAATTGTACCACTGTTTTGAAATATTAAATACATATAAGTAAGTAAGAAGTGATTCTTTATTCGCTTTTAAACAAGGTACAACAAGTAATATGTTATATTTAACAATACAGAATCACTTGTTTAGCCATTAATATAGCATGCAAATGTTAACACAGCAATAAAAGGTAGGTACGTATTTAAATCTTACAGTTATATACATGATTATTATTTTTTTTTAAATTCTGCACCACTAACCTGTGATCCAAAAACTCACCAAGAGAGTAGAACATGTTTTGAAACAGCCATTCGCGTAGACATTTTTGAAACTTGTTATAAGGAAGGTCTTTGTATGATTCTGGTATTTTGTTATATATAACGTAACCCATCCAGTAACAATTCTTTTTATAACAGGTCGTTTTTGGAACGTCGCTCATAACCAGCCTATTAGGGTTTCTTTTTACTCTGGCATTTACTTGTCGCGCTTGTTGGTAAAATGATTTCTCATATCGTTTTACAAATTTAGCCACCTCAAATATGTAAAGACATGGTAGCGGCAAGATCTTCAAGCTCCTAAATAGCGGTCTGCAAGATACGTCTTGTGCTACTCCGTATATTGCGCGTATACATTTTTTTTGGGCAATAAATACATTTTTAATATTTGTGCCGTTGCCCCAGATTAATATTGTTGTATTTTTTTTAATTTATGCTTCATTATATTAGTCATAACTAGAGTTTAAAGTAACGGTGTAGACCTTTCTTTGGGATGATTTTCTATCGAGACACAACTGCTCAATCGTGTTTCTAATAGCTTTTGACTTTAAGGAACATCATCTACAATAAGGGTTTTTTTATCAACCTTGGGTTTTCTAGCGTTTAGAAGCAATTGACGCCAAAGACAACGAAAATCTGTAATATTACCGCCTTAACTCCAAGAAAGCAATTTTGAAAATATTTATATTTAGTAATGTTTAAAGATTTTCATTACCTACTTCATTCTTTAAATTGCATTTTTGTATTAGGGTCCAAATTTGTAACGAAATTGGTGTAGAATCCGATAATTGAGGCTTTTCCCCAAAGAAGTGATTACTAATATGTTTCCAAGCACGACTTTAACGACTTGGCTAAAAATTGTAATGCGGGGTTTTGTGGGGGCAAAAAATCGATCTAGATTTTTTTTATTTTTTTTTTATTCACAATTGGTAAACCCTTGACACCATCTCACCTGGTGGTAAGTGACGATGTTGCCGAAGATGGAAGCGAGCTTACCAAGATTCCCCAACGCAATGGGGAACTGGCTATCTTATCTTCATGCCGGAACACACCAATGATATCAACATTGATATTTGGCGGCAAGACTTAGATGGTGGTAGCTAGCCAGGCGGGCTGAGGAAATGCCCTACCACCAAACAAACCGAGTCTTACAATTGACCCCGCCGGGAATCGAACCCGCGACCTCCTGTGTAAAGCCAGTGAACTTTGCCTCTGAGCTACGGAGGTGGTTAAAATAGGTCTCTAGATAGGTCTCATCTCTGGTAAAACGCGTTTTTTCGAGTTTTCATCTTTTCCGCGCAGTAGGTATTATATTTTAAAGTACCTAACATTGGAAAAGCAAGGCTAGCTCACTGGTAACGAGTCTAGCCCAAAATCTAATTAGACCTCGCTTCGAACCTCGGACGAGGTGTAATTTATTTTGGTTATTTCAACTTATTTTTCATGTTAAGCCAACTTATTTATTCTTAAAATCCGTTTTCACACAAAAAATATTTTTATTAAACTAATACTAATTGGTTATCGCAAAACTGGCTCCCAAGAGTTCGGCAATCGGTGCGGCACTGGTACAGGATAATTATTGAAAACGCTAAACACGTTAAAAAACCGACTTCCATCGCAACAACTTCAAACAATTTTGCATTGTTATTTTTTGGTTTTTGTTAATTTTCTAATAAAGTATACACTGATTTAGATAAAATTTATATGGGACCACACGGGAAGCACTATCTTTCTTTCGAATAAAAAAAGAATCATCAAAATCGGTTCACCCAATCAAAAGTTCTGAGGTAACACACATAAAAAAACATACAGTCGAATTGAGAATCTCCTCCTTTTTGGAAGTCGCTTGAAAAGAGTTGTACTCTGGGTTTTCAGGTGAGCATGTAGGAAACGTGGACATTTACGTACGTCGGGCGTGGGCGACACGGCGAGCGCGTGCAGGTAGGCGGCGGCGAGTGGGGGCGGCGGGGCGTGCCGCAGCGGCGCCGCGCGCTCCAGCGCCTGCCGCCCGCGCGCGCCGCCCGCCGCGCCCGCCAGCCGCGCGCCCGCCGCCAGCGACAGCCTGACACAACAAACCCACGTGAGTAGTATTCGGCCACACGAGTACGTGCTGCTGCCTACTTCCGTGGGAATATAAATAGTCTGAAAATATAAGATCCAAATGAAAGATAGAACAGATGGCCGATGGGGCAGTAAAGTTCTCAAGTGGCAACCGCACACCGGAAAACGTAGCGTAGGCAGGCCTCCCACGCGGTGGACCTGGTGAAGATCGCGGGAAGCCGATGGATGCCGACAGCGCAGGACCGGTCGTCGTGGAAATCCTTGGGGGAGGCCTTTGTCCAGCAGTGGACAATTTTGATGATGATGATGATGAAAGATCCGAGCAGCAGCAAGTAAACAGTAACTTTAGTACACGACGACGTCGCGTCGCAGGCAAAGGCCTTTAATAAGGTAGGGTTGGATGCAACTTAATTATTAATCCCAAATGTGTCTGTCGCAGTCATAGCGTACTAAGTATGAGCCGTTTTACAGAAAGGTGCGCCGCTTTGCAAAACTACTGAGTAAAACACTTGGAATAAAACCGAATCGGACGAAGCCCCGGCGCGGCGCGGCTCCTCGTCACGGCAGTACGAGACGTGCTCACATAACCGAACCGTCTTTGCCCGTCCGTCCAACACTGTTTCATTACGAGTTTGTTACTCAGAAGTTTACGAGGCAGCGCGCCGTTTTTTAAAACGCTTCTTGCTGACAATAAAGCTAAACTTTGGACGCCGCTTCGTAGACCGTATCGTCACCACAATCTGCCTGAACGTGAGGTAGCGACATTACAAAACAGTGACGTTTTTCAATTTGGCACACCTAGTTATAATACGGCATGTTATACGATACGGCTGCGACATGTCCACTACGTCACAAGGCGGATTAAGCTAGTCTTGTTACCCGACTACGGCAAAGGAAGCCTTACAGAATCTTGCAGGCTATGTACGTAGGTATGTGCACACATCAAAAGTGTGTAGGGCTCGAGTACGTTATAGAGTAGGTTAAAAGTGGGAGAGACGCCCTAGGAGGATAGACGCCGCATTTCAAAAATGGCAGAGAGGAAAACAAGTTCGCGGCAAAGAACACTGTTCATTCGTTAGACCTCACCCCGCGCAGCTCAGTCCGCGCGCGCACTCCCTCCCGGCCGCACGCGTCGTCGCTGACGTCAAAAACAGTTCAATTTTCTCCCGCGCTTGCCTGAATTTTGCGACAACGACATTTTAATGTGTCCAGAACTTTTGGTTATGAAGGTAAGTGTCATATGGGTATTATTATTGAAACAGTGTTTATCTTGTAGATTAATGGTGTGTTTGTAAATTACGAAATTATAAGCTTGGTTTAATATTGTAATGTTACGTTGTAACATTAACAAATAAATAACTCAGATGACACTGTAGTTTACTTTATTGTATATGAATTATAATAAATGTAACACATAATGAATTGCAAAAATGATGATGTGGAGCCACAGACACACTAGAGTGGATGATGCCGAGGTGCGTTCCGTTTCATGCACCGGGGCACGTTCTATTTCATGTCATCCCTCCTTTTCAGCAATATCTAACTGGAGTGTGAATCACACGTCCGCTGCGTGTTGTCTTCAAGGCTGGTGCTGTAACCATGGGCGATCTTGGTGAAGGTTCAGAGTTCCCCACTGGCTCTGTTACATTGTCAGTGTTTGCAGTCAGGGGCTTTGATTGTCCGACTTGCTCTGCTACCGGGATGTCTGGTGGAGTTGAAGCTGTGAGCATCAGATTATCTGGCAAACTTGGTGAAGGTGTGGTTGTGTGTTTCAAATGCCAAGCATTTCTTGAATAGATCCCTCCATCAGCTGTTTTGACCAAGTAGGAACGAGGTCTGTCTGTGCTCGGTTCTATTATTTTGGCAGGAATCCAGTTCTGATGTTCTTTCCTATATCTTATCTCTTCTCCTTGTATGAATTTCTTTATTTCTTTCTTTCCCTTGTCAGAGCTTTCTTTTTCTTGTTCTTTAATTTCTCTTAGTCTTTTTGTGATGTTTTTTAATATTTTTGGAGTCAGTAGTTTTTTGTTTGTAGGTAGTAATGTTTTGGTTCTTCTGTTCATTAATCTTTGGCAAGGTGATCCTAGGTCTAGACGTGGTGTTTTCCTATGGTGTAAAAGAGCCAAGTAGACGTCTGTGTCATCTTCTTTGCATTTTTTTAGCAGTGTTTTTGCCTCTTGCACATAGCGTTCGGCTAGTCCATTGGATCTTGGGAAGTATGGACTGGATATGCGGTGTTCAAACTTCCATTCCTTGGTAAATTTCCTGAACTCTTCTCAGTCATACTGTCTGCCTCCGTCTGACTGAAGTAGGTCTGGTATTCCAAAGGTTGCAAACCACTTTTTTAGGGTGTGTATGACAGATGAACTTGTTATAAAAGGCAGTTCCTGTATGTCAAAATAACCAGAATAGGCATCGGCTATTAATAAGTACTCTTTTCCTTTTAGATGAAATAAGTCAGTAGCTACGATGCTCCATGGGCGCTCAGGAACAGTTTGCTGGACAATTGGCTCCATAGTGTTATCTTTTTGTATTTTAGCACATGCCTTACATGTTTTGACATATTCTGTCAAATCTTTGGTCATTGTTGGCCAAAACACATTGTCTCTAGCCAATTGTAAAGTACCTTGGATACCTTTGTGAGATAAATGGCAATGCTTCATTACTAGTGGTACCATTGAGGTAGGTATTAACACTCTGTTATTCTTAAAAATAATATCATTGTAGACACTAAGTTCTTCCCTGTAGTACCAGTATTTCTTTAAGTTTTCAGGCACATTCATTATTTTTTTAGGCCATCCCTCTAGTATGAGTTTTTTCAGTTCTCGTAATTCAGGACAACTTTCAGTTTCTTTTGTCAGTTCTTCTCTTCGTTGCTTAGAGAATGGCATTATGACACAAATCTGTAGATTTTCAGTGTTAGTGTCTTCAGTTGTTAGGTATTCACAGTCTCTACTTAGTGTGTCAGCGACATACATTTCTGTGCCTTTTTTGTATACAACTCTAGGGTTGTAGGGAAGAATTTGATACATCATTCTTTGTAACCTTGGGGGTGCTTCAGTGAGGGGTTTCTTAAAAATTGTCTCTAAGGGTTTATGGTCGGACTCAATTGTCAGGTCCTTAATGCCCCAAATGTATGTGTGGAATTTCTTGCATGCTACCAGTATTGCGTTGGTTTCCTTTTCAAGCTGGCTATATCCTTGTTCAGTCTTTGTAAAAGATTTTGCGCAATATGCTATTGGTTTTCCATTTTGAATGAGCACTCCTCCACAGGCATAACTGCTTGCATCTACTGAGAGTAGGACAGGAGCTTTTACATCATAATAACCAAGAATGGGTGGTTTTTGGAGACATTCTTTTAACTTTGAAAATGCTTCTTCTTGTTTATAGTCCCAAATCCATTCAGTATCTTTTTGCAGTAATTGTCGCAATGGGTTAGTTATATCTGCCATGTTTTCAATAAATTTTGAAAGATATGTAACCAGTCCCAAGAATCTTTGCAGTTCCTTAACATCTTCCGGTCTTTTTATTTTGCTAATTGCCTCTAATTTTTCAGGGTCTGGTTTCAAGCCTTCACTTGTTACAACATGTCCTAGGAATTAAACTTCCTGTGTGTTAAACACACATTTTTCTTTATTTAGTTTTAATCCTGCTTTGTTTAACTTTATCAGTACTTCTTCTGTGATTTGTTGTAGCTCTTCTTTGGTAGGAGCATGTATCAATATGTCATCCATTGACACTTCGGTATTTTTTACATCAGCTATTAGGGAGCTCATAACTTGCTGAAAAACTTCCGGTGCGGATGCTAATCCAAATGGCATTCTCAGACATGAATATCTACCGAAGGGTGTGCTAAATGTGAGATAATCAGAAGTACGTGGTGTTACCTGCAGTTGCCAAAAGCCTTTTCTACAATCTAGCAGTGTGAACCATTTTGAACCATTGATGCGTGCAGTAATCTCTTTAACAGTATTTAAAGGATAATATCTTCTCTTTAAATTTTTATTGATTTCTGATGGATCTATGCACAGTCGAATTTTATTGTTCTTCCTCACTACAACCATGGGTGACACGGATGGGGTAGGCTTTGTGACAGGCTTTATAATTTTTTGCTCGACCATGCTGTCCAGTTCCTGTTTGACTTGTTCTCGGATGCTGTGTGGTATTTTTCTTACTGGGCAAATAGGCAATTTCGGGTTATCCACCAGATCAATATCATATGTGAAGTTTTTTAGACAGCCAATTCCTGTAAATATATTATCTTCATTTTTGATTGTACTGTCTACTCTTTTCACAAGATTCATGTTAACACAGGTTGCTTTTCCTAGCACTGGTGTAACATTTTCATTTACTACTATGTATCTCACTTTTCTCCTTTTTCCTTTTATTATCGTTTCTATATCTGTTTCACCCAAAACAGGTATTTTATGGTTGGAGAATGAGGTTAAGTATTTTGTTGTGGACTGTCTTATTTCTGCTTTTGCTCGTTCAGCTATATTTTTGTTTATCACATTACACTGACTTCCTGAATCAAGTTTTAATTTTATTTTTTGATTTTCAGGTAACAAGGCATCTGCAAACCAGTCTTCGGTATCAACGTCTTTTCCTGCGTCGATTGCTGATACATAGAAGTTGCTTTCGTCTTCATCAGATTCATTTTCTAGGACTGCATCGACTACTTTTGATTTACAGCATTTTGTGAAGTGGCCTTTCTTTTTGCAGATTTTACAGATTTTCCTGAATGCAGGACAGGCTCGACGTCCATGTGTAGTGCCACATCTTCCACAATGAAACTTTTCTTCCAGTTCATTTTTATTTTCTCTTTGATTTTGTTTTGATTTTGTGTTTTTACTTTTACAGGTCACCATTTCTACTGTAGCTGCTTGTTTCATTGAATTAACCTGCTTCTTAACTTGCTCCGCTGAGTGGCAGATGTCTATAGTTTTCTGAAGTGTTAGGTTATCTGCTGCAAGCCATTTTTCTCTTGTGTCATCACTCTTAATTCCAACAACAACACGGTCTCGTATAATACTTTCCTCCAAAGTACCATAACCACAGTTTTTCACTTTAGTTTTCAAATTAGTGATGAATTCATCAAAATGTTGGTCATCTTTTTGGAGAATTGTGTTGAACGTGTACCTTTCATAGGTTTCATTAATTTTCGGCGTGTAGTAGTCCGAAAACCTTTGTTTGATGAGTGACAACGACACGCTTTCAGTTTCTGAGAGGTTAAATGTATTGTACACTATCGCCGCGTCCGGGCCTATGCGCGACATGAAGATCGCTACTTGCACTTCAGGACTCTTTTTGACAATGTTTGTGGCGGCCGCGTACCATTCCCATTGTTGTAGCCAGAGTTTCCATGCGACAGCAATATTTTCAGATGCGCCATTGTTAGTCGCGAAGTACTTCGGCGGTTTTACATGACCGATCGCTGGTTCCGTATTTTCCTCCTTCGGCATTTCGGCACCATGTAATGTTACGTTGTAACATTAACAAATAAATAACTCAGATGACACTGTAGTTTACTTTATTGTATATGAATTATAATAAATGTAACACATAATGAATTGCAAAAATGATGATGTGGAGCCACAGACACACTAGAGGGGATGATGCCGAGGTGCGTTCCGTTTCATGCACCGGGGCACGTTCTATTTCATGTCAAATATTAATAGTGCGGGGCATCTATCCCTATTAAAAAGGATAGAGGTCCCACTATGTCTTGAGTATAGACGCCCTTAGGAGAATCTTTCCCATATTACTTATTAATACTTTTGTATCAAAATTTTTTAAATAGTTTAATTTCAACTTAAGTAGGTAAACATGTGTCCATTATTTTAACCATAACGGTATGGGAAAGGCCGATGTACAAAATAAATTCAAGGTATTCATTATTAATTTTGTATTTTAGACATAATGCCGCGGAAATATAAAAGGAAAATGGGGGCACCCGTTCGTGCTGCTTGGTCCGAGAAAAAAGCCCTTCGTAAAGCGTTCGAAGAAATGGATAAAGGCCAAGTCGGTGTGAATGAAATAACACTGGGCAACTACCCCATATAGTAGGCGTCTATCCTCGTTCGAAAAGGTTTTTTTAGGCTGAATAGCTACAAATCTAGAGTTTATATTTTATCACGATATGAATAGATAGTAAGTATGGGACAAAAGTTTTTTTACAAATAGTACACTAATTCGAATTGTGCAACATAATAAAAGTTATAGTCAGATTTCAAAATGTGGGGCATCTATCCCACATTTACCCTATTGCTACAATTGAGATTTATTATATTGACTTTTTTTGATAGGTTATTGATTCTAGTTGGTGAGTCTCACTATTTAAAAAAGAATGTTGTTTAAATTTAGATAATAAAGAGAAAATCAATTGTCAATTAAGATTTCTTTAAAACTTTGTAACGGCGTTTTGTAAAAAAGCGTCGGTGGCTCAACCGGTAACGACTCGGTTCTTCTAACCAGAGGTACCGGGTTCAAATCTGGACGGCCAATGTACCAATGAGTTTTTCAAAAACTTACGTACATATACTTACCGATTGCTTTAACGGTGAAGGAAAACATCGTGAGGAAACCTGCACACGCCTGCGAAGAAACTCGAAGGTTGTGTGTGAAGTCGACCAACCCGCACTGGGCCCGCGTGGTCGACTAAGGCCTGATCGCCCTAATTCAGGGTAGGCTCGAGCCCCTCGGTGGGGACGTATCTGAGCTGATATGATGAACGGCGTTTTGACAATATCATGACAATTTCTGCATTTCATAAAAAAAATTAAAATCTTAATTTTTTGTTAGTTTTTTCCATTTAATTGACGCCGTTCGTTACCTTTGGTTAATTTCCCACAATTTGCAAAAACCTCATTTAATTTATTTTTACAAAATATACGGGTATGTACGTTGTAACCTAAACATAGGAATTAAAGTGAAAAGCCGACCTGAAAGACTATAGATTTGGGAAAAATAAAGTAGATATTTTTTATTGTAAGAAATTTACTTGATCCTCAGACTCTTTTGAGCAGTGTGTTACGAGTATGTATGTTTGCGTTATTTTCTAGAGCAGCCTAAAATACTGAACCGATTTCAACAAATGAGGTATCCCTAAACTCGTGGTTTAGGGAAACTTTCTCTTTTACCGTCTTCCCCTTTTTATTTTTTAGTATTATTTGTACACAGGCCAGCACATCAAGCTACACACTTTGGACTTAGTACCGTTCTTATGCCGAATGCGTATGGATCAGAATCGCACTACGAGTGTCCAGCTTGATGTGCTGGCCTCTGTACAATTAGATTGTGATGTTGTAGAATGTGTCTCAAACAGTTCACTCTCCTCTTTTCTATTGTACTCAGGATGTTCCTCGTCTCTTTTGCCAGTTCACCTGTAGACGGGTACTTGGGTACCAGTGGTTGCCCCCTCGGCCACTCGCATGTTCATTAACCGATTTGGTATCGATGGGACCCCTCAGTCCCAGTCATTTGTTCTTTCCGTGGAGTATTACTGGGACCCATCGGCCCCGGTATTATGTTTTTATGTGTTTAATGAAATGGCGGGCATTTTTTAAGGATTCAAATTGTTGTTTTATTTATTCTTGACCACAAAAACGAGGCCTGCAGCCGAAATTATAAATAATCTTCACATCGTCTACAGTTTTTATTATTTTTCATTATCATTGTCAACTTTGTCATTAGCAATACCTACTTACAAACTAACGTAAACTAAGTGTTGTGGGAACTCCAACCACAGCACAGAAACACACTTTTAGTTCATGATACTACACAATAAACACATGAATGGTACTTCGCTGAATAATACACGACCAATATTAAACATCAAAAGCCACGAAATGTAATTCTGCTGCGGGCAATAACAAACTGGACGATACAAATTTCCGCCAAAAAGTCCCGAAGAAGTCAAATTTTTATGGCTGGCAAGCCTACGCCGTTATCACGTTTGCAATGCCTACACGCTCTTCAAGTTCAAATGTAAGCGTGCACTCGTATGTGATAGTTGTAAGATAAGATATGTATTCATTCAGAGGCCACACAATACAATGCAAGAAAACATTAAAACTACTTGTTTTAAAAGCTTAAGAACCATTCAATATTAGGTGGACAAGGAACATGACCAGACTCAGCTTGACTGCTGCGAAACCTTAGATCCGCAGCGCTGATGATTCTGCCAGGCCATTAAGAGAAAGCGAATGCGTGCCCCGCTGTTAACCGTCCAAGCCGACGAGTTGATTTGCATTTGAATAAGAACATTAATGCAGAGACTAAGCTTAAAGTCAGTCTAGTCAGCAATAACCACGTTTCTTATTGTTTCAAAGATAAAATACGAGTGCAACAGATTTACACAAAAGGCAGAGAAGACAGAGGAAAATTAACCTCTAATTATTATATGAAGCGATAAAATTAACCGCCTCCGTAGCTCAGAGGCAAAGCCAGTGAGGCTTTACACAGGAGGTCGCGGGTTCGATTCCCGGCGGGGTCAGTTGTAAGACTCGATTTGGTTGGTGGTAGGGCATTTTCTAAGCCCGCCCGGTTAGCTACCACCATCTTATCTTAGTCTTGCCGTCAAATATCACTGTTGATATCATTGGTGTGTTCCGGCATGAAGATAAGATAGCCAGTTCCCCATTGCGTTGGGGAATCTTGGTAAGCCCGCTTCCATCTTCGGCAACATCGTCACTTACCACCAGGTGAGATGTTGTCAAGGGTTTACCAATTGTGAATAAAACAATTCCCATACCGTGAGAGATTAGTACAAACCTGTAATGAACTTGAAAAGCAAAAGGTCGAGCAAAATTAAAGAACTTGCCAATTTATTGCGCGTAATAGATTAAAATAAATAGAGAGAGATAACAGATTATCTTGTAGCATGGACCAGGGTAATATCAAAGTATATATTAGTACCAACATACAGTATGGACACTCCCTGCCGCTCTCTAGATTGCGACCTCACACCCTCGTCACGTCACTCATATTGATACAGATTGGTTACAGTTTGATTCTCGAGTATGGGATTTCGCCGTGATTTTGTTTGCTCCGTCATTTGTTTTTAGAAATATCATTTCGCGACCATTTGTATGCAGCGTCCGGGGCGTGGTCGTGGTGTGTGTTTTATGCGTGTATGTTCTATTGTAGTTCTTTTGAAGGCCGGTTTTTGTCTTTGGCGGACGTCGATCGCGAACCGTCAGCGCCGACCGTCCGTATCGCCCACTTTTGTCCGCTACTGATCGCCGGCGCCGGCGCAGACGCGTCCAATGGTAAATTCAGAGACAAAAACGTGTGGCACTCGGGGACTGCCGCGGTAAAGCTATTGCATAGCATTTTTTATCTTCTTATGCAATTATAATTATTTATTTATTTTTTATTTATGCAGTTTTTACCAGTACCATATAGTCCTTGAGGCGCGGGATGTTTATGTAATAAATTAACACTAAGAAAGTTCATCATCATCATCAATCGCCATCACCATCGTCATCGCCATCATCAATATCATCATCATCATCATGATGGATAGATAGATGGCACTGTAAGTTTTTTAGAACTCAATTTTTTTTTGGGGTGTCAGGTTTTATTTTCGTTACGAAATTTCTTGATTCGGTCCCCTCAAAGCCCGCGATAAAAGCGATACAATAGCTTAAAAATAATGAATACTGATATAACTAATGCATGTTTAGTTAGTTGGCTAGTATACGACGGCGACGCACACTTCGGCACACGCACAACGAGACTATTAGATGAGTCGAACGCGCGCCGGCGCCGGCACCGACAGCGTCCTGTCACTCTAGTGGGCCGCGGGACTCTCCGAGGCTGGCCCGCGGGCGCTGGGCGCGCCTGCACTCTGCACGCTTCATCGAGACCATCTCAATTATTTGATTTGTTACCATTTGGTTTTTTTTACTAACACTAGATTATAAGTACCAATGTTCTTATGGACTAAGTCTGAAATAAATAATAATAATTATTATATTATGACGTTTATTTGATTAAAATTTAAGTCGCGCATTTTGGGCGGCTTAAAAACTTGTGACCTCTTTGGGGTTTGCCCTGAGCTCTACAATCTAACTGTTCTGGAGTCAGCTCCATGGCGTGGATCCAAGCAAAAAACCTAACCTTCCCTAGATACGCAAAGAGGCGCGCGTCCTAGCAGTGGAGCTGCCAGGGGTTATAAAGGAACAAACAAGTGGTAGGAAAAGCACTCACAGGTCCTGATCCTCACGCAGTAGGTTGTCGAAGACATGGGGTGCGCGCTCGGCGGCGCGCAGCACGCCCAGCGCTGCGCGCGCCAGACGGGCCGTGCCGCCGCCGCCCGCACGCTCGCTGGCGCCAGGCTCCACTTCTTCCCCTGCACCCGCCTCCCCCTCCGCCGCCGCCCACTCGCGCAGCGCCGCCTGCGCCTGCGCCGTGCGCTCGCTCTCCGTCACCTGCACCCATGCAGGGGTTGTTTAATATCTAAAATAAAGAGTAAAGGTCCCAAATGGGACCCTTGCATAACCCCAGATGGTACTGGTAGGAAGCCGGATTTGAACCCTTTAAGCGCAAAAGTTTGGCTTTAATTACTTATGTAAGATGTTATCCAATTTTTTTAGTTTTTAGGTTCCGTACAAAAAAAACAAAACGGAACCTTATAGGATCACTCGTGCGTCTGTCTTTCTATCCGTCCGTCTGTCCAAGCCAATTTGCTCCGAATCTACTGGACCAAATCAGGTGAAATTGAAAAAGAAGTGGTAAACTCAATATAATTAGTTCACCTACGGAGAATAGTTCTAGTCATAATAGAAAATAGTCTATCGGTGTTCTACAGGATTCATTTCGGAAAGTGTGTCCTGCAGCTTCAAGACCTCTTCATTTCATCATCAAATGACCAGGTGCGGAGGGCGATTCTACCCCTTTGTCGTTGATGTTCCATCTTTACGCACGAAGTGTTTTGCTTCTTCGTTCATTATGCGAACAGGCAAGGAGTGGAATTCCCTGCCGGCGTCTGTATTCCCCGATTCGTATAATTTAGGAATCTTCAAGACGAGAGTGAATAGGCACTTTTTGAGCTTGCGTGTTACATCCTCGACTGCATCGGCACTTAGCGTCAGGTGAGGTGCAGCCAAACGCGCTAAAATTTTTATTTAAAAAAAAGAAGTTCACTAAAACACCACTAGATTGCACTAGTAGTAGTTAACTGTATGGAGTACTGCTCTCACTTGTGGGACGGATCGGCTCGTTACCAGCTGTATGCCTTGTATTTTATCGACCGACGCGCTAGGACACTCATTGGCGACGAGAAACTTGTATTAAACAGGCTCCAAAGCCCCGAGCATCTCCACAAAGTCGCCTGTCTATCGGTGTTCTACAGGATTTATTTCGGAGAGTGTGTTCTGGAACTTCACGAACTCATTCCCCCTCTCCATTTCATCATCGGATGACCAGGTGCGGAGGGCGGTTCCACCCCTTTGTCGTCAATGTTACACTTTTACAAGTACACAAGAAGCGTTTTGCTTCTTCGTTCATCATGCGAACGGCCAAGGAGCGAATTTCCTTCCAGCGTCTGTATTCCCCGCTTCGTATAATGTAGGAATCTTCAAGACGAGAGTGAATAGGCATTTTGTATTTTACTTTGGCATTGTACGGAACCCTCTATACGCGAGTTGGCAAATTTGGTTTAATTATCATATAATATTAGTTATTTAATTTTAACAACACTTGCGTGTTTATTTTCTTTAAATTCTTATTTGCCAAACTAATTTTAAAATTCCTATTTGTCACCTTTACCACTTAGAATATTCCCACTTAGAACCCATATTATTGTGTTAATTTTTTTAATGAGCGATGACAATTTATTATATTCTGTATTTTAAACATAATCACATTCCTTGACCTTTTCACCCTCTTTTTCTTTTTTTAGGGTTCCGTACCCAAAGGTTAAGAACGTGACCCTATTGCTGAGAGTCTGCTGACCGTCCGTCCGTCCGTCCGTCCGTCTGTCACCAGGCTGTATGTCATGAACCGTGATAGCTAGACAGTTGAAATTTTCACAGATGATGTATTTATGTTGCCGCTACAACAACAAATACTAAAAAACAATAAAATAAATATTTAAGGGGGCTTCCATACAACAAACGTGTTTTTTTTCGTCGTTTTTGCTCGATATTGATAACGGCAGCAGGTAGACGCTTGAAATATTTATTTATATATTCACTTTAAAAATAAATGATTGTTAATTAAAATAAAATTTATATTTAAGGGGGGCTCTGTGATTTTTATAATTAATGGTACTAACACTTCAAGCGCGAGTCCGACTCGCCCTTGGCCTATTTTTTTTTATCTTCACGTTTAGATCTTAAACCAAAATGCAATCGTATTCGTGGCAATCGGGTTTCTTACATACACTCGAGAGCGATGAATCCGGGTCACTTAAAGAATCCTAAAAATCTCGGAAACTAAGAAGGCTAGCTTCATGAAATAAATTGTGTTTAATAGACACTTTAATACCCCTTTAATGAAAGTAATAAAATTTACGAGTCACTACATTTTATTTACAAAAAATTACTAAATAAAAAAAACTGCTGATCTCGCCTTAAAACAAAAATAGGAAGCATGACATTTTTGAACAACATTACGATTTACTTGAATTTTAATACTTCGTATTGTCTCCTCGTGCTTCCATCACTGTGTTTACGCGGTTTGGCATGCTGTACACCAAGTTCCTTATACGATTTTGGGGAATATTCTCCCATTCCTCTGTGAGAGCAATTTTGAGCTCACGAAGCGTGATTAGGGGAGGGCTTCTTTGTTTTACGCATCTCCCTAGCTCGTCCCAAGCATGCTCGATCGGGTTGATATCCGGGCTGCGTGCTGGCCACTCCATACGAGTAATGTTCATCTCTTGAAGGTAGTCATTCACAATCCAACCCGTATGAGGCCGGGCATTGTCATGCATAAAAATAGCATCCTCACCCAAATTGACCATAAATGGACCAACGTGTTCATTGAGGATTTCTTCCACATATCTTTCGCTAGTTAAAGAGCCGTTTTGATATGATTACCAGTTCTGTGCGACTCTCAGAAGAAATTCCGGCCCACACATGTACAGACCCACCACCGTAGGCTACTTTTTCTTCGATGCATGCTTGCTTCAATCTTTCCCCTGGTCTTCTATACACTCTGTGTCTTACATCGTGCTTGTAGAGCATAAATTTTGATTCGTCGGAGAACATAACTTTTGACCAATCTCCAATACTCCAATTTAAGTAGTTCTGGGCATATCTTAGTCTTGAAATACGATGCCCACGCTCCAGTTTAGGGCCGTTTGCAGGTCTAAGTGGTTTCAAGTTAGCTTCAGCAGGTCGTCGCCTTACTGTCCATGCGCTTGGGTTACTTCCTCCGAGGCGTCGAAACTGATTTGTAAGTTCAGTTCCTGTGAGAAAGCGATTACGAAGCATTGTGTTCACCAAGTATCGATCTTCTCGTGCTGTAGTACACCTGGTTCTGCCTGTTCCTGGTCTGCGTAGTTTAGAGCCAGTTTCCTCGTAACGTTGGAGAACTCTTTGTACTGTTGAGAGCGACACACCGACAGTCGTGGCTGTATCGCGCTGACCCCGGCCGTTTTCCAGCACTGTGAGTATTCTGGTGCATTCCTCAGGTGTAAGCGACATGATTACTGCATAAATAATAAATATTGAACACCATCAACATGGTTTATGTACTCACTTAAATGACAAATTAGAAACAAAAGCAAAAACGAATGTAGTAATTTCGTAGTTCCATCTTCGAAAGTCTCCCTTTTTCAAATTTGATTTTTTTATGACATAACTTTACAATAACTAAGAAGTTTTAATGACTTCATTTAAGGAGTATTAAATGAAGTTTTAATGACTTCATTTAAGGAGTATTAAATTGTCTATTAAACACAATTTATTTCATTAAGCTAGCCTTCTTAGTTTCCGAGATTTTTAGGATTCTTTAAGTGACCCGGATTCATCGCTCTCGAGTGTATTTTACTTCAATTGTAACCCGCTACAGTAGGTAGGCTGCTACAGTAGGTAGTTGACATGTTATCTGCGCGCGATGCGACCCCGCCCCGCCCCGCACCGCCCCCCGCGCCTCCCCGCGCCCCGCTCTCGCCGTGGCGCGCAGCTGGAACTGGCTCACGTTATCTCCTTTCTTTAAATAGTAACTAATAAGAGAGATAACTACGAGTAAAGATAGGTAAGGCGGGCACCCACAATGTAGAAAGTATACACTCGACAGTTACACAGACAGAATACGGGTCGGTAACAAAAACCTCAATAACTTCCAATATAATTTTAGTAGCTTTATGAAGGAAATACTGTATTATAGATAATTTTATAGTGCTTATATAAAATTAAAATAAGTCATAAAAGTTCAAGATTATAAAGTTTATTTTGAATAAAAGTAGTTTAGTAAAAATGACAATTATTCACTAGATTTCGAAAAATGTGCTACGGTGTCACATGTGCAATTTTCAAACATTTGAGTATTTTGTATCACCACCACGAGCTATCAAAACATGCATGCATTTTGGCATGCTCTCCACCAGATTTCAGAGCCGATTCTCTACTTTATTTCTCTGTACTTTTTTTCAATGAAATAGTACAAGCTTATAAAGCTTTATGATGTTTTTTGGTCTGTGTTCGCAATTACAGAAAACATTATCTAAACATTGAAAATTAGCTCTTGAAATAAAAAATCTAGATCAAACGACTTAAATAAACTTATTAATCTTGTTATTCAACTTGTAATTTTCAGGATATTCACATTGAAATCGCCGCAAACAATGATAGATTTATTACCTTTAATGAATATGCTTACGGAATCTTCTAATACGTTCTCGAAAGCTAAGAAATTTTCCTCCTTTGGGGGTCTGTACACGCATAGCATGACATGTTTCTCCAATTCAACACGGGATAATTAAACTTTTCTATCAACCGAAAGCTTGACCATGTCTTTACGTTCTTTGGCTTTTAAGTTACTACGAAGAAAAATAAGTGAGCCTCCACATCGGGCAACCTTTCGATTGAAGCAACTGGCCATGTAATAATTATCGAAGCTAAACATCATTTGATTTTGTTTAAGCCAGTGTTCGGCGATACAAAGTATATCAACCAAATATTTATCCAAAAACATTTCTATTTCTAGTTCTTTGCCGGAAAAGCTTTGAATATTTTGATGCACTGATAAAAGAGTTGACTTTCCCGTTGTCTTAAGCTTTAATTTAAATCGAGAGATCGCGAACTCAAATCGTCTGCTGCGGCCCCGCGGTTCGTACCCACTGGTACGGCTAGCATCCGCGCTATGCCCGCGGCGCCACAGTCGACGTTTCGTTCCTCGATGGAATACAGTCGGTACGGTAAAGAACACTATATTATGCTGATGAGTTAGCTAGCAGACGCTTTTGTCTATTAGATAGAAATAGTGTATCATTTTGTAACGCGGCAACGCGTTGCTGATATTCGTTCTTCTTTAATTCGACCTATTTCATTTCATCTATTTGATCTATTTCGCATGCGCTGTCATCTATGTGACATTTTATTCAAAACCAAAATTCGTTCATCTTTCAATATAATATTCTAACCATCAAAAATGGTGTATAAAATATTTTCTATACTTGCTCGAAAAACGGTCTTTTATATGCCAGTCAAGTGTGCGCAAAATGGATTTTACCGCACGCGTGCTTTTACTTTACAACATTTTTTTTATTTCTAGCTCGGAGGAGCAGCACATTTCTAGCAAAAAAATATAATACAAAGATACAGAATCTTCTTCAAAACTTTCGATAGGAAAATTTTAAAAGAGATTGGTTGTTCCTCTAGTACATAACGCTAGCTGATTAGATTCTCTTTGGGTCTTTGTAAAGAAAAGAGAATAAATATAAATATAACGTGTAGGTTACACCAAGGAATAGGTAAAAAAAAAAAACAGAAAATAGAGTTATTTACCTGTACAGGATAAATTAAAAATTTAAAAACCCCTGACTTAAAGCTCTAAAAAGTAAAAAACAAAATAATATTTATTGGCCCCTTAAGTTTAATATAACTAGTAATATTTTGACCCAAGAGTCGTCCGCTAAGTTGTGAAATTATCAGTAATTAGTTGTAGTAAAGTAATTAGTGGTAATTAAGTAATCGGTTGTATTCTGTTTTCATTTTATTATCGTGTGATATATTAAATGAAAGGTGTTCTAGGCTATTAACCAGGTTTAAACTTATATCAAATAAGTCGACTATTTCACGTCAAATTTTTGAGATGCGCTTTATGCAGATCCAAATGCAACACGGTTGGAGGAACTGTTGGAAATCACTTGTGATTTCAGCAGTTCCATCAACATGGAGCTAGGAGTGGATAAGTGCGCGATCCTTCATGTACACAGGGGCAGAGTGGTACATTTAGATGGAGTCGAAGTAGACTCCATGAACATAATACAATAATAATAATAAACCCTGATACATACCGGTAGAGCTGATACATACCGGTATCTGGGTCGCAGGGTATTGGTGTTCACGAGGCAGGGGTGAAACAGGCGGTTTGTGACGTGGTTTGGGAGCGCCTGACAAAAATCTTAAGAGCTATTTGTCGGGCGTTAACAGGATACGAGCATTCAACGCCTGGGTCATGCCTGTTCTTTTGCACACCTTCGGCATACTCAGATGGTCACAGACAGAACTGGATGCCCTGGATCGAAAAGTCCACACTACTATGACACTCCATAGGATGCATCACCCAAGATCGTCAGTGATGAGGCTGTATATCCCACGGAAGAGTGGCGGTCGTGGCCTTCTAAGTGCCAAACAAATGAACCGCGAGATATGCAGCCTCCGAAGTTACTTCCTGACGAAAGTCGATAGTGACTTGCATAGAGTTGTCATAGCGTGTGATAAACGACTAAACCCCTCTATCCATGGCCCAAGAGAACTGGCAGGCGCCGGCTGTACCTAGCACTGCAGAGCGAGAGGCCATCTGGAAAGACAGCTGCACGGCAGGTTTTTCAAGGCCCTTTGTAGATCTTTCGTAGATCGGAAGGCCTCCGTGCACTGGCTGCGCTTCGGAGACCTTTTTGCGGAGACCGAGGGTTTTATCTGTGCAATACAGGATCAGGTGGTCACGACGAACAACTATAGGAGGTTCATAATAAAAGACGGCACCTTGGACGTTTGTCGGTCGTGCCGTCAACCAGGGGAGACCCTGCGTCATATAGCCTCCGGTTGTTCCATGCTTGCCAACACTGAGTATTTGCAGAGGCACAACCAAGCAGCCAGGATCCTACACCAAGAGATCGCTCTAAAGTATTGGCCTCATATCTCGGCGGTTGCCGTATTACAAGTACCCGCCGGAGCCGGTTCTCGAAAACGACCGCGCCAAGCTCTATTGGGACCAACCCGTCATCACGGACAGGACGATTCCTTCTAATAAGCCTGATATCGTGTTGATGGATCGGGCGCAGTCAAGGGTGTTTTTGGTTGATATCACTATCCCGTAAGATGAAAACCTTGTGCAGGCTGATGCCGATAAAAGGACCAAGTACCTGGACCTGGCGCACGAGGTTACTGATATGTGGCGAGTGGAATCCATCGAAGTCATCCCCGTAGTCCTATCCGTGAACGGGCTAATTTCAGCCGACCTTGCACATCACCTAAGGCGGCTAAATCTCCGAGGCAGACCAATAATTGCAGCAATGCAGAAAGCAGTCCTCCTCGACAATGCCCGGATAGCTCGACGCTTTCTCTCCCCGTCGCACTGAACTCCAGGCGACTGTGCTTCCGCTGGAGGTGCTCCTGCCACTTCACCTCGTGCCAAGTGAGCAGAGTAGCTTAAATTTTATATATTGAAATAATATATAAAGAATATAATTTACAAATATTAGGCACATAGCTCGTAGAACAGATGGGCGTTGGGGAAGTAAAGTTCTCGAGTGGCGACCGTGCACCGGAAAACGTAACGTAGGAAGTCCTCCCACTCGGTGGACCGATGACCTGGTGAAGGTCGCGGGAAGCCGCTGGATGCGGGTAGCGCAGAACCGGTCGTGGTGGAAATCCTTGGGGAAGCCTATGTCCAGCAGTGAATATCCTTCGGCTGATATGATGACGATGAGAACTGATTTACTTTACTACAGTGAATTACCAATAACTTCACAACTTAGCGGCCCCCCTCCTCCTGCGCGACGACTCTATCATTAAAATATTACTACCTAAAGGGCCAATACATATGATTTTTTTACTTCATATATTCCATGCACTGTGCAGCGGTTCCATATTGACTATCGATATATCGAGGTATTTAAGGTGTTTGTATGAAAACGCCACCATATCGGTTCGCCTCCAGGATCAAAACTCAGAACCTATCCGGTTGTAGCGAGAGGTGAGACAGGGAGACGTAATATCTTCGAAACTGCTCACCGCCGCCCTGGAAGATGTTTTCAAGCTACTGGACTTGGGGGGACTTGGCATCAATATTAACGGCGAGTACATAACCCACCTCCGATTCGCTGACGATATCGTGGACATGGCTGAGACTATGTAAGACCTAAGCACAATGCTCGATAGCCTCAGGAAAGTCTCTCAACAAGTAGGCCTTAATACGAACATGGACAAAACAATAATAATGTTAAATATCCGTGTCGCACCCACCCCTCTAAAGGTTGGAGACTCTACACTGGAAGTTGTTGACGAATATGTATAAATGGGACCACAGATTTTTTTTTCTTTTCTGTGCCTGGGACAAACAGTCCAGCTAGGCAGGTCCAACTTCAAGAAAGAGATCAATCGACGAATCCAACTCGGCTGAGCAGCTTTTGAGAAGCTTTGCGATATCTTCAAGTAACATATACCGCAGTGTCTCAAGACTAAGGTCTTTGACCAGTGTGTGTTGCCAGTGATGATATACCGAGCTGAGACATGGTTGCTTACTATGGGCAAAGAATAAACAAGGTTAACTCCGAAAAATCATAGAAAAAATGGCAACTCTTGCTGCGACACAATAAAGTGCAAATTCAGGTTGCACAGCGCTTATTTATTACCTACGGTTATATTCACCTACAAGTTGCCTCTCTTGCTATCGCGTAACTCTTATCTCTTCTGACTACTGAAGTACCCCATGCAGGGCAGGGGGCCGCGCGGCGCGGCGTAGGTATATTTTCACGCCTGCAGGGCGGAGTGCGAGAGGCCTGCTATGGGCCTCATAAGAAGGCTCAAGGTCACCCAAAGAGCAATGGAGCGAGCTATGCTCGGAATTTCCCTACGCAATTGCAACAGAAATTGGGAGATCCGCAGGAGAAACAAAGTAACCGACATAGGTAACAGAATCGCTAAACTGAAGTTGCAGTGGGCAGGGCACATAGCTCGAGGACAGATGGCCATTAGGGCTATAAAGTTCTCGAGTGGCGACCGCGCACAGGATAACGTAGCGTAGGCAGGACTTTTACGCGGTGGACCGACGACCTGGTCAAGATCGTGGGAAGCCGCTGGATGCAGGAAGCGCAGGACCGGTCGTCGTGGAAATCCTTGGGGGAGGCGTTTGTCCAGCAGCAGACATTTTTCGGCTAATATGATTTTTAAAAAAGCATGAAGTCGAATTGAAAGCCTTCTCCTTTTTGGAATGTAGGTATTATAGGAAGTATATTTTTAACACGGTGGCGCAAAATCTTTAAATTTAATATAATAATGCGGTAATGCAACCCACACGTGAGTGGCACGCACCTGCGGCTCCTCCGGCAGCGGCGGCTCGAGGGAGGCGGGCTGGAAGCGCTCGGGCAGCGCGGCCAGCGCGGAAGGCAAGTCGGCAGCGGACGGCGGCGGCGGGGGCGCGTCGGCCGTCTCCCGCCACGCCAGCGCGTGCCAGGCGCGCGCCTTCACACCAGCCGCCGCCGCGCCACCCGCACCCGCCTCGTGCGCCTCCTCCGCGCGCACGCTCACCAGCCGCTCGCCCGCCAGCGTGTAGCGCGCCACGCGCCGCGACGCCACGCCCGCCGGCGCCGGCGCCCCGTGCCACGAGCACCGTTCCTGTGGGATCCGAAGCACCGCGGTACATTATCAAGCCAGTGAAGACTGTCAGTGTAGGTGCGCAACTGCGCGGGGTGCGCGCGGGTTACCTTGCTCTTGCGCAGGTGGTCGGCGGAGAGAGACTCGTACGCCGCCGCGCACGCGCCCGAGATGTCTGTCTCGTTGCGTTCGCCGTCTATCATCTGGAACTGTACCGACATTGTTGTGGGTCTAGTGTCTACTAGTGCCTTCTTCAAACAGGGAGAGTTGACTAGTACAATCAAAAGAAGGATATGAGAACAATTTCAATCAAGTAGCAAGATTATATGAGGTGAGTTAGGCACCTGGAACAGGCTGATTAGCGAGCGCTTGTAGTTGGCGACGTCGGGATGGTCGTCGCGGTCCAGGTAGGCGGCCACGACGGCGCCGCGCCGCCAGTGCGCGTAGAAGTAAGAGCGCGCGTGCGCCGGCGCGTCCCACAGCGAGCCGCGCGCCCGCCACTCGGCGCGCGCGCCGCGCCCCCGCCCCAGCACCGTCACGCCTTCCAGCTGACCCACCCAACACACACGGTACATTGTATAGCGGCAATCAATGCACATACTTACTAGCAAAGACATACAGTCAAAAACAGGTCGAAACTCCTAAAACTTGGAGTTTTCTTGATATCTTAAGGCAGGAGTTATCTGATTCAACTATTTATTACGTGAGTTTCACAGAATATTGCCCTAAAAATAGCCACATTGCTTACAAAGGTAGTCGTAACCACCACACCATGGTGCGCACTATCATTAAGTGTAGTTTTGAAATTTGTTGATGTGAATCAAGCTGCTAATTAGGTTGGTTAAAGCCTTAAACAGCAACCCAGCTAGAAGCTGCTCAGAATCATTTGCTAAATTGTCATAAAACTCTAAATTTCAAAAATTGATGGCAGAAGGAAAATGACAGACACACCAACAGACGAACAAACCAATGGACAGACAGACTGATGGTGATGGATGTTTTATTAGAATCATGTTTCTTGTTCATACTATCACTATCTAGTATAGAGAAGAAAAATGTTTCTTCTTTCTATATCAGTATAGATGGCCGATGGGGCAGTAAAGTTCTCGAGTGGCGACCGTGCACCGTAAAACGTAACGTAGGCATGCCTCTTATGCGGTGGACCGACGACATGGTGAAGATAGCGGGAAGCCGATGGATGCGGGCAGCGCAGGACCGATCGTCGTGGAAATCCTTGGGGGAGGCCTTTGTCCAGCAGTGGATGATTTTTGGCTGATATGATGATGATGATATCAGTATAGAACACATTCTGAGTGAAATTACAAAACTTTTTTTACAACAATAAGTACTTTCTTTTACTCCTTTGCTGCGCTCAGTCGCTTATAGGCTTGGCACAAACAGGCCAATGGCCATAGCCACCGGTGGCCAGCAACAAACAGTTCACACACTGTTTCATGCATTTTGTAGACTCACTGCAGCTCCGGGTGAAGGTCGCGGGTAGCGCTAAACTGGTTGTCATGGAAATCCTTGGGGGAGGCCTTTGTCCAGCAGCGGACGTCATTCGGCTGACATGATGATGATGACTGCACAAGTGTGGTCGGCCATATGCATGTGAGATGCTTGTCTTGCCAGAGTGGTAGCTGCAGCCTGTGGCCCGTTTGTGTTGAGCCTAAGTATATTTACCAAGTACATATTTGCTGAAAGAATTTAAATTAAAAGAATTTACCAACTGGTTTACCCCTTAGGCGGATTCACTTCTGCCGCCTCTAGACATGATGTACGGAGTTGTGGATCTGAGAATAAGTGAATATTGACGAAGATAGACCTGGAAGCGCAGCAGCAGGTCGTCGGGCGACGCAGCGGCGCGCGCCTGAGGCGGCGGCCACAGCACGTGCAGGCGCAGCGAGCCACGCAGCAGCCAGCCCGCCTCGCCGGCGCGCGCGCCCGCCTCCGCCACCAGTGCGCCGCTTTCCAGCGCAAATTCACCGCGCGCGCACCCGCGCAGTACTGCCACCTCGGCTGCGCCGTCCCCGCCGTCGGGCGCCGCCGCCGCCGCCGCGGCCGCGCACGCCAGCCACAATGCACACAGCCACGCCGCACAGCGCCTGCACATCTCCGCACGTAAACGTAGTTCCGAGACTCACAAAACAATACTTAGTATATTTGACACTTCGATTCAAATGGAAAATTAATTCGTAAACTCCAAAGTTGGAAACTTTCCGGCGCCGGCGCCGGTTCAAAGATGTATACAGACAGACAGTTGAATGAGAATGACAGACGGACGCGGACCGGTATACGTCTACACTTAATCACTAATCAGCTGTACGTGTGCGAGCGAGAGCGTACGATATGAATTGCGTGTGTGGCAGGGCGATAGTAAGCCGCTATAATGGCCCTTTTACACGGGGACAATAGTCGAGACAATCCGTTAAGCCAGGCCAGTAAGAAAATGAAAAGTATCGTCTAAATAGGGACAATCCACTAATTGGATTGTCTTCAAGGCAATTGACAAGACAGGACAATGAAATAGAACGATTTCAAATTTTCGGAGCCAATAGCTTCCCCCACCACGCGCGCAGTGGATTGTCTTGTCTATTGTCCTCATGTGAACGCGTGTTCCTAGCCAGTGAGCCAGCAGTCAAGGCTCCGAGCGCAGGCGCGTCGTATTTTTATTTGAAATAACTCGGAAATTACAATGGTTCTAACAAAATGGTTTAACGAAATTACATCTTTATATCACTTTAGCGGAAACAAGAATTTTTCAACGTATTTCAATTTAATGTATTTTTAGGGTTCCGTACCCAAACGGTAAAAACGGGACCCTATTACTGAGACTTCGCTGTCCGTCTGTCTGTCCGTCCGTCTGTCACCAGGCTGTATGTCATGAACCGTGATAGCTAGACAGTTGAAATTTTCACAGATGATGTATTTCTGTTGCCGCTACAAGAACTAATAGGTACTAAAAATTTTAAAAAGTGATAATATAAGGAGGGTCTCCATACAACAATCGTGATTTTTTTGCTCGATATTGATAACGGCAACAGGATAGACCGGCTCTCAAAACCGGTATAGTTCCAAAGTCTTGGAAGCTTGCCAACGTGCAGCCCGTGCCTAAAAAAGGTAGTCGTGCTGACCCATCAAACTATCGACCTATTGCAATCACCTCCATACTCTGTAAGATTATGGAGCGTGTATTGAACACCCGTCTCTTAGCATACCTAGAAGACAATGACCTCTTGAGTGACCGTCAGTATGGCTTTCGCCGGGGTCGGTCTACGGGAGATCTTCTAGTGTATGCTACGCATGTATGGGGTGAAGCCATAGAGAAGCACGGTGAAGCTCTTGCCGTATCTCTCGATGTCTCTAAGGCATTTGATAGGGTCTGGCATGCTAGCCTTATTGGTAAGCTTCCTTCCTACGGAATACCTACTGGTTTGTGCAACTGGATATCTGACTTCCTGAGGGAACGGTTCATTCGAGTGGTCGTTGATGGCTGCTCGTCTGACCTATTGGCTATTGATGCCGGGGTACCTCAGGGCTCAGTTCTCTCCGCAACTTTGTTTTTGCTGCACATAAACGATCTGCTGAAACCCGGTATATTTGGGTACGCAGACGACAGCACGGTTGCGGAGAGATACTTGTCTAGTGCTCGAGCTAGGGGTCCGGATATACAATCTCAGAGAGAGGCCATGATTGAGCGCGTGAACCTAACACTCAAGGCAGTTTCTGACTGGGGCGATGCCAATCTTGTTAGGTTTAATGCCTCTAAAACGCAGGCGTGTCTATTTACTGCAAAAAGGAGTCCTTTTACCCTGACTCCTACTTTCCGAGATGAATCTATCCAGATCTCCGACCATCTTGAGCTCCTTGGCGTAGATTTAACATCCGATCTGAATTTCGGGAGATACATTGAATCTAAGGCAAAAACGGCAGCCAAAAAGCTTGGTATCCTCTCGAAGGTGAGACTTTACTTCACACCAGAGCAGCTTCTAATATTATACCAAGCTCAAGTTCGGTCATGTATGGAGTACTGCTCTCACTTATGGGACGGATCGGCTCGTTACCAGCTAGATGCCTTGGATTCTATCGACCGACGCGCTAGGAGACTCATTGGCGACGAGGAACTTGTATCAAACACGCTCCAAAGCCTCGAACATCGCCGCAAAGTCGCCTGTTTATCGGTGTTCTACAGGATTCATTTCGGAGAGTGTGCCCTGGAGCTTCACAACCTCATTCCCCCCTCTCCATTTCATCATCGGACGACCAGGCGCGGAGGGCGGTTCCATCCCTTTGTCGTCAATGTTCCACCTTTACGCACGAAGCGTTTTGCGTCTTCGTTCATCATGCGAACGGCCAAGGAGTGGAATTCCCTTCTGGCGTCTGTATTCCCCGATTCGTACAATTTAGGAATCTTCAAGTCGAGAGTGAATAGGCACTATTTGAGCTTGCGTGTCACATCCTCGGCTGCACCGGCACTTACCATCAGGTGAGGTGCAGCCAAACGTACTCAAATTTTTAATAAAAAAATAAAATAAAAAAATAGACGCTAGATATATTTACAGTAAATTTAGATTATTAAGTTACATATTCGCTTCAAAAATAAATATTTAGATTTAAATAAAACAAATATTCAAGGGGCGCTCCCATACAACAAACTTGATTTTTTGCTCGATATTTATAACAGCAACAGGTAGACGCTTGAACTATTTACAGAATATTAAGTTGTATTGTTCACTTTAAAAATCTGGTGCTATGCATATCTTTAGCCATACAGCGGGGTAACGTAGCCAGCGTAATGGGCACATTTGCATCAGGCACGACTCGGGGCGGGCTTTTTGACTAAGGCTTAGGCCTTTTAATTTTATGATATATTTATTTGTTATATTTTAATTTTTGACATTTTGTATTATTTTTAAATAGTGATTACGTTTGACTAATTCTTTAATATATTTACGATATATGTAAATAAAATAAATAATTCTATATATTTAATAATAACTTTAAAAATAAATAATAAAATTAAAATTTAAGGGGCTTCCATACAAGAAACGTGATTTTTATAGATAATGGTACGGAACACTTCGTGCGCGAATCCGACTCGCACTTGGCCGGTTTTTTTAACAACGCCCTCATACCAGTTTTGCGTCTATCTATCGCGAGAAGAGCGTATGAATCCAACGGTGTAACTCCCGACTGGACTCATAGGCCTACGTGTGAACGACATAGGATTTTCCAATTGTCCTGTCCTATTTTCTTATTAGCCTGGCTTACTGGATTGTCTCGACTATTGTCCCCGTGTAAAAGGGCCATAATGTACTGTGGCGATTGTATCATGCATGAGGTCAAGGACATCACTCGAGAGTCGAGTTCGTTCATTCGCAAGAGTTGCTTTGTATTGTACTAGTTTCAACCAAAAAAAATCTAAAATAATTCTTGACTGTAGTTAGTAATACCTATTAGCTCTGATATTTGTACGTAGAATCAAAAAATATGACTTAGTTCATACAACAATTTATAACAATGATTAAATTTAACGATTTTATGTCAGCTTCTCAAGGAAAGATTTTATGTCAGCTTCTCAAGGAAAAAGAGGACATAAGCCGACATTCTTCGTTATAGATGGTTATTGAACGTAGTTTACATACTTTGCGGTTGGAAAAGGCCTGAAATGTAGGCAGATAGAGTTTAATTTCGTTTATAAAATTGGTATGTTAAAGTTGTAATCCTTAATAAAGTTGTATGTGTGAGTAATTTTTCTAGTTTTTAACAACCAAAAGTTGACATTGGGTTGAGTGCATTCACTCTCTTGAGAACTTTAACTCTTAGACTGTGACTTTACTCTCTGTGTTTCAATTCAATTCAAAAAGAATGATACCTTAGTTCCTCATTTGGATGTTGTGGCGCTGCGCTGTTATTGCTGATAGCTCTTGTCTGTCTACTGTAAGTGTCAAGTCTTATCGCTGATTAATTTATCAGTTATTTAATTCTATAACAGATTGAATTTTGTTTTGTTTTAGTGGTTCTCGTTATCTTCTGGCACTTTTTGTACAACTGATTTTACTATTAAGACTTTAAGATAACTCAATCCGAGCAGGTTGATACGTGTAAAAATAATATCGAACATAAGTCTATTCATTTTAAGTTTGAACTTAAAATGAAATAATTGGGCATTAACAATGCGGGCTTCAACGCGGCTGTAACGTTACATGTTTTTATTACTTTTCATTACTTTCAAAAATGTTTTAACAAAATGTTTTTAATTAAAACGAAAGTATTTAAAGTCGACAAAATTTGTATGTTGGTTTCTTTCAACATTGACTATTTGTTTTCGAGAAATATTGTAATTAATGCCAAAAACAGGGTCTACAGTATATTTTTCTTACATGTTAAGTGGTAATATTTGTAAAATTGTATTCAATTAAATCGATTTTTTATTACGTTCTTTATTTATTTATTTATTTTGTTTGATAGGGATAACAATTACAGCCAACACTTTACATTAAACATGTTTAGGTACATAACAATTTCTTATTGGTCAAATAAAAGTCATCCACTGTATTCAGAGATATGCTATATATAAGAATCTCTGACTGTATTACATAAATGTGCAGACGTTAGGTGTCAAAGTAGTATGTAAAAATATGATTAAATAAAAACTAATAGATAAGCGAAAACACCAATAAATATATGTATATATAAATTAAAAATAATATATAATAATCTTAAAAAATTAAAAAGCGTCGGTGGCTCAACCGGTAACGACTCGGTCCATCTAACCAGAGGTACCGGGTTCAAATCTGGACGGCCAATGTACCAATGAGTTTTTCAAAAACTTACGTACATACTTACCGATTGCTTTAACGGTGAAGGAAAACATCGCGAGGAAACCTGCACACGCCTGCGAAGAAACTCGAAGGTTGTGTGTGAAGTCGACCAACCCGCACTGGGCCCGCGTGATCGACTAAGGCCTAATCGCCCTGATTCAGGGTAGGCTCGAGCCCCTCGGTGGGGACGTAAATGAGCTGTAATGATGATGATAATGATGATATAATAATCTATCTATATATATAAAAATGAATTGCTGTTCGTTACTCTCGCTTAAACTCGAGAACAGCTGGACCGATTTGACTAATTTTGGTATTGAATTATTTGTGGAAGTCCAGAGAAGGTTTCAAAGGTGAATAAATATGAAAATGCTCGGAATTAAATAAAAAAAATCAAAATATAAAATATCAGTCGTAGTGTAGTGTAGGTGTAGGGTAGTATAGGGTAGGGTAGGATAGATCGATCTAATTCAGGGTAGGCCCGAGCCTCTCGGTGGGGTTGAGCTGCAAGTTAGGTAAAATGATAAAGTGTTAAAGAGTATGTAAGTAGGACTATTTTTAGCGAATAATTCCTTTTTAAAGCAAAATGTAAAGATTTATTAGGATAAAATATAGACTGCATTATTCGGCATGTGACGATGCACAGCATCTTGTGAGAGAGCGTCATACTTCCGGTCTAGCTTTTGACCAATCGGGGCATACTTCCGGTAAATATTGGTAAATGATTTGACTTACTTGAATGTAGCTACTTCCGTTAGCAGCCATTTTAGTCACCTGGGGTTGAGTCCGCTCATCGTTGCCTCATAGCGTCGTTAATTTTCGAACTAGTAACACCTTAAGCAGGAACTCTGCCCGTCATATTACTTTTACATAATGTTATTTTAAAATACGTTATTTTGCGAATCATTCGTGAAGTAAAATGAGTGATGATGACACGTATCTCATGGTGGTTGACGATCGAGAGCGAGAGGACACCGATCACGTCCCTAATGTGCATGTGAGTGACAACGAGACTGCAGACACGGATCACGGGGTGAGTCGAAAACGAAGTGCGTGCCCCAGCGAGGGTGAGATAGATTCTGAACCTGAAATAAAAAGTAACAGGCATTCCTCTTTGGACAATAACAAATTTAATAACCTCGTGGATCAGATCAACGTCTTAACAAACTTGCTCTTGCATAACGCAAATAGCAGAACCCCTACTGAATCGGTGCAGTCATCATCCAATCAAGAGGCCACCGATTTTTAGTGCTTCCTGCCACTTTAGGCAAAAATAACCTCAAGTTAGATCTGGGGTCAGTAAACACCACATTGAAAGACCCAAGGTTCCCCGCTCCGATACATCACGCGTGAAACAGCTGGAAGAGTTGCGGAAGTTTAATGACCCCAATTGGAAGGAGGTACGTTATGCTATGCTGATGCATTAAAATCTCCAACGCTAGCCCTGGCTTTGTGGAGCTCAACGTGAACGACGAACTACGCCAGTTTATGAAAGGTAAAGACTACATGGCTCTTATTGAACGCTCCTTAGCTGCAGTCAATAATGCGTTGCTTTCGCGACAGGAGCACCTCAAGCAACATCTTCAAGAGTTTGTAGATTGGGCTGCCACTCCCAATACTAAACTAACGCCTTCAAACATTTTCGACAAAATTTCCGACCTGTTCGGCTATAATTCCAAGCACCACAAAGTAAGTAAAGATGTAATGCAAATTGTTTGTGGTAAGCGCGCCGAGTGTATCGAAACACGGAGGGAGCGAATCCTAATTGAAAAAAAAGGTTAAAAAAACTACTCATTTACAATTACAATTTACTGTACATTTTTACTGATCACGCCGATGTGGAAGAGAGCATACTGGCTACCAGACCTGCGCCACCGCGCTCTGTCTCGACCAATGAAGATACAGAACCTCGAACAAGTTTTAATCGACCGAACGACCGGCCTTCCACCTCCTCAAGTACAAAGTATGAACCTTTTTGTATGGAAAGTGGGGGGTGGGCAGCAGACTGGACAACAGATGAAAGAACGCTCCTGGCAAGCAGTTGGCGAGAATCGACTCTAAAGACCTACAAACCTGCATAGTCACGTTGGATTCGTTGGCGTGAGAAAGCCAATTACGACTACAAGCATCCTACAGGTAATGTTTTAGCAAAATATCTAGCTAATCTGTTTCTTAAGGAAAAATTGGCTTATTTAACTATATTGGTTCACAAATCTGTAATTTTAACGTTTAGTAAACCGAAAGAAAATCTAAACACAGATATTTTGGTAAAGCATATCTTAAAAGTCATTTCACTACAGCAACCTAAGACATAACGAGCCTCCACCTGGGACCCCGCCCACCTGGTTACTTGGCTAAGTTCCAACACCCCCAACCGAATGAGCCTATACGAAGCTTCGCTTTTACTTTTAGCATCGGGTAGGCGCGTGCATGATCTGACTCTGTTAAGGGTTGCGCACGATCTTTTTCAAGACTACGGAAATTACATTATTTCATGGCCTATTTTCGGTTCCAAGAAAGACACAGCTACTTACAGGCAATCGAGTTGGAAAATTATAGCAGACTCAAATACTGAGATCGGTCCTGTTTATTGGCTGCGTAAAGTTCTGGAATTGAGTGAGCAGAGACGGACAGCGGAGTGCGACAATGCCCTTTTTATTTCCATCTCTAACTGCGCCTCGACCTGCTTCACGTACCCTTATCGCCAACTGGGTAAAAACCATACTTAGGGAAGCTAATGTCAGAGCTTCTCCGGGCAGTGTCCGCTCCGCTGTATTGGTTTGACAATTTTCCTATTGATGATATTCTCTCACGTGGCAACTGGCGTAGAGAAAATAAAAAAGCTGTGCAGAGGAACTTGCTATACCAATCACAAAAATTTTCCGTAAATCACTTTCTGAAGGTCGTTTTCCTAACAAATGGAAGACTGCACTGATTACCCCCATTTTCAAAAGCGGGGATTCACACTTAGTCACAAATTATAGGCCAATCTCCAAACTTAATATATTTGGCAAAATTTTTGAAAAAATTATAACTGATAAAATTACCAGTATAGTATGCAATCACATATCTTTAAACCAACACGGTTTCTATCGAGGAAGAAGCTTTGAAACTAATCTCATGACGTTTTCAGATTTCATATTAAACAAAATGGGATCTGGATGTCAGGTGGACGCCGTGTATACCGACTTCTCCAAATGTTTTGATAAAATAAATCATAAAAGACTAATATATAAGATTCAGAGACTCGGTATACACGGTGACCTCCTGAGATGGATAACATCTTACAAAGTAATAGAAGCCAAGCTGTTGCGCTTAAAGGGTTCAAGTCCGGCTTCCTGCCAGTACCATCTGGAGTCCCGCAAGGGTCCCATTTGGGACCTTTACTCTTTATTTTATATGTAAATGACATGAATGCCTGTTTTAAAACCTCAAAACACATTGTATACGCCGATGATACTAAAATTTACAGAGCCATAATGTCAGAAGCAGACTGCGAAGAAATGCAGAGTGACCTAGACACTTTTAACGAGTACTGTAAAAATAACGATCTCTTCCTGAATCTTGAAAAATGTTTTATCATCAGTTTCTCACGTAAACAAAAACCTGTTAATTATGACTATAATATAGCTGGTAAGCAGATACGCAGGGTCACTTACATTAGAGATTTAGGAATAACCCTCGATTCACAACTTAATTTTAATATGCATATAGATAATGTTTGTAAAAAGGCGTAAAAAAGTCTCGGTATGATCTTACGCATTAGCAAACCTTTTAAGCGTTCTCTAACTTACAAAATATTATATTTCTCCTATGTTAGAAGTACACTGGAATTCGGTAGTGTCATATGGAATCCTCAGTACCAAGTACATAAAGACCGTCTTGAGAGAATTCAGAATATATTTCTTAAGTCTCTGTGTTATAGAACCGGTATATATTTTGATAATTATATTGAATCCGCTCGCCATCACAGTGTCCTATCTCTTAACAGTAGAAGAACATACTTAGATGCTATCTTCTTCTATAAAATTCTAAATAATATTATCCAATGTCCAAATTTATTAGAGAAAATACAATTTAAAATTCCGTACCCCTTCGTTCGACCCCGTCATGAACTTTTCCATGTCAGCTATGCCCGTACTAATTATACAAAACACTTATTTTTTAGACGAGTTTCAAACTTCTATAATAAAAATCTTAAATATGTTGACCCTTTTCAAAATTCGTTAGTCGTTTTAAAAAATTAGTTATCACAGAATTGTAAAAAACCTTTCAATTACTCTTCAGTATCAAAAACAAATCGTAAATTGCATAAGTATTAAACTATAAATTACCTTTCATTAGTGATCAACTCTCTTGGAACATGTAATTAAATAGTTTAAGTCTGGAAAGCACCGTAGTGCATTATGTTTATTATATTGAATGTACCCTTTAATTTTTGTCTATTTTAATAACAATCTTACGCCTGTAGCTCAAATGCTCAAAAACAATATTTAAAGTTACTTTTTTATATAAGTATTTGTCATTGTGCTCAAAACTGTATTTTTTTTTTACTTTAATTTATGAACCTCCAGGTCTATTTATAACTAAATGTATATAATTAAACTATATATGTATGACTGTTTGTGTTCTAACAAATAAATAAAAAAAATAAAAAAACTTTTTCAAAATTCTATTGCAAACAAATTAGAGGTAGATCAACATTAAATAATGTAAATAGTAATGCATTGATTAAAAACTTTGAACCTATTTAATACTTTTGTATAAAGTCATGATTGAATATGAATATACAGCTTATTTATATGGCTTATATTTCTTGTCCTTTAACTGATTGTATCTACTAATAAGTTTTTTTTTTATTAAAAATTTGAGTGCTTTTGACTGCAACTCACCTGATGGTAAGTGATGATTGAAGTTATTAATAGTTTTCGTTCTCTCGATATTGAATAGATTATTTTGTTCATATTCATGTTTTTTCTTTATATATTCTATTTTAGTTCTGTTGCAGTTATCTATACACTAATTTATAGATCAATCACATAGCGTCGTCATGCAGTCACCAGGAGCTAATAATATCTCTCACAAGATACTGTGCATCGTCACATGCCGAATAATTGTGCAAGTTTTACATTACAATAAAACGACGATGCACAGCACCCCATTTAGGTCTCCTGGTGAGAGACTCATGAGACAACGTTGAGCGGACTCAACCCCAGGTGACTAAAATGGCGGCTAACGGAAGTAGCTACATTCAAGTAAGTCAAATCATTTACCAATATTTACCGGAAGTATGCCCTGATTGGTCAAAAGCTAGACCGGAAGTATGACGCTCTCTCACAAGATGCTGTGCATCGTCTCTGCTCAATAATACAAGTTTTATTGTAATGTAAAACTTGCACTATTATGGTAGGAAATAACGTAGGCTATGTATAAATTCCTTGTTTATTATTGTCAGTAGCATAGGGTAAGAGATATGTAACAAAATAGAATCCGATGGTAGTAAAAATATACGTACAAATTAGGGCAAAATCGTAGGGGCTCTCCTTACGGTATTGCAGAAACCTAAGGACCTCGGGCGATTGTAAACGATGGATATTCAGTTCCGATTTAGTACTTCCTGGAAAATAGGAAGACAAAAGTAGGAAGCAAGAAGAAAATAAATACCGCGAAATTTCCTGAAGAGACACCCTGTTTTTTTCTGCGGTCCATCCCCAATGGTGCCTGGTACTTCAAGAACCGGATCGATAACAGCATGGTGTTTACAAGGAGCCAAGCGGGGAAAGAACAGGGAAGACACGACACGACAATTACGAAGTCGACGACGACATTTAATGATTTTTCAGTCATGAAAATGCAAGATTTCTCAAATTCCTTTTAAATTATTTGTTTTTGTAAAAAAATTGTAAATAAATGTTTTTTCAGAATATATCAACCTCTCAAGGAAATGTTTTTGTTTTACATGGGGTATGAATCTTAACCCTCGGTTGGTCGCGTGGGGTCTTTGAAAGCCTAGGTGTTTGAAATATGCATTTTTTTTATTATTTAAATTGTCGTAGCAACCTGAAACTTTAGGTACCCTCCTAAGTTGGATTATAATAGACGTAGATCGCAGCTATCTTCAGTGTGGGCGCAGGCGCTGTGAGATATACGGACGGATTTTCTGCACGAGGGCTTTGAAAGACCCCACGCGACTAACCGCGTAAGTAAAATTTAATTGGTTTATTTTTTTATTTTTTTTGTAATACATGATTTATTGGTATTTTTTTCATTGTTTTAGGCTTTTTTGCTCAGTTGGAATCACGGGCCACCATTTAAACTTTGCCACGCGAATTGAAACAGCTTATATTGCGATTCATAAGTAATCCTGTGGATATTCCTCGAGAAGAAAATAATTTCGTACCAATGAAGAAGCGATGTATTCATTGTCCCAGAAGAACAGATAGGAAATTCAAATCTATCTGTCACTTTTGATGGGTAATATATGTCCAGTACATTCTAAATCAGTATGTACCGGCTTTGTTCAAACGGAAAATTAGTCCGATTTAGAATAAGTAAAAGGTTATATGTTTTTTTGTTCTATATTTCTGTTTTTTAGTTAATGTTGTTAATTGATCTCTGAATATATCAAAAAACTATAAATAAGAAGATTATTGTTTCATTTAGTTTTTTTTTTAATTTCTTATTTTATGTCCTGTCAAAGACAAAAGTTTAAGTTCCTACTTTTTAATTTTAAATTTAGAGGAGTAAATAAAAAAAAATCTGATTTACTTATAGTCGTTTTAATTAAATACAATTTAGTTAATAACAGTATGATAAAACAAATAAACAAATTATAATTATTGGGTATTTTATGAGCAGTTGAAACTTAAGGTTTTTAAAGACCCCACGCGACCAACCACGTTACAATAGATGCGCGACCAGCCGAAGGTTAAGATCAACAATATCAAAATCTAATGAGCATAATAGAACCTGCGAGAAAAATGTTTAAAGTGCTAAAACTAACATTTGTGTGCAATAAAGAATATATATATATATATATATATATATATATATATATATATTTACTTAGAAAAAAATGGAATTCTTCTTATTCTCCACATCGTGCATTTTATGCATACGATCACATTAATCCCGGCTTAGAGGCCGTATGGTTCCAGTCTTAGAATAGGGCCGTCCTATTTCTTCCAATAGGTGTCGTAAGTGCCGACTAAGGGACTTAAACCGGAGGATGGGTAGCAGCGTCCTTTCCGCGAATTGCAATCGACCTGCAACAACACTGCGATCGCCAACCCGCCTGCTAAGCGTGGCGATTACGGGAAAACCCCGCAATGATCTGCACAACTAAAAAACGGCCCCTAGTACCCGGTGGCCCCACTATTCCTGGCTCTGGTAGCGGTGAAGGTAAAGGGCATGGGCTGCGAAGAATCCCCGGCAGATGCCAGGCTTCAAAACCCAACGACCTTTGGCCCTGGCAACTTACAACACGCGCACACTGCGGACCGACGCGAAGCTGACAGAACTCGAGGAAGAATTGAGCAGGTTACGATGGGATATCGTAGGATTGTGTGAAGTCCAAAGAGAGGGGAAGGACACTATAATCCTTGAATCCAGAAACCTGCTTTATTTCTGGGAGGGTGACCAACTGTCCCAGGGTAGTGTCGGGTTTCTAGTCCACAAGCCCTCATCAACAATTTGGTCCGGATAGAGAGTGTTTCGACGAGGGTAGCGTACCTTTTACTCAGAATCACCAAACGTATGAGGATATGTCTAGAGCTTTACATAATAGCTCCCAGATCTATTAAAATGTTGCTATAGGGGACTTCAAGGTGAAACTGGGCAAACGAAGCGATGGTGAGCTGAGAGTGGGGCAATTTGGATACGGAGTAAGAAATGCACGTGGTCAGATGCTGGTCGAATTTACGAAGAAGGAGAGCCACTTTATGATGGACTCCTTCTTCAAGAAGCCTAAACAGCGGAAGTGGACTTGGTTGCATACCAATGGTGTATCGAAAAATGAGATTGACTTCATCTTGTCAACAAGGAGGCGAATATTCAATGATGTCTCTGTGATCAATTCAGTCAAAACAGGAAGCGATCACTGGATGGTAAGAGGCACATTGAATCTAAAAACCAAGCTAGTAAGATGTCGACTGATGAAGTCTACGCTCCGACCAGCTCCTATCCAGCTTCAAAACCCCGAGAATTTTCAGCTCTAGTTGAACAATCGTTTCGAATGCAGGGATTGCGATAATATGGATGATTATAGTGAAAAGTTCGAGGAAATTGTCCAAACGGTCGGGTCTAAGATTTTTAAAACTCACCGTTCAAACAGAACCAAAAAATCTCGTATTCGTAGCGTAGGCAGGCCTCCCACGCGGTGGACCGACGACCTGGTGAAGATCGCGGGAAGCCACAGGATGCAGAGGACCGGTCGTCGTGGAAAGGCCTTTGTCTGAAGTGGACTTTGTGGACGTTTTTCGGCTGTTATGATGATGGCGCCAAAACATCCAGTGCCAGAACTAAAATTAGTCGTTTGTCTTATCTGTAGTTTAGTACAAAAAGATTGTAGTAGGTATTGAAGAAAGTCCTCCAGGCCTCCAGTGATCTGTGGACTTAGCAAAGAGGATATAGAATTGTTTTATTCAATTTTTCATTTTGCATTGCGCGTACGCATTCGCTTTGTTTACATTATATAAACATTGATAATTATTTATATATTGGTTGCTAGAGTTAAATGTGTCGTGCAGTGCGTACAACTGCAAGGAGTGGTGGCCAGCTGTCGGCGGCGGCGACGACGAGAGCGCTACCTGCCGTGTGCCTGCCTGCGAGTAGCTCGTTTGTAGGCCGTTCCCATCACGACTTGGTGCAGGTAGGTGCCTGCTATACTTGGCTGGTTACGGTGAATAGGCTCAGATTGTAGAGAGGCTACTCAGTGACCAAGTATTTATCTGATAAATTGATAATTTTGATGCCTTTTCTTAGGCAGGCAAGGTTTAGATTTACTTATTTACTCTATAATGAATACGATCAGATACTACCCCAGTAAAAATGTATAAGGTCGCCTTAGGGTTCAATCACACTTCACTTTTCATCTCTCTTGTCTTTCATTGTTCTGACTCTTGTAGTGTCAATATTTGTATGTAGAATAAAACCGGTCAAGTGCGAGTTAAACTCGCGCTCAGTAGGGTTCCGTAGTCTTATCAAAAAATAAATTTATATTTTAAAAAACAAGTTCATCTTTGCAGTTCTTTATAGAACATTTTGTATGGAAAATCTATGACTTTGTTACAAATCCAACTGCACATCTTAAGTTGGTCGACTATTACTCCTAAACTAAGAAAGCTTACTTAGCCATGATAGTTTTCCTTTTATAATAATAATAACTATCCCTGAACAGGCTAATATCAGCCGACCTTGAATGTCACCTAAGGCGGCTGGATCTCTGAGACAGAACAATAATTGCAGCAATGCAAAAAGCATTCCTTCTCGATAATGCCCGGATAGTTAGATGCTGTCTCTCCCCGTCGCACTGAACTCCAGCCGACTGTGCTTCCGCTGGAGGTGCTCCTGCCACTTCGCCTCGTGCTAAGTGAGCAGGGAGGCTCTAATTTTATATTGGTAAATAATAATAAAGCCCCCTTATTCTGAACTACATGCAATTTACCATTTTTGATTTTATGAGTTTTATTACTTATACGTCGCAATTTGGCGTGCCTCTTGGCATAGGCCTCCTCCAGCTCTCTCCATTGAGTTTGGTCTTCTGCAACTCAGGTCCAGTATGGTCCTAGACAGATATCGTCACTCCATCTTGTTTTCGGATGCCCCTGTCTTCTGATGTCCCCTCTTGGATGCCATAAGCACAGTATATATATTAGTGCCATAAGGTTATTTGTTTGCTCCATTTATTTACCGACTTCAAAAAGGAGGAGGTACTAAGTTCGACTGTATTATTTTTTTTGATGTATGTTCACCGATTTTTCCGTCAATTGTGGACCGATTTTCAAAATTATTTTTTCATTCGAAAGTTTATACTCCCGAAGGGGTCCCATTGTCACCAAGTCAGGATCTGATGATGGGATCCCAGGGAAATCGAGGGCAACCCTTCAAAAATAATAAAAAAAATTGAATTTTAAAGGCACTAATTACGTGATTCATATGTTTTCTAATGCTATTAATATACTTGCGTCTGTTAGTCATATTCTCATGTTGATAAGCTGATGTAGGAAGGTACAACTCCTTAACGGTTAGGTTGCAGGAAAATTCTTTTGAATGTTATACATAGATATATATGTAGGTAGGTATGCATAGAACGATGAGCTGATGATGGACGATTTAACTCCTTAACTTTCATGCTGCTGAGATGATGATGGAAGCCACAGGACTCTGTATCTGTTAATGAAACACATGTATTATGGTTTGATAATTCCTATTAGTGAGTAAAAGTGATTGGATTTAACGTTGCTAGATAGATAGCATTACCACTAAAAATAAAGAAAATGAAAAAAAGTTTAAAAAAACTTAAAACCAACTTCAAAATGAAATTCACTCAAAAGTGTGAAATAATATTATTATACTTAAATACACAACATTTACCAACAATAATGAAATCAAAGGCGGGTACGAATTAAATTAGGGGCTTAAATTTTTTTTGAGGTCGGTACCAGCACACAGTTACTTACGTATTAAATGGTTTGGATTCAATGGTTTGCTGACACCGACCTCAAAAATAATTTTAAGCCTCTAATTCAATTCGTACCCATCTTTGATTTCGTTATTGTTGGTTAATGTTGTGTATTTAAGTATAATAATATTATTTCACACTTTGAGTGAATTTCATTTTGAAGTCGGTTTTAAGTTTTTTAAATTTTTTTTTAAATTTTGCAATGTAGCATTTGTCCTGTCCAGTTTTACTTTTAAAATGATTATATTATATCCAATATATTTACATATATTTCAGATGCCTTTAAAGAGCAGTTTAGCTGGTAGGGTGGGGCTCTACCAGCTAAACCGCTATTTAAAGACATCTGAAATATATGTAAATATATACATAATAGGGGACTTGACTGTAACAAAAATTATCACTTTAAAGCTTAATATTTTGTAAACAGATCCCTGAATCAAAAAGTATGTTGAGCAAACCCTCAGTAGTTTTGTAAGACCTGTTCCTATACTCCGCACAATAGGGTATGTCAATGAAAAAAAACCACAACCTCTTTACATGTAAAGAAGGTACCCCAAAAAAAATTCTTTTCAAGATTTATTGTACCACTTGGTCCGCGTGATTAATATGTATACCCACGCCAAATTACAGCTTTCTAGTACTAACAGTCTCTGAAGCCACAGACAGATGGACAGACAGACAGGTATGGCGAAACTATAAATAAAGGTTCCTTGTTGACAACGAATCCTAAAAAGGTAAAACTCGGTTGGGGTGCACTTACTACTACGACTACTTTGCTGGCTCAGCGACCCGAAGTGGATCTTAGAATTATTGTTTTTAGTATGGCAGACCTATTTTTAATTTATCAAACAATTCTTTTATAATAAAGCAATGCCTATGTATCATATTTTTTAAAGCATTTCTAGCTGAGCCGTTACCAAGTCTAGCTCAAAAACCGAATGGCCCGAGTTTGGATCCTCACTAAAGTAAAGATGTTTTAGTTTTTGTTTATTTTTACTTCACTTTCATGTCAAGGGTTTAATTTCAAGTTGTTTATTCTGAAAATCCAGATTTACACAAAAAAAAATAGTTCACATGCCTAGAAGACTGAGCATTACTCGGTCGCGCAGGTACTAGGGAGGCATCACTGGCCTCTACGTCTATTACAGACGATTCACTACTAGTCCAGTAAATAAAAGATTTGAGATTGCATTAAAGACACCTGAGTAAAATGGATTGGAAATAATAGTGTTATTATTATTTTATGCATTCGTGGCAATTTCGTGACAAAATGTTCTTTAGTCTCTTAGAAATACCTAAAGTAGCCTTTTAATTTTTATACGCTAAACAATAATTACAAATTGGGTGAAAACTAAGATTTATAACAATGAACTCCTTAAAATTATGGTACATAAGTTATCTCTGGTTGTAGGCATAAAATTCTTAACATTACGATTACTTTTATTTAATTGTGAGAAAAACAATACTTACAAAATAGAGCCCTCGGAGATTTTTATGTTCTTATCATCCAAATTTAAACCTCGAACATGTGTTAAATTATCCCTAAGGTGACTGTTCAAGAACCTAGTTAAAAAATGTTTTTTTTATATTTCTCTATTTTACATAAAAGACATACGAAATATTTTCTTGGTTATGCCATTACACTTATATGCTTTATTATAAATCATCATTATCCCTTGTTTAAATTACAAAGGTTCTTCAAAAAACGCAAAAACCTACAATAAATAAAACGGTAATTAAATTTGTAACATCGGGAAAGCGCGTGACCTTTGACGCATGATAAGGACAGCATGTGACAAAGATGGAGTTATCGGGCGAGAAAAAGACAAAGCGCACGGAGGTCGGAGATAGCCTGCAAAGCAGTGCAATGTTTACATACGCTTGCCCATCGCCACATTGGACATTACATATTTGATATTACATACATTGTCACGACTCAGTCAGTCTACGACTGTCCTTCTAAGGAAGATATTTTGGAGACTTTTCTCTTATTTTTCGTATGTAAAAGTTTCATTTTTTTTTGTTACTCTTCGATCCTGTTTCTTGTAAGGATTAAAAGACAACGGAGGTTAAAATACTAGAATAGTCAGAAATCGCAAAAAAAAAAACTTTTCCCATACTTTTTGTAATTTTTGATTTCTAGTACTCAACTCAAACCTCAGTCAGTTTGATAGTCTTTAAACATGATCAAATGGCATCGTAAAGTTTTTGTATAAATTAAAAGTTATCTTGCTGACTGTTCACTTTTATAAGCTGTGAATGGGGGCCAAAATACCTTCCAAAGTTAACGACAGTCTCCTAAGGTACCTTCCATTACTGAACCGTCTCAAAGGGCAAGCCTGTATTGTAACCAACTAAAAAAAATGAATTTTGTATAGGATGACCGTACCTTATTTCAAATCACCACCACCACCACCCCCATGTACTTTTTATTAATCGGTAGGGTTGGGAATTACAATTAAAACCGTAATTAATCATAAAATCCATGGAAAAAAATGACAAACATAAAAATATTCTACGGCTCTAATACCAGCCCTTTTGTACCCAGAGCGAGCCTGTGTACCTAATAACAGCCTAGGGTAGGGTTATGCCTATGGAGTTTTTGTGTTGAATTGTTGGTTTTAATGAATAAATAAGATAATAAGTAAAATTAATCATCATCCATCAGCATATCAGCCGAAGGACGTCCACTGCTGTACATAGGCCTCCCCCAAGGATTTCCACGACGACCGATTCTACGCTACCCGCATCCAGCGGCTTCCCGCGACCTTCATCAGGTCATCGGTCCACCGAGTGTGAGGCCTTCCTACGCTACGTTTTCCGGTGCGCGGTCGCCACTCGAGAACTTTACTGCCCCAATGGCCATACTTTCTACGAGCTATGTGCCCCGCCTACTGTCACTTAAATTTAACGATTCTGAGAGCTATTTCGGTTACTTTGGTTCTCCTACGGATCTCCTCGTTTCTGATTCGATTACGCAGAGAAACTCCGAGCATAGCACGCTCCATTGCCCTTTGAGTGACCTTGAGCCTTCTTATGAGGCCCATAGTAAGCGACCATGTCTCAGTTCCATATGTCATAACTGGCAACACACACTGGTCAAATGCCTTGGTCTTAAGACACTACGGTATTTGGGATATGAAGGTATTGCGAAGCTTCCCGAACGCTGCCCAGCTGAGTTGGATTCGACGATTGATCTCTTTCTTGAAGTTGAACCTACCTAACTGAACTGGATATCCCAGGTACACATATTCAGTAACAACTTCTAACGTAAAGCCTCCAACCTTTAGAGGAGTAGGTGCGACACGGACGTTAGACATAACTTTCGTCTTGCCCATGTTCATTCTAAGACCTACTTGTTAAGAGGCTCTACTGAGACCATCGAGCATTGTGCCTAAGTCGTCCATAGTCTCAGCCATGACCACGATATCGTCAGCGAAACGAAGGTGGGTGGGTGATGTACTCGCCGTTGATATTATTGCCGAGTCCACCCTAGTCCAAAAGCTTAAAAACATCTTCCAGGGCGGCGGTGAACAGTTTCGGAGATATGACGTCTCCCTGTCTCATCCCTCGCTGCAACCAGATAGGTAGCGAGTTTTGGTCCTGGAGGTGAACCCACATGGTGGCGTTTTCATACAAATACTTCAGTACCTCGATATATCGATAGTCAATTTGGCACCTCTGGAGAGACTGTAACATAGCCCAAGTTTCGACCGAATCAAAGGCTTTCTCATAGTCCACGAACGCTAAGCATAGTGGCTGATTGTACTCTTCGGTATTCTGTATAATCTGCCGCAGCTTATGTATGTGGTATGTGGTACTATAGCCTTTTTGGAAACCGGCTGGAAGTCTTCAAACCTACGTGCGAGACGATTCGTAATGACTCTCGAAAACAGCTTGTAGACATGGCTCAGAAGTGAGATGGGTCTATAGTTCTTCAGCCAGTGTTTGTCGTCCTTTTTGAAGAAAAGCACGACCACTCTTCTTTGCCATGCCTTAGGTATTTTTCCCTCGAGTATAACGGAATTAAATAACCTCTGAGGAGCTTTAAGTACCGGTGTTCCACCTGCTTTCAAAAGTTCAGCTGTAATATTATCATCACCCGGTGCCTTATTGTTCTTGAGCAGTTTCAGAGCCATTCTAATCTCGTACAGGCTGATGTCCGGGATATCTTCGGTATAGCGTCGGGTTAATCTGACTCTTGGGTATTTGGCTAGATCGCTGACAGGCAGACATGTAGTCGTGTACAAGTGTCCGTAGAACTTCTCAACTTCTTCCAGCAACTCAGTCTTAGATGATATGATCCAGCCATCCTCTGTATTAAGCTTAGTCAGTTGGTTTTGTCCAACACTCTCTATCCGGACCACATTGTTCATAAGGGACTTGTGGACTAGAAACCCGACACCACCCTGGGACAGTTGGTCACCCTCCCGGAAATAGAGCAGGTTTCCGGATTTAAGGATTACAGTGTGCTCCTCCTCCCTTCGGACTTCGCACAATCCTACGAATTCAAATGTAAATTCTAATCAAATAGCACAACAACTACTACTCAATGGAAAATCCGCAATACGAAGCAAGCCGATAGCCTTCTGGAACCTTTCTCACACGAGGAGCTTCAAGGGGCACTCAGGAAACTTAAAGATGGAAAGACTGCAGGAATCGACGGCATCTGTACAGAGCAAATAAAGAGGTTGGGCACCGCTGCCAGAAACTGGCTGCTAAAGCTATTTAACAACTGCCAGCTCAACATCACAATGCCGAGAGCCTGGAGAAAAACTCACGTTGTGGCTATTCTAAAACCTGACTAACCACCTGAAGATCCAAAGTGCTACAGGCCTATATCTCTTTTATGCTACATGAATAAAGTGTTTGAAAGGCTAATTCTGGATCGCATTTCCCCAAGCCTAGACACTGTGTTAATTAAACAACAGGCAGGCTTCAGGCCGGGAAAATCATGCACCAACCAAGTATTAAACTTCAGACAGTACATCGAAGATGGCTACGAGAAGAACTTAATAACTGGGGTAGCGCTTGTCGATCTTACTGCAGCCTACGACACAGTGAGCCACCGCAGATTAATCCCCAAAGTGTTTAACGCGACAAAGGCCTACCACCTAACGAAAATGATTGAGGAGCTGCTGAGAAATCGAAGATTTTCGTGTCATTCCAGGGAAGCAACAGTAGATTGTGGCGTCAAAAAAATGGACTGCCACAAGGAAGCGTCCTTGCACCTATGCTCTTCAACATATACCCGAACGACCAGCCAATCCTACCTAACAAAAAGCACTACCTGTTCGTGGACGACCTGGCTCTCGCTAGCCAAGAAACAGACTTCCCTAGCGTCGAGAAACAACTATCTCAGTCCCTGGTAACTCCATCTATGTACTACGCTGAAAACCAACTCAAGTCAAACCCTAATAAAACCCAGCTCTGTTCATTCCATCCAAAGAATCGTGAGGCAAGCAGACCTCTACATGTATCCTGGCAGGGCTAGCAACTAGAAAACACCTCCATGCCGAAATACCTTGGAGTCACGCTGTACCAACACCAAGATGAAGGTCACCAACTCACCAGTAGGAACATACTACTGCAGCGCCTAGCTGGCAGCACATGGGGCGCCAACCCACATACAATGCGGACCTCTGCACTAGCCCTGTGCTATTCAACAACTGAATACGCGTGCCCAGTCTGGACAAACTCTGCTCACAGTGGACACGTAGATGTAGCGCTAAATGAAACCAGCAGACTCATAACCGGCTGCCTTAAACTAAGACCTGTTTAAAAACTGCACCTTCTCACTGGAATTGCACCCCCAGCTGTACGCAGGGAGGCGGCCGCGGCGTAGGAACGCTGAAAACAAATAAACGATGCACTATATCCACTCTACGACCATGTTCCTGCCAAACTGCGTCTTAAATTCAGGAAAAGCTTTATCACAAACAAATGCCTACATGGTGAGACCCAGACAGAATTTAGAACGGACATCAGAATCAACATTCCCTAAAGGACCAATATCAAATTTAAAAAAACAATGGGTTGGTAGTGGTAAGTAATCAAATATCAATAATATAATTCTTCAACAGATTAAAAAAAATATAGTAAAACAGTCAAAATCTTTACGCGATTCAAAATAAAATCTAACAACATTAAATTTTTTAACGTATATTTATGTTTGTGACATCCTTGATTATTAAGGCGTGGCTGTTATTAGGTACTCTGTCGAACCAAATAACACCCCCCCGCCCCGTGCTGCCATTATGTGTCCCATACATTTTATGTTTCTAATTGCAGCCCCCCAAATTTTAACTAAAGCAAATTGCAAATGTTTATTTTGCCAGAAATTCATGTATTTCTATGTCTGTATCAATAACCAAACTAATCACGAAATGTAGAATTGAAAAATCCTAAGAAATACCTGGTTTTAGGAGCTCTCGAACTTAGCAAAAAATAGCAAAATGGCCGACGTGCACGTTTTCTTGGGTTCGATCCTAAACTGACACTGGCATATTCATGCAAGTGTTACCGTTTTTAGTACGTATTTTGTGCAGAATATTAGGTTTTTTTTGGTACTTTTCCCTGGTAGGTATTGCCTGTAGATACCTTATTATTTAAGCAGAAAGACGAAAAGGCTGCAACTAGGAGCAGGTTGCTATTAGGGGCGTCCCTACTTGCGCGGGGTAATGAAGCGATTTGTGCGAAAGCGCGCGCGAGCGTCAATAAATGATGTAAAAAAGGCGGCCAAGCGCGAGTCTGACTCGTGCACCGAGGTTTACGTAAAATCTTGTAGGCATAAAATATAGTATGTATTATTTTGTAACTAGGAATTTACGGTATACGGACTATTTCTTTTACTTGTGCTATCAGACATTGCTTCTTACCAAATTTCATGATTCTAGGTTCACAGCAAGTAGGTACCCCAAAGGTTTTAATTCCCTTGCGAGTGTCAAAATAATATGTGGCATATCTTTTTACAGCTCCAACTGTCTGTGATCGACTTATTTGATATTGAATTTTCCCACGGGAGCTCTTGAATTTTCCGGGATAAAAAGTATATATTCCTATATGTTAACCCGGGCTATAAGGAACCACAATACAAAATTTCATCAAAATCGGCCTGGTAGTTTTTGCGTGATGCGTGAACAAACAGACAGACATTTTTGTTTTGTTTTAGCCTCTAAATCGTTAGTAATGTCCACAACAGTTATTATTCTCCAAAAATATTTCATGTAAGACACGGCCCCGTTACATTTTTATTATATGTATAGATTAATTTCAACTTGATACCTTCACGCTTTCCTTGTCGACAAACAGACGAACAACGAAGTAATCCAATAAGGGTTCCGTTTTTTCAATTTGAGGTATGGAACCCTAAAAAGGGGTAATTATACTAGAGACGCGCCGAGTACTCGGTTCGGCAAACCGTACCTCAAAAGAAAAAACGGAACCCCTATTCCTATAAGGGTTCCGTTTTTTCTTTTCAGTGATCCTTCACTTCGTTGTCTGTCTGTCTGTCTGTCCATTTGTCAAGACCGTTTTTCTCAGGAACGCGTAATGGAGGTATCGAGTTGAAATTAGTACCAAATACTAAAGTCTCCAATCACTTGAAGCTGTGAAAAAGTCAAACCTCAACGTCAACGCAGTCAAAAGATACGGGCGTTTATGCCGTATATTTTGACACTCGCGAGGGAATCGAAACCTATTAGGGTACTTCGCGTTGACCTACAATCATGAAATTTGGCTAGAAGCAAGTAAAGGAAAAAATCCTAAAACCGTAAATGGCTGCGACATACCTATACATACGCTAGGTAGGTACGTAACGTGCTAGAAGGCGCGCGCCTGCGAAAGCCGCGGCTCCCCGTACCCCGCCCATTCCTCTCGCGAGTAATATCATTTATTAGATTATTATTGAGAGTGGTAAATAGATTCTTCGGGGATTTCTTTGTATTTTAGTTAAAAAAATATATAACTTTTAGAATACGTAAAAATATTTAAGGTGTCTTTAATGTACGAGGGTTAAAATCAAATAAAATTTAATAAAAAAATAAATACCAAAGATACCTCGGAGATAATTCTCATAGTTATTGTTAGTGATCATTTACCCATTGTAACAAAATATCACTTTCGTTGCTGTATTATTTTACAAGTAAATTTTTTTTAAACATAAAATAGTGAATATCCACTCGATCTATCGATTTTGACCGGGGATAATTACTAATACAATCAAAACGTTTTACAAGAAGCCCTTATGAAAAAAATCACCAGTTTTGCATTTTATGTTCACACTCAAATTTAATTTTATTGCTTTATGGACTAATTACTCCGTAATTATCAAAAATATTCAAGAGATAATTATGAACTTCATTTGTTCAATTAATTAACTGATACATTCTAAGTTTTCACTCCAAGTGCATTTAATGCAACCTACTCCATACAAATGTTCCTAGATTGACTGGACTATACAGTGTCCTGGACTAGAGGCAACGCTTTTGGTGGCTTAGCAACCCGATGCGCGAACGGCAGACTCGCCCACATGCTTGGCAGGGAAAGTTTGCGGCAGATGGAGTATTGCCGCTCTGGTGGCGCTTTTCCCTCTTGGCAGCGAGCGCCCCAAACCAAGCCTCGTCGCACAGTTTGCGACCCTCCGAAATACGCTTTTGCCATTCCAGCCGCTTTTCTGCAAGCTTTTCCCAGTCGTGATGGTCTATTTTAAAGGCAGCCATGTCCCGCTTGGCGCAGTCCTTAAAGCGAAGCATAAAAGGGAGGCATTAAATACATTTTAAAAATCTTTAGAGCCATTGATGAGAAATAAAAATATTTTTTGTATGGGCACAGATGAGATACTGGTTACTTCGTAACAGATACTGCACTTCCTTATAAAACGAAAATACCTACGCATTTATTAACCTACTCGTTCCCAATGTCCAACTATACACGGAAACATGGGTATTAAGGCGCTCGACTTAGCGGTCATAATTGCGTACACGGGCGGCGCGCGAATCGCGGCGGCGACTGAACGGCGTTTTAGCGCGAGGGTTGACTTATGAAAATGAAAATAAAAGTTTTACAAGTGATGGTTTTTATTTATTTGATGAGTTTATGTAACAGTCGCACTAGTAGATCATACTTAGAAGGATTATCATAGAAGGTGCGCCAGCTTAACACGAATTACAAGATTTACAAGTTATCTTTAATTTTTGTTTGGTTAAAAAAATGTATGCGCGGTACTCAGTAGGTAAATCCTGATTCACGCGTTCTGATTGCGACCCGATAGTATTTTTTAAAATCCAAAATTGATAAGCCCTTACTTAGGATCATCTCACCTGATGGTAAGTGACGATGATGCTGAAGATAGAATCGGGCTTACCAAGATTCCCCAACGCAATGGGGATCTGGCTATCTTATCTTCATGCCGGAACACATCAATGCTGTTAAAACTGATGTTTTGCGGCAAGACTTAGACCAGGTGAGTTGCAGTCAAAAGCACTCAAATTTATAATAATAATAATAATAAAAAGACGTGTGGCACTCGGGGACTGCCGCGGTAAAGCTATTGCAATAATTATTTATTTATTTTTTATTTATGCAGTATTTACCAGTACCATATAGTCCTTGGGGCGCGGGATGTTTATGTAATAAATTAACACTAAGAAAGTTAATCATCATCATCATCATTATCGTCATCGTCATCATTATCATCATCATGATGGATAGATAGATGGCACTGTAAGTTTTTTAGAACTCAATATATATTTTTTTGGGGTGTTAGGTTTTATGTTCGTTACGAAATTTCTTGATTCGGTCCCCTCAAAGCCCGCGATAAAAGCTATACAATAGCTTAAAAAAAGATGGTGGTAGCTAGCCAGACGGTCTATGAAAATGCCCTACCACCAACCAAACCGACTCTTACAAAGTTGATCCCCCGGGAATCGAACCCGCGACCTCCTGGTGTGCAGAGAATCGACTAAACATTACGGCACGGAGGCGGTTAAAATTTACTTAACTTATCTGTTTATGATTTTTGTGTTTTTTCATTTGTCTTTATCAGGAATAAAGGGTTTCAAAGCTTATTTTAGCTTATTATAATATAAACTTTGACGTGTAACAAGAAAGTTATCAATAAAGAATTGAATTGAATTGAATAGGATAATAAATATATGATAAAAATATGATATTCATTAATAAAAAAATATATCACTCAACAAATAATTGAATTTAGGTTAGGGTAGTGTAGTGTAGTGTAGGTGTAGTGTAGTTAGGGTAGGGTAGTGTAGTGTAGTGTAGGTGTAGTGTAGTTAGGGTAGGGTAGTGTAGTGTAGTAAGGGTAGGGTAGGGTAGTGTATTATAGGCGGTAGTTTGTGCTTGGTAAACATTAAAGCGGTTGTAGCTCTGTGCGATTTGCGTGGTTGAGTCAATCATGCAGGGTTACTGACCATAATTGGAGGCCCTGTAAAAGCTCTAAATTCTATGTGCTTCTGGCCTGCTTCTCCCTAATAATAATATGTTTCTATGTGCTTCTGGCCTGCTTCTCCCTAATAATAATATGTTTCTATGTGCTTCTGGACTGCTTCTCCCTAATAATAATATGTTTCACTTCCGACAGGACAAAACTTGTAATGGCTGTATTCTCTTTCTATTTCGTTTTCTATAACTATATTAAATAGCCGTAAGTTTTCCTACTAAATAAAATAAAAATAATCATATCAGTTCACAAATAAAATAAGAATGGCGACACTGACATGTGCGGCGTTTGCAGGCAGCGCCGCCATGTGCGGGCGCGCCGCGGCGCCATGAGGAAGTTTGTGCGCACGCGGCGCTCATCGCCGGAGCCCGTCGCGCCCTCCCTCGCGTTGCACCACGCGCCGTGCAAGACCAATGGACACGCAAGTCAGTTCTCCGACTATTATGATAATTTCCTAATAAAATGCAACTACCCAAGTACCCCACACAAGCGGTAATAAGCATCAGCGTTACAGTAGCTGCACAACAAATCTAACTTACCCTGCAAGTACCCACCACAGTAGCGCCACAGTAGCGCCACAGTAGCGCTATTTCCTGCTATAACGTTCCTGTACCACCCAAAAGGGCCCATGTTATACCGGCTTGAGTGTTAAAATCGCCTTATAGTTGCAATAGTACGCGCTAATAGCAGCTATCCAAAACTCTTGTAGTGTCATTGTACTACTTTGAACGCTACAGTTGCCATACAATGAGGATCATTCACGTTTTGAACCAAGTATGCAGTTTTTTAACCAACCCGCACTGGGCCCGCGTGGTCGACTAAGGCCTGATTGCCCTGATTCAGGGTAGGCTCGAGCCCCTCGGTAGGGACGTATATGAACTGCTATGATGATGATGCAGTTTCATAGAGACATCACGAACAATATGTTCTGTGAAAAAATCTTTCCGTCCCTAATACCGGTGTCTCAGGTAAGGACTTTTGTTTTTATTTATTACTAGCTTATGTCCGCGGCTTCGCCCGCGTGGACATCGTTTTTATGACTGTCTTGGAGGGTGCGTGGTGCGCGAGCTGCAAGCGGCTCGCGAGCGTGGACATGAGTTTTGTCCAGATCCCTCAGGAACTATATAGGGCTTTCTGATTAGCAGTCTATGTCATTTCCCACCCCCTCAACCAATTCTATACAAAAAATAACTTCAATGTTGATGTTGTCAAGGGTTTACCTACCAATTGTGCATAAAAAAAATAAAAAAATCCGTTGCTCCGTTGCGACGCCGACGTGCGCGAGAGTGGAATTGGGTTTTGTCCCCAGATCCCTCGGGAACGATGTTAGGTTTCCTTTGCTAATTAGTAAATTATGTCATTTCCCATCCTTTCAAACATCTCTGTACAAAAAAATTACAACAATCCATTGTTTAGTTGCGATGTTAAAGAAATGAAGCAAAAAAAGAGTATTTTTTCAGTTCCCTCAGGAACTGCATCGGACTGTACTATTTTCACGGGATAAAAAGTAGCCTATGTCCTCCCCAGTGACATAGGCAAACCAAATTTTTATCTTATACCTTTAAGCGAGCAATTCTTGTATATACAGGGTGTAACAAAATTGGTGTAGGACCCGTTAACTGCGGGTTCTACTCATCATACTGAACAACTTTCCCCAAGGAACCCATAGTCAATTCTCAAAAAAAAATTTGGACCCTCCAAACTAAAATGCACAAAATTGGTCTATCAGCTGATCGATTTGCATGAAGAATTTTTTTTTGCGATTTCAGCAGTCTTAGAACAAAAGTTGTTCAGTATGATGATGAGTAGAAGCCCCAGTTAACGGGACCTACACCAATTTTATTACACCCTGTATATACAGGGTCTTCGGCAGATGGTCAGGCGTCCTTCACTTGCTCAAGGCCACGCGTTATATGCCTACCGCTAAGCGTATCGGAGACGATACAACGGACAGTAGGTTGCCGCACGCCCGCCTGAGTGCTCGAAACTCACATTTACCGCTCTGACTATCGAAATGCCGAAACCACGCAATTATTGTGCAGTGGATGGGTGTCACAGTCAAAAGACAAAATGAAAATTTGTCATTTTTTTCAATGTCGAGAGACGAACAAAGGTGCCTAAATTAATAGTATTTTAAATCTTTTGTTTTTTTCGAATTGCCTTTTCTTATTCCTTTACAAATTATAATCATTTAGAACAATTATGTGTTTTTTTTATATAATTAAGTTACCTACTTAATGTCAGAACATAGTAGGTACCTAGCGTCGTCGTCGTGATTTAGGTAGGTATGTCATAGAATAGAAGTACTAATGCGCCGGCCACTCGGTAGCTGGGGGGCACTTCTACAGCTGTAAATAAACCGTTTAAAACCAAAATCCAAGGTTTAACTTGTCAAGTACCATTACGTCATCGAAATATCTCCATCAAGCCCCCCCCCCCCTCCCCCCCTCCCGCGCGCGCCGCCGACTTTTATTACCAGGATGAATGTAAACGAAAAAATCTCAAGAACTTAGCACCGATTACTAAATAGTAATAATAGTAATTACTAATAGTAACTATTTTCGTTACGTTTTTACATAGCTTTCACTTAAAATAACAATAATTCAAGCTCACAATGAGGCCCTCTTGGGGAATGTTTTAGTATGAATAGTAGGTATGAAATTCTCCGTCAATTCAAGTAAAAAGCCGTTCAAACGAAACGTTCAAACGATGACACATTTAACATCGTGCCCTGCGTGCCCCTACATCTGCACGCAGGAAGACCTCATGACAGCGGCTGATAACGCTGTTAACGTGGCCAAATTCTGGGCTGCTACAGTGTAGTGTCTGCCATCGACACGCTAAGAAGAAGAAGTAAAAAGCCAACTTTGATTGATTTTTCTCCGCTTTGCTCCTGTTTCCCTTTTGATTATTTGTTAAAATTATTTACAAGGTTTCGAATATTTTCGACATTAATATTTATTAATCGGGAATTCAGGGAAGGGAAAAAATGCATGTATCATTTTATTAAACTCAAACATATATGATCGACAAATATAAAATAATTGATTTTCTATAACATTCATTTCATTACCAAAATCATCATAGGTACAACCCTAGCACATTCGCTCGATGACGCGCTAGCACGTGGGTCGCGCGGCGGGCAAAACAATCTCAACTCTGTGTATGCGTAGTTATGGCACATTTCTTCTCGCTTCAAACAGCTAGTATTATTATTAAGATTTTGTAGGCTAATACAGCGTAGGTATTTAAGCTTTTGTATGGGAGTGATGTATCTGTTACGAAGTAACTATTTAGTGATCTGTGCTTATGCTATCTGTAACTATAGCAAACTTTATGAACACTAAGTTGGTAAATTCTAAATTAACTACAGTACCGACTCTTCAAATTCATCGTTAAAAATTTTCGAAAAATTACGACCCAGCGAGTAATAATTTTTTCAATACAGTTGCTCGAAAAGTGTTCCTTTATATGTCAGTCAAGTGTGCACAAAATTGAATTTACCGCACTTGAGCTTTTACTTTACCACTTTTTTAATTTTTAGCTCGGATGAACAAGAAATTTCTAGCAAATAAAAAATATAATGACCAAAGATACGGAATCTTCTCACTTTTGAAAGGAGAATTTTAAAAGATAAGGTTGTTCCTCCGTGAGGTTAGTGCATAACGCTAGACTGTTTAGATTCTTTTTGGGTTATATGTTTGTGAAGAAAAGAGGAAAAATATAAATGAAGCGGAACCGGTTACACCAAGGATTTTTCAAAGAGGTTTTAATGCTTATAATTAGTATCCCAAGTTTTATTGTAGTCTTATTATAATGTAATCAATTATTTTGATTTTCTATAACATTCATTTCATTACCAAAATCATCATAGGTACAACCCTAGCACATTCGCTCGATGACGCGCTAGCACGTGGGTCGCGCGGCGGGCAAAACAATCTCAACTCTCTGTATGCGTAGTTATGGCACATTTCTTCTCGCTTCAAACAGCTAGTATTATTATTAAGATTTTGTAGGCTAATATAGCGTAGGTATTTAAGCTTTTGTATGGGAGTGATGTATCTGTTACGAAGTAACTATTTAGTGATCTGTGAGATGGTTGAAAATACGAAAATGGGGGATAGGTGGGGTCGCCTCCCACCTATTTTGAGAATTAAAAAAAATCTAGGACTTGTAATTTTTTTTACAGGATTTTTTTTCCTTTTTTTAGAAATTTTGCCATTTTTATACCTTTGAACACATGTAACTTTTTGTTTTTTAAAGCTAGCTCCAAAATCTTTTTTTTAATAGACTTTTATAAGATTGTCGGCTCTAAAAAAAATTATGTTTGTTTCGAGTTATTGCTAAAAACAAAAATGTGGGCCCCCGAACTTAAAAAAAAAGTTGAGCAAAAAAAAAGTCAACTTTGCGATGCATTTAAAAAAAAAATAATGGGGCTGGAAGGCTTCTGTTTTTTTTAAAACATCTCTAAAGCTTAGGCTTTTGAATGGTATGTAATTTGTTTCGGTATCTTTTTTGTAACCGCAGTTGTTAATTTTTTTTACTCAATTGGACCATGTTGACGAAATTCCACTAGTTACATGTTTTGTGAAATGTATCAAATGCAAAGTTGAAAATAATGTAAATACTTACTGTTGGGACGGTTACAAAGAGCAGGTACGTTTTTTTACATTCTTGCACACACATAATGGGTATCTTTTGTCATTTATTGGCATATTGGAGTTAGCACTTCCATATGCCAATAAAATGTCCGCATATTCCGCATTGGTAAATTGAGCCGATAAAAAACGTCTGATAATAACAAAAAGTGACAAACAACAAAAAAACTTAACAAAATCACAAACGTTAATAACGTTAACGTTTTTTTTTGTTTTCGTTAATTTCACTTTGCTGTGTTTGTGATTTTGTTAAGTTTTTTTGTTGTTTGTCACTTTTTGTTATTATCAGACGTTTTGTTAAGACTTTGTTGTGGTTTAAAATGGCTCAATTTACCAATGCGGAATATGCGGACATTTTATTGGCATATGGAAGTGCTAACTCCAATATGCCAATAAATGACAAAAGATAGCCATTATGTGTGTGCAAGAATGTAAAAAAACGTACCTGCTCTTTGTAACCGTCCCAACAGTAAGTATTTACATTATTTTCAACTTTGCATTTGATACATTTCACAAAACATGTAACTAGTGGAATTTCGTCAACATGGTCCAATTGAGTAAAAAAAATTAACAACTCCGGTTACAAAAAAGATACCGAAACAAATTACATACCATTCAAAAGCCTAAGGTTTAGAGATGTTTTAAAAAAAACAGAAGCCTTCCAGCCTCATTATTTTTTTTTTAAATGCATCGCAAAGTTGACTTTTAAATTTTTGTTCAACTTTTTTTTTAAGTTCGGGGGCCCACATTTTTGTTTTTAGCAATAACTTGAAACAAACATAATTTTTTTTAGAGCCGACAACCTTATAAAAGTCTATTAAAAAAAAGATTTTGGAGCTAGCTTCAAAAAACAAAAAGTTACATGTGTTCAAAGGTATAAAAATGGCAAAATTTCTAAAAAAAGGAAAAAAAATCCTGTAAAAAAAATTACAAGTCCTAGATTTTTTTTAATTCTCAAAATAGGTGGGAGGCGATCCCACCTATCCCCCATTTTCGTATTTTCAACCATCTGCCGAAGACCCTGTATATTTCTGTGATCCCGGAAACGGCTCTAACGATTTCGCTGAAATTTGGTTTATGGGGGTTTTTGAGGGTAAACAATCGATCTAGATTATTCTTATGTTTGGGAAAATGCGTGTTTTCATGCGTTTTTCTTTCCACGTAGGATATGATCGCTAATTTCGTGATTATTGCTGGCTGTCCGTCTGGTCCAGCGGGTTAAGACGCGGACGGGAATCCCTCCCGTTGACATGTTCAAGTTTATAATTTATTTTTTAATTTTTATTGTTTTTAGACAAGTTTAAAAAATCACCTAAACACCACCATATTACAATAAATAGTTATAACCGTCTCCCAGGTACTGGTGTTGAAGCGTGGTAAGGTAACAAATAAACAAACACATTTTCACATTTATAACATTACTACTGTCCCGTCGAAGTTCGTTTCACCTTACACTACCCTACCCTACCCTACACTACATTACATTACATTACACTACACTAAACTACACTACACTACACTACCCTACATAAAAACCTTCTCCTGACAATAATGAACTCAACAAAAAAAGAATTAGCGAAATCCAGCCGGTCACGCGTGATGCGCTTACCAAAAAAAATAGGGGTTCATTTTTATATATACAGGGTGTAAATTTGCATTCTTGCAATATTTATGGAGGCGGTAGTTTACAGTTGTACAAATCACTTCAGCTTATGCAGAACAAGTTTTTATATGAAATTAGAATTAACCATTTTTGTGTAGGGTCCCAGTGGAACAAACCATACGTGACTGTGACGTCAACTCACGAATGAACAGTTCATTCACCCCTCATTCAATTATTCATTCGTACAGCTGATTTCAAATTTCCATCCATTGTTACTTTAGGACCTTAGGTGCTTAGGACCGTCGAAAACATTTTTTTTTGTATTTTACCACTTTCTATTGACATGCACCAATGTTGGTATGTACCAATGCACTTTTAGGCGTAGTTAGAGGTCTGAAATCAGCTTATTTACACACAATTAAACAAAAATTAAAAATTAAACTTTTGTTCATTACGCGATATCTTCGCAGATTATGAACTGATTTTTATGATACTTTTTTAGTCGATGGGTTCGCTTCCAGGTTGGTCCCATTTAAATTTTATCAAAATCAGTGTAGTATTTTTTTAAGAAAATTAAGAAAGTTTAATGCAAAATTGTACTAAGTTGCTGTGACTTATAACTTATAACTTGGTTTTTAGGGTTCCGTACCCAAAAGGTAAAAACGGGACATTATGACTAAGACTCCGCTTTCCGTTCGTCTGTCTGTCTGTCTATGCGTCTGTCACCAGGCTGTATTTCATGAACCGTGATAGCTAGAGAGCTGAAATTTTCACAGATGATGTATTTCTGTTGCCGCTATAACAACGAATACTATAAATTTGAAAAAGTCTACAAATAAGAGGGGTCTCCATACAAAAACGTGTTTTTTTAAACATAAAGAAACTAGCGCCATCTAGTATGATGGTACGGAACCCTATGTGTGCGGTTCTGACTCGCACTTTGCCGGTTTTTTCACAATAATACTAGTATGTTTCGTTCATTATTGTTTTCAGCTTATATTAAGAATTATTTTTTTTACTTTTTAGTTTGTGCTTTAAAAGCATGTATTTTTTTTTTAACTATATTTATTTTGGTTCATTTCATTAACATCGCAACGGAACAATGGATTGTTGTGATTTTTTTGCAGAGATGGTTGAGGGAAGGGGAAATAACATAGACTGCTAATCAGAATATCCCGCTCTGGGACAGGGATCGAAGACAGTCATAAAAAAACGATGTCCACGCGGGCGCAGCCGCGGGCAAAAGCTGGTATTATAAATGTGAAAATGTTTTTGCTTGTTACCTTTTCGCGCTCCAACACCTCGACCAATCTTGATTAAATTTTACATGCTGGTAGTGTGTGACAATGGGAAGGACATAGGTTACTTTTTATCATGTGAAAACAGCATAGTCTGATGCAGTTCCTGAGGAAACTAAAAAAAATACTCTTTTTTTGGTTTATTTCTTTAACATCGCAACGGAACCATGGATTGTTGTGTTTTTTTACACAGAGATGGTCGAGGAGGTGGGAAATGATATATTTTACTAATTAGCATATCCTAACATAGTTTCTGAGGGATCTGGGAAAAATCCTTTCCACTCTCGCGAACGTCGGCTTCGTAACGTAGCCACCGATTGAAGTAATTTTGTGTATAGAATTGGTTGAGGGGGTGGGAAGTGACGTTAAACTGCTAATCAGAATAGCCTGATATAGTTCCTGAGGGACCTGAAGAAAACTCACGTCCACGCTCCCTCACCATCAAAAACAGTCATAAGAACGATGTCCACGCGGGCGAAGCCGCGGGCAAAAACTAGTAATATAAAGAGGAAAGATTGGTATGTATTTTTGTATGTTTGTAACGAATAAACTCAAAAACTACTGGACCGATTTTAAAAATTCTTTCACCATTAGAATGCTACATTATCTCTGGGTTACATAGGCTATATTTATCTAATAATAGTGCAATATAAAGAGGAATGATTTGTATGTATTTTTGTAATGACTAAACTCAAAAACTGCGGGACCGATTTAAATTTTTTTTCACCATTAGAATGCTACATTATCCCTAACATAGGCTATATTTATCTATTATGATAAAGAAAAAATATTTGAATGTATTTTTGTGTGTTTGTAACGAATAAACTCAAAAACTACTGGACTGATTTCAAAAATTATTTCACAATTAGAATGCTACATTATCCCTGAGTAACAAAGACTATATTTATGACTAGAAAAAAAATAGAGATCCCTACTATAACTTCAATAATGTCCCTACTATATTCAATAATCCCTACTATAACGTCAATAATGTCCCTACTATATTCAATAATCCCTACTATAACGTCAATAATGTCCCTACTATATTCAATAATCCCTACTATAACGTCAATAAGGTGTAAAAAATTAGCCATAAAATGTCTTTCTTCGCATGCGCTGCGGAAACTATTGTAGTTATGTTGTGTCACTATAAGTACTCTTTAGGGTTACGTATGGTTACGTAGTCAACGAGGGATCCTTATAGTTTCGCCATGTCTGTTTGTCCGTCTGTCCGCGGCCGTGGGACACTTGACTCAAAAAAAAAAATCACTTTAAAGCTTAATATCTATTTCGTAAACCAATCCCTGAATCGAAAATGGTTTTAGCAAACCTTATGTTGTTTTAAAAGACCTATTCAACGATATCCCTAAATGTAGGGGAGGTACCTTAAAAAATAGGATTTTATTGTACAACTTGGTCGGCGCAATAAATATGTATGACCATGCCATATTACAGCTTTCTAGTATTAATAGTCTCTGAGCTAGCTCCCCTACATGCAGGGATATCGTTGAATAGCTCTTTCAAAACAACATAGGGTTTGCTAAATACATTTTTTGATTCAGGGATTGGTTTGCAAAATATTAAGCTTTAAAGTGATATTTTTTGTTCGAGTCAAGTGTCCCACCAATATTTAAATCGCTATTTAAGGACATCTGAAATAAATTGTAAACAGTAGGACATATGATCAATTTAAAAGGAAACCTAGCGTTCTTACTTTAGGAGTTATAGTCGATCAACTTTAGGCGAGGCATTGATTGGAACAGTTGTCTCTGTTTTTTTCTTTTTGTGTAAAGAGTAAAGAAAATAACCACACTTTTGCACCATTTCAATATTTATTGTTTATTTTAAATTTTCTGAATGAAAGTATAAAAAATAATAACATTTCTCACTTTGTCTTATCATAACAAACATAGTTGTATATTTTTTTTAATGTATACTTCAAAATATTAGTCATAACTAGAGTTGAAAGTAACGGTGTAGACCTTTCTTTGGGATTTTTTCTATCGAGACAAAACTGCTCAAAGTGTTTCTAATAGCTTTTGACTTTAAGGAACATCATCTACAATAAGGGTTTTTTTTCAACCTTGGGTTTTCTGTCGTTTAGGAGTAATTGACGTCAATAATAACCAAAATCTGTAAATTACCGGCTTAAGATGTGCAGTTGGATTTGTCAAAGTTAATAGATTTTCCATACAAAATGTTATACTACCAACTGTAAATATAATTTTGTTAACCTTCCAACAACCTCGGAACCGTACTTTGCGCGAGTCCGACTCGCACTTGGCCGGTGTTTACGTTTTAAAAGTTGATGGAAATGCCGACCGCGACCGTCACCAGAGCGTGTTGTCCAATCCGTACCTCTGTATTAATCCTTATCCAAACATATCATTTCGTATTCAAGACTGTTTAGATACCTGTACATTACTGTTTGAAATATTCAAATCAGCATTCCATTCGAAAGATATTACGAATTTAAAAATGTTAATCTAATAATGTTTAAATAAAAAAACCGGCCATGTGCGAGTCGGATTCGCGCACGAAGGGTTCCGCACCATTATGTATAAAAATCACGTTTGTTGTATGGGAGCCCTTCTAAATATTTATTTTAATTTAATTATTTATTTTTAAAGTGAATATATACCGAAATATTCTGCGAGCGTTTCAAGCGTCTACCTATTGCCGTTATCACTATCGAGCAAAAACAAGCAAATAAATCAGGTTTGTTGTATGGGAGCCCACTTAAATATTTATTTTATTGTGTTTTTTAGTATTAGTTGTTATAGCGTGCTATGAAAAAGTAATAATTTTCAACCGACATTGAATATTTTTACTTTTTCATAGCAATTTTTTTCGTTCCAGCTAAAAAGATCTAATTAGAACTACTTTTCAATTAAATATAAAATTGTAAAAGAGAAATATAAATAGTAGATTGGAAAAAAACTACATAATATGTCTTGCATAAAGATACATTAACTCTACGTTTATCCCAAAATGTTTAAAAAAAAGTAAGTGTATGGTTTTATGAAACCACGGTAAAAGTAAAACTTTACAGAGGACGAAACGATCATGGCTGCTCTCGCTACGGTACAGAGGACGAAACGTTCATACCGTCAGACGAAAGCGACCGTCACGCGACATGCAACATACAGACGAAATTTGAGACGATGTCCACCCGTGCGAGGCCAGGAGTCGCTCGCTAGTCTTTTTATATATACCAAACCACCTTACCAAAGAAGAAACAAAGAAAAACAATAAATTGAATATTGTAAAAATGTACAGAGGCCAGCACTTCAAGATATACACTCGTAGTGCGACTCTAAGGGTTTTCCATTAAGGACATAACAAAAAAAAACTTGAATAAAACACACAATTTTTAAGATTTTGAGCTCAAATTTATTCCAGGTGTTGTTGAATAGTTACATTTTAAGAATGAAATTCGATTTCGGCCATATGGCCACCACGGCTCGATTTACAGCGGTGGATTCTTTGAACAAAATTTTCGGCAACTCTGGCACATAATTCGACTGGAACGTTGCGAATTTCACGTATGATGTTGTCTCTGAGCTCATTTATCGTTGTTGGTTGGTTGGCATAAACCAAAGACTTGATGTGACCCCATAAAAAATAGTCTAATGGCGTTAAATCGCACGAACGAGGCGGCCAGAAATGAGCCTCATCGCTGAAGATGATTTTGCGATGAAATTCGTCATCATCTTCAAGCTTACCCAGCATCCAATTGGCGAAGTTTCTGCGCTTCAAATGGTCAAGTGGCTTTAGTTCTTGAGTCAAGTTGATCTTGTAAGGGTGTAGACCAAGATCCTTACGCAAAATACGCCACAGTGAGGTGCGAGAGATGCCTAACTCCTGTGAACGGCGCGGAATCGACCGATTTGGCTCATTTTGAACAGACGCACTTACGGCCGCGATATTTTCAGCGCTTCGAGCGGTACGCTGTCTTACTGGCACCGGAACATCCAACAGCGAAAATGTTGATTCAAATTTTGTCACTATAGCACGCCACAGCTTGTCGGGTGGGACGATTATTACGACCGAAAATTGGAGTAAGCGCTCTTAAAGTTGCGACCACCGACTCAGAATTTCGGTAATAATTTTTAATTATTTCCAAGCGTTGTTCGTTCGTGTAATTCACCATGATAAAAATGTTGTATTTACTGAGCAAATTGACATTGACAGTTCATAAAAAAAGTTTAAGGGTGCGTTCATATAAAGGTGCAAAATTGTTATGTCCCTATTGGAAAACCCCTTACTTACGAGTATATGTCCACATGATCCTGTACATTTGGAATACAAACTCAAACTAATCTTGATTCTCCGTGCTAACTTTGAACCCTATTTGAACCCCAGTTTCAAAAATAACAACAATAGTAGAATTTGTTAAAACGCTAGAATACGTATTTAATTCTTATCGTTAACCTAAAACAAAGTTTCATGCTTCTAGCTTCAAAAAAGACGGACTTCCATACAGACTTTTAACTCTTCTTCACTCCCATAAGGGGTGAATAAAAAAAAATCCTTTCTTTTTCTCGTCTACATCTTAGGAAAAACTTCTGTGAAAATTAGTGTGGAGGCCCGAGTTTCCATACAAATGTAGTTCCGCTTTAACACAAAAACTATCTACACGCCGCCGGATTGAATCCAAACTCTGCGAGTATATTGAGTAGACACATATGTCGTTTGTGGTGATTAGTTGTCCATGTACTAATATATAAAACGAAAAGCAGTTTCAAACTTTCAGTACAAAATTAATTGAAGCAAACGTTTAGTTATATTTCAATTTACTACAATGAAAACGAATGACAAACATCGATTTGTGATTTGTTTTTTGTTATCTTATCCAATTATTATTTTATTACTCTTAAACTAAGAAAGTCTACTTGGCGGTGATTTTTTTTCTTCTTCATATACAGGGGGTAACTAAATTGTTGTAGGTCCCGTTAACCGGGGCTTCCACTCATCATACTGAACAACTTTTGTTCTACGACTTTGCTGGAAACGTAAAAACAATGTTTTTACCCTTCATACATATTTTTGCGGCTGATTGACCGATTTTGTGCATTTTAGTATGGAGGGTCCACATTTTTTTTGAGCATTGACTATGGGTTCCTTGGGGAAAGTTGTCCAGTACGAAGAGTAGAACCCCCAGTTAACGGGACCTGCACCAATTTTGTTACATCCTGTATAATCATTACAGCTCATATACGTCCCCACCGAGGGGCTCGAGCCTACCCTGAATCAGGGCGATTAGGCCTTAGTCGACCACGCGGGCCCAGTGCGGGTTGGTCCTGTATAATCACTAATCACAAAATCAAAAAAATATCATCGCCAAGTAGACTTTCTTAATTTAGGAGTAATATTAGTTGGATTTATAAAAAGTTCATAGATTAGTTATTTATTTTTATTTACACTTATAGTACACCAAAATACAATTTCTTTAATCTAATTCTTAGGGACAGTATACATGATAGTAGGCGGTGTTATTGCTAAATACTACGGAACCGTACTTTTCGCGTGGTGCGTGCGCACTTGGCTCCTTTGTTGAGCTTGCATAACATTTGCTTAAACGTGTTGTGTTGCAGACGGCGGCACCGGCGGCACCCCTCGCGACGACTACCACTCCACCCTCTCCAGGTGAGTGCAGCGCAGGGCGCGGGGGCGCGGAGTTGGCTGTGGATAGTTTTGATGCTGTCACTATTACTGTTCAGTGTGTCTTGTGCGAGCAGCGCGCGCTGGAGCGGGTCGGAGCGGCGGCGGCGCGCGGAGGGCGCGGAGGGCGCGGAGGGCGCGGGCGCGCTGTGGGAGGACGCCGAGTTCCCGGCCACGTGGCGCGCGCTCGGCGACCGCAAGTTCAGCGACGTCGCCTGGCTGCGCCCCCATGTGAGTACACTACGCCACAGCTGCAGCGTCATAAACGACAGGCGGGACAGTGCGTGTGGCGTGTGGCCCAGTGCAGGCAGGGTTCCGCACTTCCGCACTCGCTCACTGCTACCCGTACGTGACTAGAAACCCGTTAATCACAGTATACCCGGCCGGAAGCATTCTTATTGAAGTTCCCAACGTACAATCTCATGCCATGCTTACTTTTATGACTAGAACACTAAAATTCAGACCAGTAACGAAACCTCGACGCTGGCAAACGCTGGCGCGGCGCGCGGCCTTTGGCCATTCCCTCTCGTATATCTACCAGATACGCTAAATCTACCAGGTTTATGATATAGCGTCCCCACTTACTTACCTAGCCTATGGCCAGTAGACAGCGAGCGGTGTATAAATAAGGCGGTGTGCAGTTAGGGAGAAGGCAGCGCCGGAATACTGATGCGGAGGCGGCTGCTTGCCATGCGGCGCGCGCGCGTCCTGCGTGCTGCGTGCTGCGTGCTGCATGCTGCAGTGAAATAATCAAGTACGGTAATAGTATTAATATTAGTTATGGAGCCGGTGCGGTGCGCGGTGCGCGGTGCGCGGTGCGCGGCGGCCGGGCCTGAGCATAACGTAAGAAGTCTGAATTTAGTGTAGCTCGAGAGACCTTTACATTTTTACACATTTGGTATGAGTCTTATACAGCAGATCTTATGAATCTATATTCGAGATGAATGGTTGATGTGAGAGAGAGTCCTTCGGACAACCAGAAACATCACTTTTTTCGTTGAAATCGATCACTGTTACGAATCGGACGGTGGGGGAGGGGGGGGGGGGGGGTGAAGTCGTAAAATTTGGGTTTTGAGGACTAAATATATGATGTCTGAAATAACGTAGATCGATATAATTTTTATGTTCTCGTTTGGCTGATAATAACTCAATAATTGAAATTCGTAATTAGCATTGTTTTACTTATTTTCTGTGTGAAAAAGGCGGTAAGTAATAATTTTTAACGTAAGATTAAATTGAGATTGTTCAGTTACTTATTGTTCAGTTACTCATTAAAAGTAAATTGAGATTTTATGAAAAATATAGTTTTTCTCCAAGTTGACGGTGAAGTCACTCGTTTTCTTTAATTAACCTTAGACTTGGATTTTTATTTCATCTCACTACTTTTTATGACCAATTAAACTTGGCACGTTCTACAGAATAATTTTGGTTTGATCAACAATTTTCTCGGCCCATTTGCTCGAAAACGGTGCATCTTATGAAAACGGTGCATCTTATGAAAACGGTGCATCTTATGAAAAATGTATACATTACTGCCGTAGTCTGAAACAGAAACAGCATTGCGGGCCAGGTTACTGATGGTCGGCCGAAAGCGCAGCGTAGCCCTTTCTAGGCCATCACAGCGCGGTCAGCATTAAGCGTCTCAACTGCACCTTTCAAAGTGGCATCGCTTTCGAAGCGACGTCATTCGGAAACAGCCGCCCTTTAAAGGTACATTACCCTGGAGACTACGCAATACATCCTCAACAATACTAAAGCAACACGAGCAGATACTCTTCTAAGACGATCCTGAGCTAGGAGAAGGAGACGTCTCCTAGCTTCTAATGCGTCGGGAATAGCTTTAGGGAATATAGGTGATCCCAAGAGGTTAAAAATTCTAGGGGAAAGTTCCTTCAGCCCAGGGACAATGGAGCTGATAATGGAAAAGGAAGGACGAGCAGTAGAGCCGCAGGGTAAGACTGGCACTCAGTAACATTTGTTTCCAGAGCGAGCTCGCTACATCGGGGAAGTAGCGGGAGTCTTGTTTCACGTCCTCTGGTTTCCCCCATTGGTTCCATTATCTAAGTACCATAAATTGAGAGGAGATTTCAAGCTTGAAATGGCTTTATGGATGCTAGGCTGAACACAAACGGCCCGAGCGGATCTCCCTGCTGCGCACTGACTTGAGAAAGGATTCAAGAGTACACATGGAGTAAAAATGAATGGTACCTTTTTTTGCTAATTTTATGTTCTTTCATTTTGTAGAAGTAACATACCTCTAATAGGCTCGTGTCCACTAAGAATGAATCGGGTGGAGTGGCGTTTCTAATGATCTATTATGATTTATAGAAAAAAAATATCTAAAATACTCATTAAAAAAAATAACATTATTGATATTTTTCAATGAAAAATCGACAATCGAAAATCGACATTAAACGCCTATATAAAGCCGTGACGTCACGCCGTGCCAAATGTCATTCTATTTGTTGTGACATCTCTATAGAGCAAGCTTCGAACGAAACAGATTTTTAAATAAAAATAGTTATTTTTGTGGACAAGTTGATAAGAATTAATTCTTGAAAGACAAGTGTTCGGTATGGAGTCTGGATTTACCAAAGCAAATAGCGCGAATTTACCAAAATTGACGCCGTCATGCTTGGCAAGATTTTCGCGTCCAACACTGACTTTTGCTCATCGGAATTCTGCAATGTTAAAACTTCCATGTAAGTAAGAATATATTTAATTTAATATATTAAATAATGTTTGATTTTTAAGGACTCATAAATGTTAGCTTCAATAGTATTATTTCATTTTTGAAAACTAACCTAGCTAACCAAGCGAACAAACAAAACTAAAAACTCAAGACATTTTTAACTCAGTTTGTTTTGCTTTGTTTGGCATGGGGCGTGACGTCATTCACGTTGTCATGGCGGTCTTAAGCGTTTTTGCCATAAATGTAAATCGGAATATAAAAACGCAAAATAAATATTGTAAATGATAATGGTTTTTTAGGATAAAATAGGTTAACCTATCGTTTTAGTATGATTTTGAAATTTAGTTAACTATCTTATTGTAAAGGTTGTCGAGTTATCAGCGAAAAGGGATTTTTAAAACCGCAACATAAATATGGTCTGATTGTGAACTGTGACTCTTATTACTGTTTCGCCTTGTGAGCTTGTGAGACTGAACTGTTGGTAACAGGTACAGTGGTCAGTGTGTGCTGTCGATCTACGTCGGTTTCAGACATCTTATATATGTCGCAGCCATCTAGTTAAATCTGCCATTTGATTGAAAGGCTAGTCCGTTGATTGAATGGCGACATTCATTGAATGACTAAAGGACAACTGGCCAAGTCGTTGAATGCAACGTTTAACGACTTGGATAAACGTCATTTAGCCAAGTCGTAACTACAAACTCCGAATAAAACCGGTGATTTCTTCTTCTGCGAAGCATTCCGCTACCCATGGCTTCGCCAGGCTCTTTGACTGTATAATCAATCAAAGCTGACCGAACCTAATATCGCTCGCTTCTCTCGCTCATTTACAGCCTTTTACTCAGTAGATTTTTTTAAACCCACAATTGATAACTATACGCTACACGCTACAAATACCAACCAACAAAAAGGGAGTTGGCAAAAATTAGCTTTTTCTAAAAAACTGTAAATGAGCTAGCGAAGCGACCGGTTCGGTCAGGTTTGATTGATTATACAGTTAAATAGCCTCGCCCCCCTATGGGTAGCAGAATGCTGCGCAGAAGAAGAAACGCTACAGGCTACGCGCTACTCGCTACTCACTACACTACACTGTTGTTCAATCAACGTTCGGGCTAGCTTCATATCAGCCGAAGGACATCCACTGCTGGACATAGGCGTCCCCCAAGGATTTCCACGATGACCGGTTCTGCGCTGTCCGCATCGTGGTTTCCCTCGACCTTCACCAGGTCATTGGTCCACCGAGTGGGAGGCCTGCCTATACTAAGTTTTCCGGTGCGTGGTCGCCACTCGAGAACTTTACTGTCCCAACGGCCATCTGTTCTACGAGCTATGTGCCCCGCTCTCTGCCACTTAAGTTGAGCAATTCTGAGAGCTATGTCGGTTCATCATATCAGCCGAAGGAAGTCCACTGCTGGACATAGGCCTCCCCCAAGGATCTCCACGACGACCGGTTCTGCGCTGCCCGCATCCAGCGGCTTCCCGCGACCTTCACCAGGTCATCGGTCCACCGAGTGGGAGGCCTGCCTACACTACGCTTTCCGGTGCGTGGTCGCCACTCGAGAACTTTACTGCCCCAACGGCCATCTGTTCTACGAGCAATGTGCCCCGCCCACTGCCACTTAAGTTTAGCAATTCTGAGAGCTATGTCGGTTACTTTGGTTCTCTTACGGATCTCCTCGTTTCTGATTCGAACAGCTTAAAAACAATAAGGCACCGGGTGATGATGGAATTACGGCTGAACTTCTGAAAGCAGGTGGAACACCGGTACTTAAAGCTCTTCAGAAATTATTTAATTCCGTTATACTTGAGGGACAAACGCCTAAGGCATGGCACAGAAGTGTGGTCGTGCTTTTCTTCAAAAAGGGCGACAATACCCTGCTGAAGAACTACAGACCCATCTCACTTCTGAGCCATGTCTACAAACTGTTTTCGAGGGTCATTACGAATCGTCTCGCAAGCAGGTTTGACGACTTCCAGCCTCCCGAACAAGCCGGTTTCCGAAAAGGATTTAGTACCATAGACCACATACATACGCTGCGGCAGATTATACAGAAGACCGAAGAGTACAATCAGCCACTATGCTTGGCATTCGTGGACTATGAGAAAGCCTTCGATTCGGTCGAAACCTGGGCTGTGTTACAGTCTCTCCAGAGGTGCCAAATTGACTATCGATATATCGAAGTGCTGAAGTGTTTGTATGAAAACGCCACCATGTCGGTTCGCCTCAAGGATCAAAACTCGGAACCTATCCAGCTGCAGCGAGGGGTGAGACAGGGAGACGTTATATCTCCGAAACTGTTCACCGCCGCCCTGGAAGATGTTTTCAAGCTTTTGGACTGGGGTGGACTCGGCATCAATATCAACGGCGATTACATCACCCACCTTCGATTCGCTGACGATATCGTGGTCATGGCTGAGACTATGGACGACTTAGGCACAATGCTCGATGGCCTCAGTAGAGCCTCTCAACAAGTAGGTCTTAGAATGAACATGGACAAGACGAAAATTATGTCAAACGTCCGTGTCATACCTACTCCTCTGAAGGTTGGAGGCTCTACACTCGAAGTTGTTACCGAATATGTATACCTGGGACAAACAGTCCAGTTAGGTAGGTCCAACTTCGAGAAAGAGATCAATCGTCGAATCCAACTCGGCTGGGCAGCGTTCGGGAAGCTTCGCAATATCTTTACGTCCCAGATACCGCAGTGTCTTAAGACCAAGGTCTTCGACCAATGTGTGTTGCCAGTGATGACGTACGGAACTGAGACATGGTCGCTTACTATGGGCCTCATAAGAAGGCTCAAGGTCACCCAAAGGGCAATGGAGCGTGCTATGCTCGGAGTTTTACATGTCGGTTACTTTGGTTCTTTTACGGATCTCCTCGTTTCTGATTTGATCACGCAGAGAAACTCCGAGCATAGCACGCTCCATTGCCCTTTTGGGTGACCTTGAGCCTTCTTATGAGACCCATAGTAAGCGACCATGTCTCAGTTCCGTATGTCATCACTGGCAACACACACTGGTCGAAGACCTTGGTCTTAAGACGCTGCGGTATCTGGACGTAAAGATATTGCGAAGCTTCCCGAACGCTGCCCAGCCGAGTTGCATTCGACAATTGATCTCTTTCTCGAAGTTGGACCTACCTAACTGGACTATTTAGATAGATAGATAAATCATTTGTCACAGGTACACATATTCGTTAACAACTTCGAGTGTAGAGCCTCAAACCTTCAGAGGAGTAGGTATGACACGGACGTTTGACACATTTTTCGTCTTGTCCATGTTTATTCTAAGAACTTCTTGTTGAGAGGCTCTACTGAGGCTATCGAGCATCGTGCCTAAGTCGTCGGCTAGCTTACAATCAGCCAACTAGTTGAACGTTGAGTGGCGTTTGTTTAATCACCGTTCGGCCTAGTCATTCAATTTAATGTCGAAATTCAATCAACGGGCTAGTCTTTCAATCAAATGACAGATTTAACCGATGGCTGCGACATGTATATGTTTAGTCCCAAAACCCAAACCCTACAACTTTCTACCCTCGTCGTGGGGTTTGTACTTTGTACGCGTAACGTGACCTCCCGGTCAAACGATATGTTTGATGTTGTCCAAAGTACTCTGTTTCACATCAAACGCGCATCTCGAGTCTCACGTGTCTAGGCCCTACGAGTAGATCTATATTAATTCAATTTTCTGAACGGGAGTAAAAAAATTCAGTGATCGATTCAATTTGTAACAGTAACGCCAAACGTGTAAAAATGCAGATTTCTTTCAAAGCTACACTAAATCCATGCAGTCTTCTTATTATGTTCAGGTCCAGCCACCGAGTACCGTGCACCGTGCTCACTGCTGGCTCCATAACCGATATGGGGTCAATAAGTTCACCCAAGTTCCATCCAACAAACGGTTGGTGTGAACATGATATGACCTCCATATTATAATTTGACGACACAAGTGTCGTCACGCCGCCGCGCCGCCGCCGCCGTGCTGTGCTAATGCAGCTAGGTCCACACGCGACTCGCGACTCTCGAGGGCGCGATGGCGCAGGCGCAGGTGTTGCATTGCGCAAGCGACGAAGGCCGCCGAACAATAGCGCCGCGCCGCCGCGCCGCCTCAGGCTGCGGTGATCCACATTTATCACTGTATTGTACTGATTACCTACATGTTATTATTTTCTCTCGGTACCTTTGTTGGAATATTTAAAATACTAATATGCTCATCCAAATCATAAGGCCACGCAGCGTCTTGCCTCCACGCTAACATACATTTTAAAATAAAACACGATTCTGTAGTCTGATTAGATCCACTATTATCACTAAGCCGCGTCCGAATTGTCAGCCGAAATTAAAATCTCGAAGAGACCTATGATTTCTCTCTAAAAAAAACTAGTAGTCCAGCATTTAAACAAGTAATCCGGACTTTTGAATTTGAAGACATCAAAAATGAGTAGTGCCAAATGAAGCTGCCTACGAGACTTCATATTAAATTAAGAAATCGGAAACGTTCCCCCTCCAACCCCTCGTAAAGGGGGCATATTTGTACAGTCTGTTGACACGGGTACAAATGTTCATACTAACATTATGCCTCTATCGGGATTCGAACCCGCGACCTCTGGCTCGGTAGTCACGGCCTCCAATAAGCCAAACAGGAGGCAACGATAGAGAGTGGGCTACGAAAAAAGGAATAGCTTAAGTGCTAGAAACAGAGCCTAAAAAAATGTAGGGCGCCGCCGCGCCGCCGCGCCGCCGCGCCGCCTGCCAAAAAGAAATCCAACCAAAACATTTCATGTAAAGTTGGTTGCCAAGATTCACATGCTTTCACTGTTAAAAAGTTATGAGATCTTTAGTAGAGCCAAGCCCCTAGCGGAGTTCCGATTTGCGCTGCGCATCATAGCCTAGCGGACTCTGTACCAAGTCCAATAATAATAAATAACTCTACCTATATCTGACTACAAACTCTACATATTATTATTAAAAAGGTATGGCTTGGCCGTTTAATGTTCGTGAAACTATTACGTGACATAACATCTAAGTCCGTAAGATTTGGTAGAAAATCAGCATACTTAACGACTTCAAAAAGCAGGAGGTTCTATGTTCCACTGCGTGTATTTTATTAATTTATTGATTTATGCCGACAAAGAAATTAGTACAATTCAGTCCGCCTATTATTCAAGACATACCAAAGATACACACAAAAAACCTTACCATAGAGTTAGCATTTTACAAAGTATTTTTTTATATTTTTCTTACTTTATTATACATTTTATTATATTATAATTTCTTTTTTGTGGCTCAAAGTTGTGTAGAACAAAATTACTAAGTTATTTTACAAGAACAGTTGGTGCGGCAATCACGAAACTTTTTTCATTTAAAACATTATGAACTTGTGAGTCTCGGCTCTCGGCTCTCGGCTCTCGGCAGCCAACTTTACATGGAAAGTTTTTGGTAGGATTTCTATTTATTCTTGATGATACGGCCATAACAGTCAAACTAATGTTTTAAAGTACACAAACCATTGTCCAACTGCAACAAACATACTTGTCAAATACACAAAGAAAGAAAAAATTGTAGATGCAATAACGGACGAACACTGTCTTGTTAAATATTGACGCATTGAACTCGCTTTTAGAGAACAGTGGGTTTTTGTTATAAGAACTTAAGTACCTACTTACTCGTACGTGGGTTCACGTACTTCACGTGATGCGGTGGTGTGCGTGTGTGTGCAGGAGCTGTGCGCGGCGCCGCGCTTCCGCGGAGACGGCGCGCGCGCAGCGCCCGAGCCGGAGCCGGAGCCGCCCGACCGCTTCGCCGCCAGGTATACCTTGTGCCTTGTACCCACCTGCTTCATAGGGAATGTCATCACAATTTTAAACTGTACCACACCCTGGCAGTAACTAATTAGTAATCTGTGACCCTGGACACTTCATAGAACGGGCCAGAAATGTCATTTCAAAAAAGGAATGGCGCAACGTACAAAATGGCGGCGAAATCCTATGCGTTCGACAACCAAACTGTAACCAATCTGTATAAATGTGGGTGACTACGCAATCTAGAGAGCGGCAGGGAGTGTCCATACTGTATGTTACTAATACATATATCTATATGTATATTTACGTTGACAAAATGAAACTAATTAAAGCTTGACCGAACAAGTGTTATGTTCGTTGAGTGTTTTCTCGTGAAATGGAAATCACAATTTTCAAAATTCTCTTTTCTTTTACATACACGTGCGTTGGTCGAAACCATTTGCCAAATTTTCGAGCGAGAATTTGAAATAAAGGTTAGGTTTACTGCGAGTTAGCAACAGTGCTCCAATCGTAACCTATATTAGCGTTGCCATCATCGCTTAAGGACGAGACTTGAGGCGACGGAAAGGCAAACAGTCGTATCCAGTGATACACGTATTGGTTGACCAGTACGGAGTGTGCGTTCATTTGAAATATCTTGCACGCCGCGCAAGGGTGCGGTTGCGTCATTCACTACAGTTCGGCATTTGACGAACGCGTTCGACCGATGTACTCGTACATCTTTGGAGTCGACCGACCCCTCTCTGTCCCTAAACAGGTGGTAACATTGAAAATAAAAGACTAATAGCAGAGATCTTTATAGGCGTTACTGGTAAGAGCGTGTGGTGTGCACTGTGCAGGTGGCGCGTGGAGGTGGGCGCGGCGGGCGTGCCGGCGCTGTGCGCGGCGGCGGGCGCGCTCGCGCTCACGCCGCGCCTGCTGTCGCGCGTGGCGCCGCACCAGGCCTTCCACCACCGCTACACCGGCGCCTTCACGTGAGTACACACACACTTACACACTCACACACATCGTGCTTAACATTGGTGAATTATAGTGATGACGTGCGCGTGGGCTGCGCAGGTTCCGGCTGTGGGTGTGGGGCGCGTGGCGCGAGGTGGTGGTGGACGACCGGCTGCCCGCGCGCGGCCGCCCGCGCCGCCTGCTCGCCAGCCGCGCCGCGCTGCCCGACGACTTCACGCTGCCGCTGCTCGAGAAGGCCTACGCCAAGTACCTATCATAATTCATAATTTGTTTTTAGGGTTTCGTAGTTAACAAGAACCGACGACCTGGTGAAGATCGTGCGAAGCCGCTGGATGCGGGCAGCGCAGTACCGGTCGTCGTGGAAATCCTTGGGGGAGGCCGCTGTCCAGCAGTGGACGTTTTTCGGCTGATATAATGATGATGATGATTAAACAAATGACGTATCTATAGACGTGGAAGCAGGTAGGGCTGAACCACCGGCGGCATTGGTCACGAAATGCTTGTTAGGTATTTACTCGCTGCATGTAACAATCAGCAGTGGCTACTTGGTAGGTAACATTTTTTATTTATTTTATTATATTTGGGAAACTTACTGCTGTCATACAAACATGAGTGGAAGTAGTAGGTATTCGCGGGTTCTAGACCACTTAATATGCATGGCTGGCTTTTTTTTAATAGCGACTCGTTGTTTTCGCAAAAAAACGCCAGCGACGACCCTAATTAAGGGCTCGGCCCGGCAGTAGTAGGTATTCGCGGGTTCTAGACCACTTAATATGCATGGCTGGCTTTTTTTTAATAGCGACTCGTTGTTTTCGCAAAAAAACGCCAGCGACGACCCTAATTAAGGGCTCGGCCCGGCAGTAGTAGGTATTCGCGGGTTCTAGACCACTTAATATGCATGGCTGGCTTTTTTTTAATAGCGACTCGTTGTTTTCGCAAAAAAACGCCAGCGACGACCCTAATTAAGGGCTCGGCCCGGCAGTAGTAGGTATTCGCGGGCTCTAGACCACTTAATATGCATGGCTGGCTTTTTTTTAATAGCGACTCGTTGTTTTCGCAAAAAACGCCAGCGACGACCCTAATTAAGGGCTCGGCCCGGCAGTAGTAGGTATTCGCGGGTTCTAGACCACTTAATATGCATGGCTGGCTTTTTTTTAATAGCGACTCGTTGTTTTCGCAAAAAAACGCCAGCGACGACCCTAATTAAGGGCTCGGCCCGGCAGTAGTAGGTATTCGCGGGCTCTAGACCACTTAATATGCATGGCTGGCTTTTTTTTAATAGCGACTCGTTGTTTTCGCAAAAAACGCCAGCGACGACCCTAATTAAGGGCTCGGCCCGGCAGTAGTAGGTATTCGCGGGTTCTAGACCACTTAATATGCATGGCTGGCTTTTTTTTAATAGCGACTCGTTGTTTTCGCAAAAAAACGCCAGCGACGACCCTAATTAAGGGCTCGGCCCGGCAGTAGTAGGTATTCGCGGGCTCTAGACCACTTAATATGCATGGCTGGCTTTTTTTAATAGCGACTCGTTGTTTTCGCAAAAAAACGCCAGCGACGACCCTAATTAAGGGCTCGGCCCGGCAGTAGTAGGTATTCGCGGGTTCTAGACCACTTAATATGCATGGCTGGCTTTTTTTTAATAGCGACTCGTTGTTTTCGCAAAAAAACGCCAGCGACGACCCTAATTAAGGGCTCGGCCCGGCAGTAGTAGGTATTCGCGGGCTCTAGACCACTTAATATGCATGGCTGGCTTTTTTTTAATAGCGACTCGTTGTTTTCGCAAAAAACGCCAGCGACGACCCTAATTAAGGGCTCGGCCCGGCAGTAGTAGGTATTCGCGGGCTCTAGACCACTTAATATGCATGGCTGGCTTTTTTTTAATAGCGACTCGTTGATTTCGCAAAAAACGCCAGCGACGACCCTAATTAAGGGCTCGGCCCGGCAGTAGTAGGTATTCGCGGGCTCTAGACCACTTAATATGCATGGCTGGCTTTTTTTTAATAGCGACTCGTTGATTTCGCAAAAAACGCCAGCGACGACCCTAATTAAGGGCTCGGCCCGGCAGTAGTAGGTATTCGCGGGCTCTAGACCACTTAATATGCATGGCTGGCTTTTTTTAATAGCGACTCGTTGTTTTCGCAAAAAACGCCAGCGACGACCCTAATTAAGGGCTCGGCCCGGCAGTAGTAGGTATTCGCGGGCTCTAGACCACTTAATATGCATGGCTGGCTTTTTTTAATAGCGACTCGTTGTTTTCGCAAAAAACGCCAGCGACGACCCTAATGGCGCTACCACTAAGGACAAGAGGGCCACCGGCGCTAAGAAGAAACCCGCCGCAAAGAAGTTGGCTTTGCCGGGCAAGTCCACGGCCACAGCGCCCCAGGCGCAAAAAATCACCAAGCCGCCTACGAAGAAGCCGAAAGCGTCGAAACCCAAGAGGGCCGCTGCCTGAAATCCTCCGGTACGGGCTTAAAGAAACATCCTGCGTACACACACCTGGAGCACCGACACACCACGTCACCACCGTCGTCGTCGTCGTCGCTTCGTTGGTCTGTCGGCTAGTGGCTGCGAGAAGCAGTAGTGGCCGACCAGTACCTACAACCTGCTTGAACAATCCGCGACTCAAATAATCCTGTGCGTAGGTATACTCGGTAACTGAATGATAGTGCGTATAATACTTACATCATTATTCTTCATTGCATTTTTTTCTTTATAATTTTAAAAATTGTAAATAATAACCCTTTTTGCGTTCAATCCACAATCAATAAAAATTAATTAATAATATTAATTTAATAAAATGTGACTATGTGACTATGTGCGCATTTACAAGAGTTGATAATAACCTAATCAATCTGTTCTCACAATAGTAAGAGATACGTGCAAGTGTGTCAATCTCATAACCCTCTGCTTTTTCCAAGTCGGGCAAAAGTAATGTTGCATCTGTCTACAGTAAATTTTTTCATTCATTCCCATATAAATTTAAATGAGTGTCGTCTATTTAGTCTTTGTAAAACGTGAGAAATGCGGGGATTTTTATACTGGCGCATACCCACTAACAATTTAAATCACTAATTTATTACTAGCCTCTATCCTGAATGTATGAGATACTAAAGGCTTTTGATGTCCATACAATACAGTCCAATACAATACAAACTGTAATTCTATAGAACAGGTGGATCCATACAGGTGCGAGCACCTTTTACTTTCAAGATGTATAAAAAAATAAACCAGCCTGCAATATAAACCATCTCTTCAAGCTTCTATCAAACATTCTGCAATGGACGCTTACGATATACACTCTGACGAATTCGACGAAGATATGTACAATTTGCTCGACGATTTTTATGATCCGTATTCTCCAATAACTGAGAGATCGGAGATCAACCAAATAGAAATGGAGGAGGGGGAACGCTCTCGTCGTCTTACCCCGAGATTAAACTCAGAAGACGAAATATTCGAAGAATATACTCCGGGAGCCGAATCGAATGAGCAAAGGAACGGTTATTCCATCTCTCCTACTTACACGGAATATACTCCTGAGGACGAAGACCAGGAATTGGAGGATGGTCAAGGACATTTGGCGGAATCTCCACCCGATATACCGCCTCCCCCTCTGGTATATCCCGTGTACCATGTTTTAAACAATAATTATTTAATTGTTGTGTACAGATTAATATATGATAATAGTGCAGTTGTTAATGATGAAGATGTTATAGTTTTAGATTAAGTAAAATTTTATTGTAACTTTTTGTATCGGTTAATTTAATTCAGTTATAGTTTTATTTAGTTAAATATAAGTATTGTTAAGGTAGATAAAATTAAATGTAAGTTTCTTGTATAGTTAATTAAAATGTATTCGAAATTCAATTTCTTCATTTGTATTGTATTGATTGTTCCAATTGGAGAAATTTTTACTTCTAAATAAAAAATGTGTTTACAAAATTTATTTTAAAAAACTCATATAAAAGGTGCTTTACGAACTCATTACAAAAATATTGTCTGAAACATTTTAACAATCAATTAATCATTAATTATCAGACTAAGATCAGAAAAAACCAAGACTGTCATTTAATTTACTTAAATTATACAATGGTTGCATTTCGTCGTAACACCAAGTTATTCTACTGAACTCTAGATTGCATAATTGTGAAGTAAATTTAAAAAAAGTTGGTAACAAAATCAGATTTTCTAAATCCGCTGGGTCCTGTTACTATCACTGTAGAAGGGTGAATAAAGTTTTTTTTTTATTTCATGCAAAATGTATTCTATAAAAACCCAATTTATAATTTATAGAATTAAAGAAGAAATCTTTTTAGGTGATTTAATAAAATCTTTCAATGGTTATTTCTTACAAATAACATCACTGACTTAATGACTCGGTGGTAAGCGCTACTGCCTGCTGAACTAAGGGTTCGTGGATTCTATTCCCAACAAGGGCAAACATTAACTATATCAAAAAAATACAATTTGTTAAACTTTCATAATTAACTTTTTACATTTTACGTTAATAGATTTATTTGATATCAACCATCGTTTTGGAAAAATTTGTGGAAAAGTAACGGCAAATCAAATAACTTATAACACAATAATCTAAATAACCTCACCTATGAAAAATCATACAATTAAAAATATTTTACAAATTGAAAAACTTTCATGATTACGTTTTTATGTTTTAAGTATTTTTGATGTTTTATCTTACAAAAAAATATTTTACAAACTGAAATAGCTTTTCTTATTACTACTTTACTTTTTAGTTCATATAATTATTTTTTTGATCTCTACCACTTTTTTTGGAAAATAAGTCGTAAAGAATAAACGGTAAGAAACTCAACAATATTAAAAATGGAAAATCCAAATAATCTTACTTATGAAAAATCACACAGTAAAAATATTTTACAAATTGAAAAACTTTCATGATTACCTTTTTATGTTTTTAAGTTTTTATTATTTAAAATATATATACATTTTACAATTTTAAAAAGCTCTTCTAATTACTATTTTACTTTTTTTAGTTCATAGAATAATAATAATTTTTTTTTGGAATATAAGTCGTAAAAAAGATTTGGAAAGAAACTTCACATTTAAAATTCAAAATAATCTTACCTGTGAAAAATCTTACAATTAAAAATATTTTAAAATTTAAAAAACTTTTACTATTACTGTTTTATTTTTTAAGTTTACACTTTTTTTACTCAAAAATATTTGACAAATCATCATCATCATATCAACCGAATACTAGTTTTATTTTTCAAGTAAGTACTTACATAGAATTTTTTTTTTCTCTACAACTGTTCTGAAAATGAGTCGTGAAGAAATAACGGAAAGAAACTCCACATTTAAAATAAAAAATTCAAACATTCTAGGTACCTACCCTATGAAAAATCATGCATAAAGTCTATATTTTTTTTTTATTTCATTAAATTATATCCTATTAAGGTACCGGGTTCAAATCTGGACGGCCAATGTACCAATGAGTTTTTCCAAAAAACTTACGTACATATACTTACCGATTGCTTTAACGATGAAGGAAAAAATCGTGAGGAAACCTGCACACAGGCCTGCGAAGAAACTCGAAGGTTGTGTGTATGAAGTCGACCAACCCGCACTGGGCCCGCGTGGTCGACTAAGGCCTAATCGCCCTGATTCAGGGTAGGCTCGAGCCCCTCGGTGGGGACGTATATGAGCTGATATAATAATAATAATATCCTATAAAATAGCCGATTTATAATTTACAGAATTAAAAAAAAAAACTTTTTAGGTGAAATAATAAAATATTTTAATGGTTATCAATTATTTCTTACAAATAACGTCACTGACTGAATGACTTAGTGGTAAGTGCTCCTGCCTGCTGAACTAGGGGTTTGTGGATTTTATCTCCAACAAGTGAAAACATTAACTATGTACAAAAAAACTATTTGAAAAACTTTCATTGTTTACTTTTTACATCTTAAGTTAATAAGTTTTCTTTATCTCTACCACCGTTCTGGAAAACCAGTCATGGAAAATAAACGGTAAGAAAATCCACATTCAAAATTCAAAATACAAATAATCTTACCCAAGAAAAATCATACAATAAAAATGTTTTTGAAGTTTAAAAACCTTTCATTATTACTATTTTACATTTCAAAAATAACATCAATATTTTATGCCTTGAAAATAACATCTTTTAAAATATGTCTTCCAACCCAAAAAGAACAATAGTTTATTTTAAAAAACAAGCTATTTTAAAGTTTATTTCTTGCTAATAACATCAGTGACTGACTGATTCGCTGATCCATTGGTCGGTGCTTCTGTTTGCCGAACCAAGGGTTTGGTTCGATTTCCAACCCCAGGGCAGACATTCATGTGAGGAACAGGCTTGTTTGCTCTATGCATGAGTATTTATTCTAAAAGTCGCTGTAAAGGTCATAAGTGTCCATGGTTGATTATTTGGTAGTGAATCGGACCAGCATTTTATGATTGCAACGTCAGGTGGTTGGGTTTTACAATAGTATGTATTAAAAAGTATTTTTTGCAGTCGGGCTTCCCCACAATATTTTTTCGTAATATTGTATATTATATTGCGTGTATTTTGGTGATTGATGTCGTCTTGCACGTCTTGTCTTGTCAGATTACACATAATATTGTAATATTTGATACGTAACTCAGCGTGTTTCCAATGATTTGCAGGTGAAACACCTTTTAACTCTTTTAAGTTAAAAATTTCGATTTTTATAAGGTGACTTGCTCTTGACCCATCGTCTCCATTTCTTGATATGTAACCATCCCACATTCAGTTGCGCGACCGACATACGATGATAACGTTACTTTCTTCTTTAGTTTGAGTTTTTCAAAAAATGAATCAATATTGTTTTGTCTTTTGAGTCCATTTTCTTGTTTTTATGAGCCAACCGCATGGAGCACGTTTCATCCTTATCGTTCAGACTATTATCAAAATAATAACTTTTAAAAGTATTAGGCAACTACAGCGAGTCATTAGCTGTTAGCTGAAACAAACAAAACCACTAGTTGAAATAAAAGAACTAAGCATTTGTTAAATTGCTGTAAAGAGTTAATAAAATGTATATTTTAAATAAAATAACTTTTAGAATACCGAAAAAATGGCCGGGGGCAGTAAAGTTCTCGAGTGGGAACCGTGCACCGGATAACTTAAAGCGTAGGCTGGTCTCCCCCGCGGTGGACCAACGACCTGTTAAAGACCGCGGGAAGTCGCTGGATGCGGGCAGCGCAGGACAGGCCTGCGTGGAAATACTTGGGGAAGACGGCTTTGGTAAATAATATGATGATGATGATAATGAAAAAAATAATATGTATATAATTTTTACCTAGGTTGAGAACGATTTGATTCTGGTTGTCTTTCAACATCATCAGCTAGCTCGTATAGTAACTTGTCGTAAAAGTCATTGTAAAGGTCATAAATGTCCATGGTTGCTTTTTTGGTAGGGAATGAGGCCAGCTGTTTATATTTGCGAAGTCAGGTGATTGGGTTTTGCAATGATATGGAGAACGTAAATTGGAAGTAAAAAAGGGAGGCTTTAGTTGGAATCTGTTGCAAAAAAGTATTTTTTGCAGTCGGGCTTCCCTGCAATATGTTTCGTAATATTGTATATTATATCGCACGTATTTTGGTAATTGATGTCATCTTCAGATTGTGCGTAATATTTGACTCGTAACTCAGCGTGTTTCCAATGATTCGCAGGTGAAACATCTTTTAACTCTTTTAAGTTAAAAATTTCGATTTTTACAAGATGACTTGCTTTTGACCCATCGTCTCCATTGCTTGATATGTAAGACATCCCACAATCAGTTGAGCGACCAACACATGATGATAATGTTACTTTCTTCTTTAGTTTGGGTTTTTCAAAAAATGAATCAATATTGTTTGATCTTTCTCCTTTTTCCCTCTATAATTGTATTTTTAACTCCTCTTCCCCTCCCTATATGCGTGAGCGTTTTGAGTTTTTGGTGCCCAGAGATCAGCCATGCCGTACAGCGAAATCCCTTCTTCTAAAAGTTCCGACCCACTCGTCCTCTTGCTACGGCAGCTCCTTCACTGTACATGCAGTGAGACTGTGGAACTCCCTCCCACATTACGTCTGTGATAGCCCATCACTGAATGTCTTCAAAAGAAGAGTAAAAGAACATTACCTTTCTGTTTAGTTATATTATATTTATTTGTGTAACATAAAATTACTAATAATATTTCCTAATTACGTAGGTTTATGTATTATTTATAAGTATAAAGGTATATATTATGTATTCCATATTATATTTATATTAGGTATATATTAGGTATACATTATCTCTGTTATATATTGTGTAATTATCTATGTACACGCCATTCAACCCTCACATCTCATTTCTCATCGCCTATGGTATGTAGGAAGAAAACTCTTACAGAGTTATTCATGCCATTTGTACATTTAGTTTGTAAGCAACTGTTTAACTCAACTGTGTGTGTACAATAAATATATAAAATAAAAAAAATAAATAAATCTTTTGAGTCCATTTTTCTTGTTTTTATGAGCCAACAGCATGGAGCACGTTTCATCCTCATCGCTCAGACTATTATCAAAATAATAACTTTTGAAGGTATTAGGCAAGTCCAGTGAGTCATTAGTTGTTAGCTGAAACAATCGAAACCACTAGTTGAAATAAAAAAACAAAGCATTTGTTAAACTAGTGTAGAGAGTTAATAAAAGGTAAATTTTAAATAAAATAACTTATTAAGGACATTAAAAAGACTATTAAAAAGCGTCGATGGCTCAACCAGGTAACTACTCGGTCCATCTAACCAGAGGTACCGGGTTCAAATCTGGACGGCCAATGTACCAATGAGTTTTTCCAAAAAACTTACGTACATATACTTACCGATTGCTTTAACGATGAAGGAAAAAATCGTGAGGAAACCTGCACACAGGCCTGCGAAGAAACTCGAAGGTTGTGTGTGTGTGTGAAGTCGACCAACCCGCACTGGGCCCGCGTGGTCGACTAAGGCCTAATCGCCCTGATTCAGGGTAGGCTCGAGCCCCTCGGTGGGGACGTATATGAGCTGTAATGATGATTAAGGACACCGAACAGATGGCCGTGGGGGTAGTTACGTTCTCGAGTGGCGATCACGCACCGGTAAACATAGCGTAAGCAGGCCTGCCACGCGGTGGACCGACGATGATGCGAGCAGCGCAGGACCGGTCGTCATGGAAATCCTTGGAGGAGGCCTGGACGTTTTTCGGTAAATTTGATGATGATTTAGGAGACAATAGAAATTAATTTGAGGAAAAAGTATTAAACAAGGGAAAACTTACCGTCATAGTATCAGCGGACTGATATAGGTATGATAAAAATGCACTGCACAAATACACCGGTATTATAAACTTTATAGTTTATCAGATCAAGGTAGTGTTGCTACTGGCTGTCTATGCAATATCATTTTGTTTTATAGGAAGGGTTGATGAACACGTCAGAACTTGATCATTGCACACCTGCAACGTTGCCTCCGTCGTTTAAGACAGATATGCATAAAAAAGGGCCATTTAATAGATTCCGTTTTTTACTTTCAGAAACACCACTGTTGCAGTTGCCTGCATTCCATATATTTTTTTATTTATGGTAGTTATTTTGTTTAGGAAGGGAAATCAGCAAGTTGAGACATGTCAAAGCTGCGTACATTGATCCAGTCCCAATCACATATGTGTAAAAAAAGGGTCACGTATTGGATTCATTTTTTAATATAAGCAAAGACTGGCAACATGCAGGTAGGCGGGTATTGTGATTAGAGCATTTCTATTGTGATCGAGTCGTCAAAAGCCTTTTATACCTTATACATTCAGGTAGGAGACAAGTAATAAATTAGTGATTTTAATTGTAAGTAAGTATGTGTTAGTATAAAAATCTCTAGTTTCTCATCTTTATAAAATGTTAAATGGACGACAATCATTGTAATCTATAGAGGAACGAATGCAAAAAAAACACATGCGGTCGAAAAATGCTACATTCCAATTGCCCCGACTAGGTAAAAAACCGAAGGGTTATGAATCTCATGTATTTCTTAAAAATATTGAAACTAAAAAATGTTTTTAATAGTTTTTCATGGGTAAGATTATTTGTATTTTGAATTTTGAATGTGGATTTTCTTACCGTTTATTTTCCATGACTAGTTTTCCAGAACGGTGGTAGAGATAAAGAAAACTTATTAACTTAAGATGTAAAAAGTAAACAATGAAAGTTTTTCAAATAGTTTTTTTGTACATAGTTAATGTTTTCACTTGTTGGAGATAAAATCCACAAACCCCTAGTTCAGCAGGCAGGAGCACTTACCACTAAGTCATTCAGTCAGTGACGTTATTTGTAAGAAATAATTGATAACCATTAAAATATTTTATTATTTCACCTAAAAAGTTTTTTTTTTTAATTCTGTAAATTATAAATCGGCTATTTTATAGGATATTATTATTATTATATCAGCTCATATACGTCCCCACCGAGGGGCTCGAGCCTACCCTGAATCAGGGCGATTAGGCCTTAGTCGACCACGCGGGCCCAGTGCGGGTTGGTCGACTTCATACACACAACCTTCGAGTTTCTTCGCAGGCCTGTGTGCAGGTTTCCTCACGATTTTTTCCTTCATCGTTAAAGCAATCGGTAAGTATATGTACGTAAGTTTTTTGGAAAAACTCATTGGTACATTGGCCGTCCAGATTTGAACCCGGTACCTTAATAGGATATAATTTAATGAAATAAAAAAAAAATATAGACTTTATGCATGATTTTTCATAGGGTAGGTACCTAGAATGTTTGAATTTTTTATTTTAAATGTGGAGTTTCTTTCCGTTATTTCTTCACGACTCATTTTCAGAACAGTTGTAGAGAAAAAAAAATTCTATGTAAGTACTTACTTGAAAAATAAAACTAGTATTCGGTTGATATGATGATGATGATTTGTCAAATATTTTTGAGTAAAAAAAGTGTAAACTTAAAAAATAAAACAGTAATAGTAAAAGTTTTTTAAATTTTAAAATATTTTTAATTGTAAGATTTTTCACAGGTAAGATTATTTTGATTTTGAATTTTAAATGTGAAGTTTCTTTCCAAATCTTTTTTACGACTTATATTCCAAAAAAAAATTATTATTATTCTATGAACTAAAAAAAGTAAAATAGTAATTAGAAGAGCTTTTTAAAATTGTAAAATGTATATATATTTTAAATAATAAAAACTTAAAAACATAAAAAGGTAATCATGAAAGTTTTTCAATTTGTAAAATATTTTTACTGTGTGATTTTTCATAAGTAAGATTATTTGGATTTTCCATTTTTAATATTGTTGAGTTTCTTACCGTTTATTCTTTACGACTTATTTTCCAAAAAAAGTGGTAGAGATCAAAAAAATAATTATATGAACTAAAAAGTAAAGTAGTAATAAGAAAAGCTATTTCAGTTTGTAAAATATTTTTTTGTAAGATAAAACATCAAAAATACTTAAAACATAAAAACGTAATCATGAAAGTTTTTCAATTTGTAAAATATTTTTAATTGTATGATTTTTCATAGGTGAGGTTATTTAGATTATTGTGTTATAAGTTATTTGATTTGCCGTTACTTTTCCACAAATTTTTCCAAAACGATGGTTGATATCAAATAAATCTATTAACGTAAAATGTAAAAAGTTAATTATGAAAGTTTAACAAATTGTATTTTTTTGATATAGTTAATGTTTGCCCTTGTTGGGAATAGAATCCACGAACCCTTAGTTCAGCAGGCAGTAGCGCTTACCACCGAGTCATTAAGTCAGTGATGTTATTTGTAAGAAATAACCATTGAAAGATTTTATTAAATCACCTAAAAAGATTTCTTCTTTAATTCTATAAATTATAAATTGGGTTTTTATAGAATACATTTTGCATGAAATAAAAAAAAAACTTTATTCACCCTTCTACAGTGATAGTAACAGGACCCAGCGGATTTAGAAAATCTGATTTTGTTACCAACTTTTTTTAAATTTACTTCACAATTATGCAATCTAGAGTTCAGTAGAATAACTTGGTGTTACGACGAAATGCAACCATTGTATAATTTAAGTAAATTAAATGACAGTCTTGGTTTTTTCTGATCTTAGTCTGATAATTAATGATTAATTGATTGTTAAAATGTTTCAGACAATATTTTTGTAATGAGTTCGTAAAGCACCTTTTATATGAGTTTTTTAAAATAAATTTTGTAAACACATTTTTTATTTAGAAGTAAAAATTTCTCCAATTGGAACAATCAATACAATACAAATGAAGAAATTGAATTTCGAATACATTTTAATTAACTATACAAGAAACTTACATTTAATTTTATCTACCTTAACAATACTTATATTTAACTAAATAAAACTATAACTGAATTAAATTAACCGATACAAAAAGTTACAATAAAATTTTACTTAATCTAAAACTATAACATCTTCATCATTAACAACTGCACTATTATCATATATTAATCTGTACACAACAATTAAATAATTATTGTTTAAAACATGGTACACAGGATATACCAGAGGGGGAGGCGGTATATCGGGTGGAGATTCCGCCAAATGTCCTTGACCATCCTCCAATTCCTGGTCTTCGTCCTCAGGAGTATATTCCGTGTAAGTAGGAGAGATGGAATAACCGTTCCTTTGCTCATTCGATTCGGCTCCCGGAGTATATTCTTCGAATATTTCGTCTTCTGAGTTTAATCTCGGGGTAAGACGACGAGAGCGTTCCCCCTCCTCCATTTCTATTTGGTTGATCTCCGATCTCTCAGTTATTGGAGAATACGGATCATAAAAATCGTCGAGCAAATTGTACATATCTTCGTCGAATTCGTCAGAGTGTATATCGTAAGCGTCCATTGCAGAATGTTTGATAGAAGCTTGAAGAGATGGTTTATATTGCAGGCTGGTTTATTTTTTTATACATCTTGAAAGTAAAAGGTGCTCGCACCTGTATGGATCCACCTGTTCTATAGAATTACAGTTTGTATTGTATTGGACTGTATTGTATGGACATCAAAAGCCTTTAGTATCTCATACATTCAGGATAGAGGCTAGTAATAAATTAGTGATTTAAATTGTTAGTGGGTATGCGCCAGTATAAAAATCCCCGCATTTCTCACGTTTTACAAAGACTAAATAGACGACACTCATTTAAATTTATATGGGAATGAATGAAAAAATTTACTGTAGACAGATGCAACATTACTTTTGCCCGACTTGGAAAAAGCAGAGGGTTATGAGATTGACACACTTGCACGTATCTCTTACTATTGTGAGAACAGATTGATTAGGTTATTATCAACTCTTGTAAATGCGCACATAGTCACATAGTCACATTTTATTAAATTAATATTATTAATTAATTTTTATTGATTGTGGATTGAACGCAAAAAGGGTTATTATTTACAATTTTTAAAATTATAAAGAAAAAAATGCAATGAAGAATAATGATGTAAGTATTATACGCACTATCATTCAGTTACCGAGTATACCTACGCACAGGATTATTTGAGTCGCGGATTGTTCAAGCAGGTTGTAGGTACTGGTCGGCCACTACTGCTTCTCGCAGCCACTAGCCGACAGACCAACGAAGCGACGACGACGACGACGGTGGTGACGTGGTGTGTCGGTGCTCCAGGTGTGTGTACGCAGGATGTTTCTTTAAGCCCGTACCGGAGGATTTCAGGCAGCGGCCCTCTTGGGTTTCGACGCTTTCGGCTTCTTCGTAGGCGGCTTGGTGATTTTTTGCGCCTGGGGCGCTGTGGCCGTGGACTTGCCCGGCAAAGCCAACTTCTTTGCGGCGGGTTTCTTCTTAGCGCCGGTGGCCCTCTTGTCCTTAGTGGTAGCGCCATTAGGGTCGTCGCTGGCGTTTTTTGCGAAAACAACGAGTCGCTATTAAAAAAAGCCAGCCATGCATATTAAGTGGTCTAGAGCCCGCGAATACCTACTACTGCCGGGCCGAGCCCTTAATTAGGGTCGTCGCTGGCGTTTTTTGCGAAAACAACGAGTCGCTATTAAAAAAAGCCAGCCATGCATATTAAGTGGTCTAGAGCCCGCGAATACCTACTACTGCCGGGCCGAGCCCTTAATTAGGGTCGTCGCTGGCGTTTTTTGCGAAATCAACGAGTCGCTATTAAAAAAAAGCCAGCCATGCATATTAAGTGGTCTAGAGCCCGCGAATACCTACTACTGCCGGGCCGAGCCCTTAATTAGGGTCGTCGCTGGCGTTTTTTTGCGAAAACAACGAGTCGCTATTAAAAAAAAGCCAGCCATGCATATTAAGTGGTCTAGAACCCGCGAATACCTACTACTGCCGGGCCGAGCCCTTAATTAGGGTCGTCGCTGGCGTTTTTTGCGAAAACAACGAGTCGCTATTAAAAAAAAGCCAGCCATGCATATTAAGTGGTCTAGAGCCCGCGAATACCTACTACTGCCGGGCCGAGCCCTTAATTAGGGTCGTCGCTGGCGTTTTTTTGCGAAAACAACGAGTCGCTATTAAAAAAAAGCCAGCCATGCATATTAAGTGGTCTAGAGCCCGCGAATACCTACTACTGCCGGGCCGAGCCCTTAATTAGGGTCGTCGCTGGCGTTTTTTGCGAAAACAACGAGTCGCTATTAAAAAAAAGCCAGCCATGCATATTAAGTGGTCTAGAACCCGCGAATACCTACTACTGCCGGGCCAAGCCCTTAATTAGGGTCGTCGCTGGCGTGTTTTGCGAAAACAACGAGTCGCTATTAAAAAAAAAGCCAGCCATGCATATTAAGTGGTCTAGAACCCGCGAATACCTACTACTGCCGGGCCGAGCCCTTAATTAGGGTCGTCGCTGGCGTGTTTTGCGAAAACAACGAGTCGCTATTAAAAAAAAAGCCAGCCATGCATATTAAGTGGTCTAGAACCCGTGAATACCTACTACTGCCGGGCCGAGCCCTTAATTAGGGTCGTCGCTGACGTTTTTTGCGAAAACAACGAGTCGCTCTTAAAAAAAAGCCGGCCATGCATATTAAGTGGTCTAGAGCCCGCGAATACCTACTACTGCCGGGCCGAGCCCTTAATTAGGGTCGTCGCTGGCGTTTTTTGCGAAAACAACGAGTCGCTCTTAAAAAAAAGCCGGCCATGCATATTAAGTGGTCTAGAGCCCGCGAATACCTACTACTGCCGGGCCGAGCCCTTAATTAGGGTCGTCGCTGGCGTTTTTTGCGAAAACAACGAGTCGCTATTAAAAAAAGCCAGCCATGCATATTAAGTGGTCTAGAACCCGCGAATACCTACTACTAGTGGAATACTTTATACATCTACTTTATATATTCATGAACATTGTTCTTTATACATAAGGGGCATGCTTTTGGCGGTGATAAAATTTCATTTAACAACCTACAATAACAGTCAATCTCAATCTATTATTTATTAATTGACCACATTCTATAACATCACATCACTAGATGTTTCTTTAAGACTCGTAACATATATTCGCACCATCGAATCAAATTAGTGTGCAAATTACGAACAATCATTTTAAGGAAATAAAGTAAACAAAACGTCCCACGAACGAACTGAACGAACTTACGAAACAGAACTCCATGCACACTGCATTTCAAAAAAATATACACGTTGCTGTATAGAATGAAGATTCCTACAAATTGATTGTTTTTATATTTCAAATCAAATAAATTTATTGCAGGCTGCACAGCCCATAAATGTTAGTAATATACAATAACTTATATTTAGTCGTGTAATACTGGTGAGCGTCGGTGGCGTAAAGGCTAGGGCCGCCGCCTCCTGTCCGGGAGGTCGTAGTTCGAATCCCGCCACGTACCACTGTGATTTCGAATTTAGATTTCATATGTACGTTTATCCGACGCTCTTACGGTGAAGGAAAACATCGTGAGGAAACCTGCGCACACCTGCGAAGCAACTCGCAGGTTGTGTGTGAAGTCGACCAACCCGCACTGGGCCCGCATGGTCGACTAAGGCCCGATCGCCCTAATTCAGGGTAGGCTCGGGCCCCTCAGTGGGGACGTATATGAGCTGATAATTATGATGAATACTGGTGAACGACCAATATTGACGCGCTACCGACCTCCATTCACTGCATGTCTAAAAACATATACAACTAGCTCCATACAAACTGATTGTTCTTAGATTTAGTCGTGTAATGCTCGTGTGCTGGTGAACGTCCAATCGTGACTGGAACCGCGTACCCGCGAAGTGAGTTTGTAAGAGCGGCGCGGCGCGGCGGTATGAAAAATATTTAATCGAATTTTCAATAAAGGAAAACATTATAGGATCACTTGCCGTCCGTCCATCTGTCACAGCCAATTTGCTCCGAAACTATTGGACAGATTAAGATGAAATTTGGTACACATAATATGTAAGACGGTGAACCAAAGACGGATTAAAAAAAATAAAACTTTATATACGAAAATAGGCGAAAATTGACTATTGCCCCACTGAGCGTAACATCTTGGAAAAATCACAGTATATCTACTCTGGACTTCAAAAATTTTACTTTTTCTGTGGGAACGGAAGGACTTTAGATTATATATTTCTGGAACCCACAAGAATAACAAAGACCTCTGCCACATGTATAGATAACATATTTTGTAATCCAGTTATTTCAATAAACAGGTTTTTAATTGTTTGAGGTCAGATCATAGCGGAATAATGGCTAGCTTTCCCGTATGTATTACTGCAGAACAAATCAAAATTGAAACGAGACCGGTCACTGTTAGTCGAACAGAAAAGTAAAAAAAAAAGTGCTAGATAAAAAACTGCCCATACCAGACTTTGATAATGACGTGCAAGCGAACAGTTTTTACAATGATTTTTTTACAGTACTGGATCGGGAATTCCAAAGTATTTTTAAGTTTAAATCCACAATTAGTAACATCAAATTTAAATTCAGTGAATGGGCTACTATAGGTATATAAAAAAGTCGCCAAACTTTGTTTGACCTTTATGACAAAAAAACTAACACTTTTGATGAGACCTTTAGAAATTATGTGAAAAAATATTCAAAAAATTTTAACAGGTTTGCCGCGTAGCAAAATCTAATTATCTAGCTAGAAAAATAAAATTTTCAGATAATAAAATAAAAACTGTTTGGAATATTACTAGCAAAGAAACAGGTAAAGTCAAATCTCGCGACAAAGAATATGTTTTGCAAACAGATCAAGGTAAAAATTAGTTCGAATGCCGATGTAGCCAAAGAATTCGAAACTTTTTTCACTACTGAAGCCCTAAATTCATCACCTATGTATGCTCAAAGGTTGCTAAAGGATAATGTTAGTATTTGTGATCAAAAATTCTCCTTCAGAGTAATTGAACAACAAACTATTGTAAAAACTTTTAAAACACTTAAAGTGAAAAGAACCGAAGACCTCTGGGGATTATCGGTAAGCTTGATCAGTAATGTAATGGATACGTTAGCGCCATATTTAGCTTGTCTTTTTATTATTAGCATTGATAGTGGCGTCTTTCCAGATCTCATGAAGCTTAGTAAAGTGATACCTTTATATAAATCTGGTTCAAAAACTTATCCGGGCAACTACAGACCAGTTTCTGTGCTGCCAGTTCTTAGTAAAGTGTTTGAAAAGGCTATGCTTAACCAAATGCTACAATATTTTACAGAAAACAAACTACTGCATAACCAAAAATTTGGTTTCACTAAAGGTCGATCAACAACCGATGCAGGAGTAGCACTTATTCGCAACATCTATGATGCCTTTGAGGAATCGCAGAATGCAATTGGAGTGTTTTGTGATTTTTCTAAGGCATTTGATTGTGTTGAACACCAAACATTACCTGTGAAAGCATTATGGTGTAGAGGATTCGGCTCTCAGTCTTTTAAATTCGTATTTAGACAACAGAACACAAAAAGTAGAAGTAAATGGCACGAAGTCATCTTGATCTATAGTGAAAATGGTTGTGCCCCAGGGTTCCATATTAGGGCCTTTTCTTTTCCTTGTTTTCGTAAACGATTTGCCTTTTATGGCGCAACATCTGTCAAATATTGTGTTGTTTGTTTCTCTTATTTTTTAAGCGAATAGGAAAGAAAACAAAATTGACACTGAACTGGTTTACTGTGAACAACTTATCATTAAATGCTAAGAAAACGAAATGTATAAAATTATGTTTGCCTAATGTAAAAAAGGTCAATAATAGTGTAATGTTAGACAGTAATAAATAGGAAAGAAAACAAAATTGACACTGAACTGGTTTACTGTGAACAACTTATCATTATTATTATATCAGCTCATATACGTCCCCACCGAGGGGCTCGAGCCTACCCTGAATCAGGGCGATTAGGCCTTAGTCGACCACGCGGGCCCAGTGCGGGTTGGTCGACTTCACACACAACCTTCGAGTTTCTTCGCAGGCGTGTGCAGGTTTCCTCACGATGTTTTTCCTTCACCGTTAAAGCAATCGGTAATTATATGTACGTAAGTTTTTGAAAAACTCATTGGTACATTGGCCGTCCAGATTTGAACGCGGTACCTCTGGTTAGATGGACCGAGTCGTTACCGGTTGAGCCACCGACGCCTTCATCCGAGCTTATCATTAAATGCTAAGAAAACGAAATGTATAAAATTATGTTTGCCTAATGTAAAAAAGGTCAATAATAGTGTAATGTTAGACAGTAATAAATTAGAATTTCTAAATACTACGGTGTTCCTTGGTATAACTTTGGATGTTTCACTTCAATGGGGACCACACATTGAAACTTTTGCGCGAAGGCTTAGTTCAGCTGCTTATGCCGTTAAGAAAATAAGACAGTTAACGGATGTAGGTACTGCGAGACTAGTGTATTTTAGTTACTTCCATAGTATAATGTCTTATGGCATCTTACTGTGGGGGCATGCGGCTGATATAGAAACTATTTTCATCTTGCGGAAAAGAGCTATCCGCGCAATCTATCAGATGCAATCACGTGAGTCGTTAAAAAATAAATTGAAAGAAATCAATATTTTAACTGTTGCTAGTCAATTTGTATATGAAAATATTATGTACGTTCGTAAAAATTTACATTTATTTCCTAAAAACAGTGACAGGCATAATTTGAATTTAAGAAATGTAAATAAAATAGATATAACCTTTTCGAGACTGAGTAAAGTTAAAAAGTCATTTGTGGGGCAGTGTATAAGATTCTACAATAAAATTCCAGAAAATGTAACTAGTTTGTCAGAGAACAAATTCAAGACTCATGTCAAAAAATGCTTGTGCTCTAGAGGTTACTATAAAATAATAGATTATGTAAATCACAAAGATATATTTGTTGATTCTATAACAAATACCATTACCTGAGACTGTAATCTGTATCATGACATTATGTTATAGACAATAAGTATTTTTTTGTTTTTTTGACTATTTAAGTGTGTGTAAGCACCATTTAAAAATAAATGATTTTGATTGATTGATTGAGGACGAAACGATCATACCGTCAGACAAAAGCGACCTTCACGCGACATGCAACACACAGACAAAAAAAATATGAGACGATGTAATAAAATTTTCACTTAAAAAAAAGAACCCTTCATACAAAACGATCAGCTGATTTTGTGCAGTTTTGTCCAGCGTCGAAATTTTTTGGAGAATTGGCTATGGGTTCCTTGGGGACTGTTGTTTAGTCTGATAAGTAGAATCCCCACTTAACGAGTCCAACACCAGTTGTTTTACACCTGTATATACTTTGACGTCATCGTAGGCACTTATGAACTGAAATGACACGAAACCTCGCCTCACTATCCAGTTTATGGAAATACTGAGTGATGTCAAACGAGCTACATGTCGCAGTATAGCTATTGGGTTTCGGTAGGCTGCTAGCACCTGGCGGCATCTGGTAGCCCCTGGTAGCACCTGGTAACGAGTCCTGTCTAAACGCTGTTATTATTTTGAAGTTACTTAATGAAGATAATGTGTACCTGCGGTGATGTTTTGAGTTGTGCGTGCAGGCTGCACGGGTCGTACCGCGAGGCGCGCGCGCGCGGCGGCGGAGTGGCGGGGGCGCTGCGCGCGCTGACGGGCGGCGTAGTGCAGGCGGTGCCGCTCAGCGCGCCCGCCCCCGCGCCGCTGCTGCACTCGGCGCTGCCGCGCGCCACCCTGCTGCTCGCCGAGACGCACCAGGTGCGCACCACCTGTATACTCCATGACTGTATACTCCTAATTCCTAAGCTATGTACTCTCACGACTCGCCGTTTAACGGCTTTTCAATACTCGAGGTTTAGATGACAACAAAAATACAATTTCAAAATTTTGATTGGTAATAATGTTTTACATAGAGGTTCCCAAACTGATTTCGTCTACCGGCCACTTTAAGAATTAATTATTTTTAGCTCCCCCCCAATTCTTAACTATACCACATCTATAATAATAATAGCGTAGGGATTTGACGACCCCATTGCCACAGACGGACTGACTGTAGTGACAGGACAGCCACTTCGTCAGTGTAATCAGTCTGTACCCCTTGGAGTCGATGTTGACCGTGCTGATCTCCAGTTTGACCCCGGGTACTAAAATATATGGGTTATAGTAACGGTCATTCGTAAAAATGATAATGGACAACGACAGCGAAATACGTATAGGATCGCTGCCCGGGGGCCGCTGGGGCGCTTCTGGTCACGCTGATGCCAGGCGTGGCAGAATGTTAGTCGGCGCACGCGCACCACGAACGGCCCGACTATCTGGCCTGCCTCATCCATCATACGACCAGTACGCTTGGCGCCGGCAGGGTTTTCTCAGATCCAGCAAGCGACGCCCGCCGCTGGTGGAGTACGCCGCATGAGATGGACTAGGTCTCAAAACGGAAACCTCATGCATGCCATGCCTAGTACGGTGCGACGGGAGGAGAAACTCGTCGGACGGGCTACCGAGGGAGGCTGCACCAAGCATTCATGCAATTAGAGCCTAAATTGTCTGTCTCGGAGCAAAATTTAGCGGATCGAGTCCGATACATATTACGCTCGAACATCTTTAGCGTTATCGAACTCGAAAGACAACGACAAGAGATCGTTCCTGCCTCAGGATCTTCATTAAATGGCTCGCGCCGAAAATCGGCACATGTTCCGCAAGTGGCTTAACCAGTTTTAGACCCACCGCCATCACCATCACTTAGCAAGGATCATGAAACGGAAACGGTTTCCCAGGAATTGGAGCGGATCAGGAGTACACTAGAGGAGGTGATTTAGGAATTCCGTATTTTGCCTCCCGAGGAGAGGCCGCGACTTCCACGGTTGCTTCTTAGGGTCTGAAATCGGGATGTCATTGAGCCCGTAAAACCGCATGCTGCCAAAATATCTGGCGAATAGCAGCGACCTCAGTGATACGAATTCAATCCTCTTTGGCGCTGCAATGGCAGTCTGCCGTTTTATCGGTGTCAAACTGCCTAATTGCCGGAACCGGCTTGCACATCCCGTCCGCGAGAAAATCCGGCATGGCAGAAAAGGATTGAGCTTCTTATTGCTGAGGCTAGAGTCCTCATTGGCAAACTGATTGCTTTTAGATCGGGCAACAGTAGGCCCCGAGTGATGCGCTTTATCAGACTCGCATTTGCGGGATCGGATTTTGATCCTGCAGGACGTATTGCCATGCGATTAGTGACAGAGCGCATCGACGATCTGAAGCAACAGATAGCTGTGTGCGCAAACCGTATTCGGCGATACTCGGAGGGGGTAGACCGGTTATGCCAGAATCGCCTCTTCATGAGTGATCAGAAGAAGTTCTTTCGGTCACTGGACCGACCTGCTGTGTTGGACACAGGCACAGTATTGTAGCCTTTTGGCGCAACCTGTGGTCCCGGCCTGTGCAACACAACGAGGGGCAATGGACAGCTGAGCTGGAGGAGGCGTGTGCTCGCATCGAACCTATAAATCCCGTGGCCATTAGTGCCGATGATGTGCGGTCCGTAAAGCTCCGAACTGGAAAACTCCAGGGAGCGTTGGACTGCACCACTATTGGCTTAAGGGGTTCCATGCCAGTCACGAGACCTTGGCTAGCCAGTTCCAGCAAGCACTCGAGCAGCGTCAGGTCCCGAACTTCTTGACTACTGGGATCACTCATTTGGATCCTAAGTCGACCAATACCGCTGACCCTAGTCAATAGCGCCCCATCACTTGTCTTTTCACCACCTACAAGACACTGACATCCATTCTGGAGGCCAAAATTGACGCCTTCATTGAGGCGAAAGATATCATGGCGGTAACTCAGAATGGCTGTCGGGGAGGTAGTCGCGGTACGAAGGAGCTACTCGTGATTGATGCGGTTGTGGGTACGTTGATGAACCACAATTGACACAATTTATCCGCTGCCTGAATTGATTATAAGAAGGCTTTTGACTCGGTCCCCCATTCATGGTTGAAGAGGGTCCTCGAACTGTACAAGATAGATGAAACAGTTCGAGACTTCCTTGGATCGTGTATGGGGCAACGGAATACGATCGAGCGGTTGTCGAATGCGGAGGACCGGATTTGGATTAAGAGGTAAGTATTCCAGGGCGAAAGTCTGAGTCCACTTTGATTTTGCCTGTCCCTGAACCCTCTTAGCTTTCTGCTCGAGAAATCAGGGACGGGATTTCAGTTTTGGAGAGGTGATTCACGCATGACCCACCTTTCTACATGGACGATCTCACACTGTTCGCTCAAAATGAAACACGATTGGAGAAACTGTTGAAAATCACTTGTGATTTCAGCAGTTCCATCAACATGGAGGCTAGGAGTGGATAAGTGCGTGATACTTCATGTAGACAGGGGCAGGGTGGTCCATTCAGATGGAGTCGAAATTGACTCTCTGAAACTGATACATAACGGTATCTGGGTATGTCGCAAAGTATTGAAGTTCACGAGGCAAGGGTGAAACAGGCGGTTTAGGACGTAGTTTGGCAGTGCCTGACAAAAGTTCTTGAGAGCTATTTGTCGGGCGTTAACAGGATACGAGCATTCAACGCCTGGGTCGTGCCTATTCTTTTGTACACCTTCGGCATACTCAGATGGTCGCCCTGGTTTGAAAAGTCCGCAATAGGATGCATGATGAGGCTGTATATCCCGCGGAAGAGTGGCGGTCGTCACCTTCTAAGTGCCTTCTGTGCCCACAAGGGGGCGTTATCGCCTACTTTGAGAAAGAATGGACTATAGAGTACCTATAACTAGCCGTTATGTGAAATAGTGAAGTGATATGTACATATGTATGTACTCAGGAAACGGGCGCGGCATGGGTGGTGACGGGTCTGGCGCGCGTGCGGCACGGGGGCGCCGGGCGGGGAGGCGCCGACGAGGCTCTGGTGCGCGTGCGCGCGGTGGGCGCTCTCCCGCCGGGTGCACCCACACCGCGCGTGTGGGCCGCGTTGCCTGCCGCCGACCGCGACGTGCTGGCGCAGCGCGCGCACCACCCCGGCGAGATCTGGTTGGTTTCTCGTCACATGAGCTCGTTACATTTTTTTTTCAGTGCGCGACGCTGTATGGTTGGCAAGTTTCCTGTGCCGGCGGCGGTCCTAGCTTAGTTTTCATTTCGCTGCGCTGTATTTGTGGCAACGTGTCACGGCGGGCCCGTGCCGGACGCCGCGCGCCGGTCCTAGTGCTTAGTGTTCGGTTTTCCGCACACCAGGAAAGAGGATCATTTTACTAAGGCTACTCAAAAGGCTGTATCTTTTGAGTCGTAACCTATCACATATATAAATAAATTGTACGGCAGACCGCACTTAAACTTTCTCGACAATATATTTCATTTTATTTCAAAGAAAAATTGTATTAAAAATAATGTTATAATTTGGATGAATTCATACTGCATCACCAAATATACATACTTATACTTATTCGTAATACATGAAAATTCAATACCTCCAACCATATGTGAATAAAGCACAAGTTACAATTTCATTTGTATGAGAACCATACAAACACGATTTTTCCCAGACCAATGGGTTATGTAATAAAACAAACATAACTATTCGGTTGGACGGTACGAAGAAACTTTTGATAATCCCTCGATGAAATAATTTAAGTTCCAAATTTGGTTCCAATCGGACAACAATATAGCCTCCAGCCGGAGTGACGGACGCGGACGGACGCGCGGAAGGAATTGAGATTTTCGGTTTTATACAACACATTTTCACGAAAATTGGAAAAACTTTTTTTTTTCGTGATAATAATAAATGTACTTCCTCTACCCTACGTACTTAGGGGGTCAAGAAAGTAAAAAGGAGCGGGCTGAAGTTTTCACAGAATATGTGTTATTGCAAAATATATTTTCATTGGTGGCGTAACGGCTAGGGCCGCTACCTTCTGTCCGGGAGGTCGCGGTTCGAATCCTGCCACGTAACAATGTGATTTCGAATTTCAATTTCATATGTACGTTTATTCAACGCTCTTATCGGGCCTTAGTCGACCACGCCGGGCCCAGTGCGGGTTGGTCGACTTCACACACACAACCTTCGAGTTTCTTCGCAGGCGTGTGCAGTTTCTACGCGATGTTTTCCTTTACTGGTAAAGCAATCGGTAAATAAATAAATATACGTACTTTTCGAAAAAAAAAAATAGTACATTGGCCATCCTGATTCGAACCTGGGACCTCTGGTTAGAAGCACCGAGTCGTTATAATTGAAACATCGAGGTTTTTTAATATTCCTATGCGCCCTATAAATAGGTGTAATCAAAATTAGTGTAGCACTGGTCCCGTCAGAAATTTCATAAAATGTCATGCTATGACTAAAAAATAAAATCTCATCTACGTTGGTTTAGCCGTTTTGGAGCTTTGATGCCACAGAAAGGCAGTTTACGTTTATGTGAGAAGAAATGTTTTCATTTCAAGTGTATGCGCACAGATAAAATCGTTGAGAGCGACAAAACCGCGCCACAGGCCCCACCCCGTGTCCCGTGTGCTCGCGTGCCCGCGGGTCCGCGTGCCCGCGTGCCTGCCTGGGGCGCTCGCTCTCCATCTCAAGTCATCGGACTTTAATGAGGCACTCAAATGAACATACTGCTTCTTCTTAGTTAAGTCTCCATTTAGAACATAATATCTCGTTTCTTCCGCAAAGTATTTAGGGACTCCAGCGGCGGGAGCCCCTGCACTTGCTACAGAACGTCTCCAATGAGTGTCAAGTTGCACGTGACACGTTGTGTGCAGGCTGTCGCTGGGCGAGCTGGCCGGTGCGTTCCGGCGGCTGGCGCTGGCGCACCTGGGGCCGGACGAGTGGCTGCTGGAGCCGGCGCTGGCGGCGCGGCGGCCCTGGCGCGCCGTGCTCGCGCGCCGCCGCTGGCGCCCTCACTACAACGCCGGCGGGCCGCCGCACGCAGGTACTGTCGCTGGGCGAGCTGGCCCCGCCCCGGCCTGGTTTAGGATTGCTGTTGCAGTTTCGTTAAATCAAAACCAACAAAAATCTTTTTTATCCAATACTAGCTTTTGCCCGCGTCTTCGCCCGCGTGGACATCGTTTTTGTGACTGACTTAGAGGGTGCATGGTGCGCGAGTCGCAAGCGGCTCGCAAGCGTCGGCATATGTTTTCTCCACATCCCTCGGGAACTATGTCAGGATATGCCATATCCCACCCCCTCAACCATCTCGGTGCAAAAAATCACACAATCCATTGTTCCGTTGCGATGTTAATTAACCAAAAAAGAGTATATTTTCAGTTCCATCGGGAATTGCATCGGGCTATGCTATTTTCACGGGATAAAAAGTAGCCTATGAATCAGAATCAGAATCAGAATCAGAGTTTTAATTGTTGATTATGGTACAAAGATCTTAAAGTAACATAAAGTTTCACATAATCTGCCTATGTCCTTCCTTGTGACACAGGCTACCTGCATGCCAAATTTCATTAAGATCGGTCAAGGCGTTGAAGCGTGAGAAGGTAACAAACAAACAAACACATTTTCACATTTATAATATTAGTAAGGATTGGTACGGCCTGGGCATCATCGCACCTGATTCGTCACTTATCATGAAGTGAGATGATGCCGAAGATGTAAGCGGACTTGCCAAGATTCTCTAACGTAATACAATGCTGGCTGTCTCCCTGCTAGAACTCATGAATGCTGTTACATTGACATTTAACGTCAAAATTTAAGATAAGTACGTTTATCTTAAGGTGAACGCGCCGAAGGAGCCGAAAAAAGCGAAGTTCTAACGCGCCGAACATCGACCGCGGCCGTTTTTTTTATTATGTTTTCTTGGCCATGGTAACGAGTCCTTCAGCCGAATTCATAAATATTTTTCACTTCCACAGTTTTTATTATTTTTCACAATCATTGTCAACTTTCACTATCTACTTACAAACTTACCTAACCTGCTCACTCCAGATGGGTGGGGTCGCTCGATAAAGGATTTATAGTTTTTGTACTTATAATCCACTTCAGGGGGAAGTTAAGTGGGTAGGCACAGCGAGCTGTGAGTGCCACACAACCAGTGCAGCCGGCTGTGCTGGCGTGCACGAGCATTGTCCTCCTCTCTCCTCCGTTCCGGGGAGTTTTTTGGCGGGATTTGTGGTGAACGCATTCGTAGTATTATTTTATTGTTTGTGCATTGTTTTCTGCTAAAGTTTTGTTTCAAAAAGTGGTGCATTTTGAAAGAAAATCGTCTGGTGCACGTTAGCAATGTGGAGAATAAGAAAAAGTTAGAAAAAAATTAAAAACCGACTTCAAAACGAAATTCACTCAAAAGTATAAAATAATATTATTACACTTAGATACATGACATTAACCAATTGTAACGAAATCAAAGGTGCGTACAAATTAAATTAGGGGCCTAAATTTTTTTTGAGGTCGGTGTCAGCAATGCCATAAGTAAAATGTGAATACAGTCATTTAAATAATTCTATAAAACGTCTTACTTCAATATAGACCTATAGTTCCCTTAATTATTAAAGTATTATATTAATTTACAAAAAGCCATCGCTGTGGACGATGCACGATAAACATTCAATTAATAAGAATTTAATAGAAGAAACCAAACTAGTCAAAAAGGCTACAAGTACAGAGATTTAACAAGAGAAAAGGAGTTTAGTTTTTACCTGACGCTTAAAGTTGTACAAAGAAGAGGAAAACATATCCACATCCATAAGGTGATCATTATAAAACTTACAAGTTCGACGAATGAAACTATTATTAAGAAAACACTTTTTACTAACATCTGAAAGAAATAGCATCTTCTTACGACAATTTCTTTCGCGTTGACGTGGTATTAATTTTTTTTTTTGCAATAATGTGGGTGAATCCGTAATGTTGTTCAATAATTTAAACAAGGTTACCGAATCAAGATAATTGCGACGCTGCTCCAGGTTTTCGACCCTATGTCTCTTTGCCGAAGATTCATAATCGTTGTAAAAACCACCAGTACGATAATCCAAAGCCTTCACGAACTTCCTCTGTAATCTCTCAATTCTTTCTATGTGTATACTGTAAAAAGGACGCCATACACTACAAGCAAACTCCAGATTGCTTCTAACGTAGCTATTATATAGTAGCTTGTACGTACGAGCATGTTTAAAAGGTTTTAATATCCTTAAAATAAAGCCTAGCTGCCTGAATGCCTTATTTAAAACTTTGTCAAGATGTGGTACAAAAGTTAACTTTGAATCTATGATGACTCCTAGGTCCCTTACTTGTGTTACTCTTGTTAAATTATTGTTACACAGAGTGTAATTATAGACTATTGGTTTAGTATTTTTGGAGAAAGTTATTACTTGACACTTGTCAATATTGAGATACTATTTATTGTTGTGGCAGTATGATTCAAAATTAGCAAGATCGGATTGAAGTTGTTCACAGTCCTCAACATTACGGATAATTCTGAATATCTTTGTGTCGTCTGCGTAAAGCAACATATTTGAATGTTTAGCAATATTGTCAATATCGTTAATTTATAGAATAAAAAGCAAAGGACCTAAATGCGAACCTTGTGGAATTCCGGAAGTAATGTATTTGTAATCTGAGTTAAAACCTCCAAGTGCTACAGCTTGACTCCTATTTTCTACATAAGATTTCACCCAGCGAAGGAGATCGCCGTGTATGCCGAGAAGCCTTAGTTTTATAATTAACGTATTGTGACAAATTTTGTCAAATGCTTTTGCGTTATAACAAAATATTTGTTGTTATAGCGGCAACAGAAATAAGTACATCATCTGTAAAAAATTTCAACTGTCTAGCTATCACGGTTCATGAAATACAGCCTGGTGACGGACGGACGGACGGACGGACGGACGGAAAGCGGAGGCTTAGTAATAGGGCCCTTTTTTACCCTTTGGGTATGGAACCCTAAAAACCACGAAATGTATTTTTTAGGGTAATAAAATTAAAATGACATACTGGACGCTTATGCTTATGAGCTGTAATGATGACTGGACGCTACGACTTCCCTCCAAAAAGTCCCTGTAACGCACCGAAAGAATTCAGTGTTGCCAGTGCTCTTATTCCGCAACGAAGTTCAAAAACTAGCGGATTTTTGAGTTGAATACCCAGAGGTTGGCAACGAAACCCTGTCACTAAGTGTGCACCGGCACCGCGAGTCCGTCGGCCTGTCCGAGCTGAGGTTAGTGAGACTGAGATTAGATCCGTCTTACTCATAGGCATTAGGCACCGAATCTTACTGATTTAAAGGCGTCATAAAACGTAGTTAAAAGGTACGAAAATCTACCGTTTTGTAACGGTCAGGGTTTTTTTTTAAATTCATAATTCATTTATTCGCTTTGTACAGGGTAAAGATACAAAAATGCAAGGTAACAAAGCACAAAAAATCTCCTGGTACAACTATTAAAATAGCATGCAAACATAAATAAGTTAAATACAATTATAATTTTACTTGGCTACACTACATATGCAAGTCAATAGGTACATCTTATTATTCATTAATATTATTAAATTACATTTCGGAATTATATCACATGTCAAAGTTATAATAATTAGTCGTTAAATTTTCCGTTAAGAAATTCTTTAACGCTATAAAAATTATGCTCTTGCGACCCTCGTGGCAGAATGCGGGGTCGCCGGCCGCTTCGTACGAACTTCCGCGTTGTGAATTGTGCGCGCCAAATCTTATTTTCTGTATCTTTCCGGTGATTCGGCGCGAACAGGTGTGCGAGTTTTTAAATAATTCTAAAATTACAGAATTAACTAAATTGAGGAAATTGGTCGGTTACTGATATGCGTAAATACTGCGCAGATACGACGGGCGCAAACCCGCAGTTCCAGTTGGAGATCGGCGCAAGCGGCGGCGGTGCGGAGGGGCCGGGGGAGGAGGAGGTCGCGCGCTGCCACGTGGTGGTGTCGGTGCTGCAGCAGTACGCGCCGGGCGGCGGTGGCGGCGGTGGCGGCGGGGCGGCCGGGCGCGCCGTGGGCGCCGCCGTGTACGCGCTGGGCGAGGAGCGCGCGCGCGCCGGCGAGCTGCCCGCCCGCGCGCGCGCTCTCGACGTCACGCACACCGCGCGCGCAACTGAGGTATCACACACAACATTTGTTTGTCGAAATCTTACCCAGAATATTTTTGAAATTCTAGAGACGTTAGGTTTTCTGAACCAAGAGCTCAACATGCGATATTATGTTACACCGACCTCCCTGCGAAACAAAAATATAAAACATTGAAAATATTAAATCTGTGTATTGTAATATTTAATAGACATGACAACATATATTTTCGGCGCCAACGCACTTCAGGGTCAGCTCCGACGCACGACTAGAGTTTACTCGTTACGAACGATTGTAAATGTGCTTGGAAATCCGCAAGATAATTCGCGCACAAAATTAATAACTAAATAAATAAATATTCTAGGACAAATCACACACGGTCATCTGGCCCCAAAAAAGGATTCCCTGTGTTATGAGAACCAGAGAATGATATACATACTTATATACGTTTAAATACATACTTAAATAGACATTTAACACCCAGACACAGCAAACAAATCTGCTCATCACACAAATGTTTGCCCTGGGTGGGGTCGAACCCACAACCCTCGGATCAGTAGTCAAGAGCACTAACCACTGAGCCACCGAGTCAGTCAAAATTATACTATACATCTACGCGCATGGGCACACATGTGAACACATGTACAAACATGTGCACACATTTACACAAATGTACACAAACATACATACCTACATACATCATCATCATATCAGCTCATATACGTCCTCACCGAGGGGCTCGAGCCTATCCTGAATTAGGGCGACCGGGCCTTAGTCGCCCACGCGGGCCCAGTGCGGGTTGGTCGACTTCACACACAACCTGCGAGTTTAAGTTTAAAGATATTTATTCTCATAAAAGACAATATGTCACTTACATGAGAAGAAGACTTAAATATAAGTAATTTGGTTATGGTCGTTCACACCGCACAGAACACAAAAATATGAATCACATAGTCATGGATATAATTAAAAATATAACTACGAACTGGCTTTCCACAACAAACAAATAAGAAAATAGTAATTCTTTTTAGTTAGACAGGATATGTTGAGCTAATTTGCGCTTAAATAGATTAAATGAGTCAATCTCTTTGATGGATGAGGGTAACCTATGTAAAGTTGCGCTCCCTCATACGTGAACATTCGTTTACCGTAGTTTGTTCTAATTGGTGGTAATGCAAGGTAGCTGGTACGTCTGGTGCTGCGTTTAGATGCATGGTTTGGTTTGTAAGTACGTTCGATGTGTTGATGTTTTTTTTAGTTTCTTTCTGATAAGAATGCATGTTTGGCAGGAAAACAGTTGCTGTATGTTCAATAAATTAGTTTCTTGGTATACTTTAGTAGTTGAGGTTAAGTAGGGGTAATGGAATAGCATTTTAATTAGTTTATTTTGGATGATTTGCAATTCGGATAGTTTGGTTTTGCCTGCAGCACCCCATTTTTCAATTAAATATATAAGATGAGATTTAACTAGAGAGTTATAAACTGTCATACGTATTTTCCGTGGTATACAACGTGAAATGCCCCGTAGGGAACCTATAAGTGAAGATAGTTTCTTTTTAATGTAATTAATGTGTGCATCCCACGTTAATCGGCTGTCCATGTGTAATCCTAGATGTCTTTCTGTGTTTTTCTGTACTATTGGGACACCATTGATTTTTATAGCTGTGAATTCGGTTAAAGGTTTGTTTTTAGCTTTGAAGATAATATATGAAGTTTTTAGGACATTAATAGTCAAAAGGTTCGATTGAAGCCAGTTACAAAGAGTGTTCAGATCTTTCTGAGCTAATTTAACAATATCATGGATGGAGGACCCAAAATAAAAGAGCCACGTATCATCAGCATATAATGTTATGTGACCATGCAACCCTTTCTCATTGATGTTATTGACGTAGATCAAGAAAAGTAAGGGATCCAAAATTGATCCTTGGGGGACTCCATAAGATATAGGAAAGGGATCACTTTGGTGCTCATCAATCTTGACAACCTGCTGCCTGTTTCTGAGGTACGATTCAAATATGCTTAGTGCACTGCCAGCAACTCCGATATTTTGAAGCTTTTTTATTAATAGTTGATGACTAACTGTGTCGAACGCCTTTTTTAGATCAATGAAAATACCTAAGGCAATTTGTTTCCCGTCAATATTTTGTCTTATCTTGGTAATCAAGTCTACTGTTGCAGCTAGCGTACCTATTACTTTTGGGTCTAAAGCCGAATTGCCGTTCAGAAATAAAATTAATTGAATTTAGATAAGTTTCAAGACGGTTATGTAGTACTTTTTCTAATATTTTTGAAAGCACTGGTAGTACAGAGATTGGTCTATAGTTACCGGGATCAGTTTTAGCGCCGGATTTAAAGATTGGACTTACTTTTGCGAGTTTGAGTGAGTTAGAAAAACGTCCTTCCGATAGTAGTTCTTTTATGCATTTGGTTAGGTTGGATTTTACAAGTGATTTTATACATTTGATGGCTTTGGTGCTAATACCATTTAGGCCAGTACTTGAATTTGAGTCTAACTTATCAATAATTTTCAAAATATTAGTTGATGTGACGTAAAAGAGCAATGTTTGAAGTACTTTATACACTTTGGCGAAAAGTTAACTTTAACTCAAACTACGTAAAACACAAATTTATGGATAGCAAATTTAAAATATTTCATAAATTTTGACGACACGTCTTCTCTGAACGGGTGCAAACGGCAGAGTTTTTCCGCAGGTGTGTGCAGGTATCCTTCACCGTAAAGCAATCGGTTAGTATAAATGTACGTAAGTTTTTTGAAAAACTCATTAGTACATTGACCGTTCGGATTTGAACCCGGCACCTTTGGTTAGGAGGACCGAGTCGTTACCGGTTGAGCCACCGACGCTGCCAACGACATACATAAATATATACTAAAATTTAACTCCTCTTATCGGCGGAGGTGGGTATCAATAACTATACTATAATAGAACAGCTATCGCATAACGCATAACGTTTTAATTTCACTCCCCATACATTTTCATACCCTGAGCTTATATATGAAAATCGATTCTTAAGGAGGTCATCATCATCATATCAGCCGACGGACGTTCACTGCTGGACAAAGGCCTCCTCCAAGGGTTTCCATGACAACCGGTTCTGCGCTGCCCGCATCCAGCGGCTTCCCGCGACCTTCACCAAGTCATCGGTCCACCGAGTGGGAGGCCTACCTACACTACGGCTTCCGGTGCGCGGTCGCCACTCGAGAACTATTATACCCCAACGGCCATAAGTTTAGCAATTCTGAGAGCTTTGCCGGTAAGGAAGGTCTTAAGTAGGTTAACTACAATAATAAAAGAAAGTTAACACAGGCAGCTATCAAATTAAAGATTAAAAAAAATAATTAAACAAATAAAAATACTAGTGTGCGTGCGTGCGCGTGTGTGCGCGTGTGTGAGAGAGAGAGATAGAGAGAAAAGGAGTGTGCGTTAGTAATTAGTGCCATCGGTTGGTAGGACTCGCTCGATGTCCAACAGGTAGGTGCTTTTGATATTCTGCAAGATAACTTTTATATTTTTGTTTGAAAATTTTATGGTGTTAATTTCTTGTAGTGGCGGGGTTTTGTTGTTCCAACATCTGGTTGCGTAATAAGCTTCCAGGTGTACAGAACAATTGCAAGAATGGCTGATGCAACACCGCTTTTAAAGTGTCAATGAATGTAGGTAAGAACTACATGTAGTGATGTGATGAATGAAATTGCAGTAGTTTATGAAAGTGTTGCATAATGTAATGAGGGATATTAAAACGCCGAGCCTTGGCGACATCCGCGTCCCGCGTGGACAACGAGGGTGGGCGGTGCGCTGGTGCGCGAGCTGTTAGTCCAGGTCCTAATCTGCCTGTCTGCCAAATTTCGTCCACATCCATCCAAACCTTTGAATTTGTAATATTAGTGTGATTAAAGTAATGGTAATGTATTTTTAACCCTCGACGGAAAAAGAGAGGTGTTATAAGTTTAACGTGTGTATCTGTCGATCTGTGCGTCTGTCTGCGCCATCGTAGTTCCTATACGACCGATTTGCGGTTTTTATTGTTTGAAAGTTGACGTGATCGAGGTGTTTCTTAGTTATAATTTATGAAGATCTGTTCAGCCGTTTGAAGATCATCAGCTCTTTTCTAGGTGATTGATAGGATGTTGACAACTGCCACCGGTCTGATAGATTCGAAATTTGATGTTCTGTTACTTTAACGATATTGCAAAAACATATTAACCTTGACCTGATGCTGCAGCATCTTCTGGAACCTGCAGGGCAGGATACCCAATTACCCTCTAAATTACAGCAGAGTATCGTGTTTGGGCTTATTGAAATAGTCTCAATGAATAGGTGTTAGGTAGAACGTGGTAAACTTGTCCCCCCCCCCCCCCCACGCGACGACTCTTACGGATCAAAATATTACTACTTATATTAAGCTTTAAATTATTTTAAAGTGAAACTTTTATTACATCGTCTCAAACTTATTCGCCTGTGTGTCGCGTGACGGTCAGTATGATCGTTTCGTCCTCTGTACCGTAGTTCCAAGACGAGAGCAGCCATGATCGTTTCGTGCTCTGTAAATGTCAATAATGTGAAAAAAAGTTTCACTTTTACTGTGGTTTCATAAAACCACACACTCTTTTTTTACTGTTTAGAGTTTTTTGTCTGGGGTTTTTGGATTTTAATTATTTTTTTTTACATTTAAACAACGTAGCTAAATGATTAAGAACATGGGGACTTGTGTGCGTGCGTTGCAGGTGGTGTCGTTCTTCACCCTGCCGGCGGGGCGGTACCTGGTGGTGCCGCACGGGCACCCCGCCGCCTTCCTGCTGCGCCTCTACACCGACGCGCACGCCTCCGTCTGGTCAGTCGCACTCGCCGCCGCGCGACAGTACAAGCTGACTACACTGCTAATTATGCTTTCTGTTCATTTCATTCCTGACATTGTGTTGCGGTGTGCCGCAGGGAGGTGAACGACGACAACCTGCTGCTGCGGAACATCGCCGACGAGCCGGAGGAGGCGGAGGAGGCGGGCGCGCCGCCGCTGCCGGTAACGCCTTACTAGTACTCGCTTGTGGCTCGCGCACCTTGCTTGAGTTGTAATGTTTACCTGTTTGTGCGCAGCGGGCGATGCGCGCCGCGCTCGACAAGATCCTCGGTGCGAAGCACGACGACGAGGTGAGTTCACGGACAGGCTCGTGTCGCACTGGTTTGTGATTCCACGGGCAGCGTCGTTTTTTGACGTGGAATGAACCGGCTGACTCCGACCTCGCAGGGAGCGCTCTGGGCTCGGTCTCACACGGCCTCGCATTAGGTGTTATGGACATAGAGCCTCAGTAATTTTTTTTTATAGTCAAATTAGGTAAGTCCAACTTCGAGAAGATAGATCGAATTCAACTCGGCTGGGCAGCTTAACAATATCTTCACATCCCATATACCGCAAGCTCCTTGACCAGTCTATGTTTCCAGTGATGACATACGGAACTGAGACATGGTCGCTTACTATGGGCCTCATAAGAAGGCTCAAGGTCACCCAAAGGGCAATGGAGCGTGCTATGCTCGGAGTTTCTCTGCGTGATCAAATAAGAAACGAGGAGATCCGTAAAAAAACCAAAGTTACTGGCATATATATATATAGCCTTCAGAATCGCTAAAACCTACGTGATAGTGGGCCCCCGTCCACATAGGTTGTAGAAATGTAGCGTAGGCCGGCCTCCCACTCGGTGGACCGGCGACCTGGTAAAGGTCGCGGGAAGTCGCTGGATGCCGGCCGCGCACGCCCGGTTGTCGTGGATATTCTTGGTGGAGGTTCTTGTCCAGCAGTAGACGTCCCTCGGCCGATATAAATTCAGAAAATTCGGTACGATATTTTTAGTTCACGTGCCTAAGAGACTCCTAGCATCGCACGCATACTAAATGGGTGTTTGTTCTGGCTGAACGGATTTGAATTGAATTTGGTAGGTACATTGATCAAAGACTGGATTAACACAAAGGCTAACTTTTATTCCACGCTTGCAAACCCCTTGCACCCTCAATTACAATAATAAAAACGATATCTACGTGGGCGAAACTGCGGGCAAAAGGTAGTATATTAAATAAGGTACTTAATGATTGGATTAAGATGGGAAATGCCGGCCACTAGCGAAACTAACTCTTGCGTTGTGTGCAGCTGGAGGTGGAGGAGGTGTGGGCGGTGCTGCGCGCGGACTGGCGCTGGTGCCTGCGCGCGCCCCCCTCGCGCGACCTGGCGCGCGCGCTGACGGCGTGCGGCGACGCGCACCTGCATGCGCGCCTGCCCGCCGCGCGCCTACCGTCGCGCTGCCGCTTGCTGCGCGCCTGGCGGGTGAGTGTGGTGTGTGCGCCACTGCGGCCGGCGCGGGCGTGTGGTGCGTGTGGTGCGCACGGGTGACGGGACGGCGCTGTGTTGCAGGAGGCGTGGCGGCGCGAGGCGGGCGGCGCGTGCGCGCGCGGAGCGCCGGCGCTGCGGCTGCGCTCGCTGCTGCGCGCGTGCGGCGCGGGCGCCTCCAACAAGGTGGTGGAGGCGTTGTGCGTGCGGCACGCGCCTGACGGCCGCCTGCAGCTCGAGCCCTTCCTGCGGGCCATGCTGGTGCTGCACCTCGCGCACGGTACGCCCCGCACACCTGCACGCACCACGGTGCGCCGCTGCAGTGCGCTAAGTGCCTAACGCTCCCCGTGCTTGTTGCAGACCGCTACCGGCGCCTCGACACCAAGCTGAAGGCGAACCCGCTGTCGCTCGAGGAGGTGAGCTCCCTGCGCCGCGCGCGCCGCACACTCACTCGTCTACCTGCCTAGTTGCCTACACACCACACCCACACACCCACACACTAGTAAACACTACGATGACAAGTAAAAATAAAAGTTTCAAAAACTAAAACCCGACTACGGAAAACGAAGAAAATCCCAATTCAAGAGCCCATACTAGTGACCACGCGGGTCGAGTGCGGATCGGTCAACTTCTCACACAACCTTCGAGTTTCTGTGCATCCGTGTGCAGGTTTCCTCGCGATAAGAGCGTCAGAGTAACGTACATATGAAATCCAAATTTCGAAAACTGACAGGATTCGAATCACAACCTCCTGGACAAGCGACCCTAACTGTTACGCTGCGGACGCTCTTTTATTGAGTCTTCTCCGACTTCCTGTCCTTGTGCTCTCTCAGGTACTTGAACACTTTGTTCAGGAGTGCCCTCTGCCTCTCTGCCTCTCTGCCTCGCTACCCACCTCCGCAAACACGGCCGGGCTCCGAAGGGGTCATAGCCCTACCTCAGCATTGGTCAAAATAATTTGTAATTGAGAAGGAGTTCCTGTATATTGTAGTAGTGCTTTTGACATATTCGATTTTGTCATAATGCTTGGAATCTCAAAACATTTTGACGTAATGTTTCATATCCTCAAAACATTTTGACATAATGCTTGGTATCATCAAAACATTTTGACATAATGCTTGGTATCCTCAAAATATTTTGACTTAATGCTTGATATCTTCAAAACATTTTGACATAATGCTTGGTATCTTCAAAACATTTTGACATAATGCTTGATATCCTCAAAACATGTTGACATAATGCTTGGTAGCCTCAAAACATTTTGACATAATGCTTGGTATCCTCAAAACATTTATGACATGATGCTTGGTATCCTCAAACATTTTGACATAATGCTTGGTATCCTCAAACATTTTGACATAATGCTTGGTATCCTCAAAACCCTTAGCCTCTCTTCCGTGGCTCTCCCCTGGCCCACAGGCGCTAAGTTAAAATGATATGTTGCAGATGATCCTGATGACGATCTACTCGTGACTCGTGAATCTCGTGACGCCTTGTTAAATCGTTTTCGTTGTCACCTGTTTTGTCTGTTCAACGGTCTTGTTATTATTGTATAATATGACTCTTAACAGAAACTCGTTTTACATACAAAATAGATGAGCCGATCTTAATAAAAATTTACATACATAAACAAGACAAGACTTTGTTCAACGTCTATTGACTACTTTTTGGAAATTGTTTATTGTTACAACATAAGGTTACAAGGTACAAGTAGGAAAAATTTAAAGGTTTCTATATAACCTTTAAAATGACTTTAATTTATAAACAACACTATTTATAATAATTTTCTGTTTTGCTTATGTGTGTTAAGTTCTATTAGAAGCAGCTCATCCATTTTTACCTTTAATTTGTATGAAAAACGAGTTTTGCTAAGGCGTCTTAATTATTATTTATACACTCAGAGATTCTTGATCTGAGTTTATGCACTATTTATTTGTGAACCTAAGCATAGTTCATATTGTTACAGTTTATATACACTATTAATTTATTCGTTAAGCTAAGCATAGTGCAGTGTAGAAGATTCCAGTTTATATAATATTTATTAATTCGTTAACCTAAGGAAAGTGCATAATGTTGCAGCTTATACACTATAAATTAACTTATTCTTTAACCTAAGCATAGTGCAGAACATTCCAGTTTATATGCTATTTATTAATTCGTTAACCTAAGCATAGTGTATAATGTTTCAGTTTATACACTATTTATTTATTTATGAACCTAAGCATAGTGCATAACGTTTCATTTTATACACAATTTATTTATTCTTGAACCTAAGCATACTGTATAATGTTTCAGTTTATACACTATTTATTTATTTGTGAACCTAAGCATAGTGCATAACGTTTCATTTTATACACAATTTGTTTATTCTTGAACCTAAGCATACTGTATAATGTTTCAGTTTATACACTATTTATTTATTTGTGAACCTAAAATAGTGCATAACGTGTCATTTTATACACTATTTATTGATTCGTTAACCTAAGCATAGTGCATAACGTTTCATTTTATTCACTATTTATTTTCGTTAACCTAAGCATACTGGATAATGTTCCAGTTTATACATAATTTATTAATGTATTCGTTAAGCTAAGCATATTGCATACTATTTATTAATTCGTTAACCTAAGCATAGTGCACAATGTTCCAGTTTATACACTATTTATTAATTTATTCGTTAACCTAAGCATGGAGCAGAACATTCCAGTTTATATACTATTTCTTAATTCGTTAATCTAAGCATAATCCATAACGTTCCATTTTATACACTATTTATTGATTCGTGAACCCAAGCATAGTCCTTAACGTTTCTTTTTATACATTATTTATTTATTCGTGAACCTAAGCTTAGTGCATAACGTTCCATTTTATACACTGTTTATTTATTCGTGAACCTAAGCTTAGTGCATAACGTTCCATTTAATACACTATTTATTCTTGAACCTAAGCATAGTCCTTAACGTTCCATTTTATATACTATTTATTTATTCGTGAACCTAAGCATAGTGCATATCGCCCCATTTTAACACTATTTATTTGTTAATCTAAGCATAGTGCATAACGATCCAGTTCATGATTGTGTTGTGTGGGTCCGTGGCTCAGCTGACACCGGCACGTCGGCACGTCGGCAAGCGCGCAGAGGGAGAGGGAGGGGGGTGACGCGTCATGATTATTGTAAACGGACTTCAATAGAGGGAGGAGGAAGAGGAGGAATAGATTTTAACGTTATTATTTTATTTTAAAGATATACCTCCACCTCCAGGGTGGTGCCATATAAATTGTATCTAAATCGGTTTAGTACTTTTTAGCGAATGAATTATTTAACAAAAACGTGAAATTGTATTTACCAATTACTTACCATCAGGTGAGATAATGCCGAGTGCAACCCATTGTGAATAAAAAAAAGTTGGTGCGATTGAAGTCAATTGTTTTTAAGAAGTTTGGCTTCGTCAATTATTTTGTAAAAATAATCAACACAGTTTTACCACAGTCTAAGAATCCGTACAGTCGTCCAACGCCTATAATAATCGCGTCATCGCCGATTTCACGAGTCACTGATCACAGTACAAAGGGTTGTTACAATACTTGACAATTAAATGAAAGAAAATGCCATTACGTAGAAAAACTCTCTCAATAGTGTAAATTCGATATTTGAAGTTACCTTAGATCTCTGATCAATAATCCGTTGTCAGAATCAAAAAATGGCAGCCATTTTGATTTTTTTAGTTACTGAACCGATTGCTTCCAAAATCGATATCTGAAGTCTCCTGAGGTCACTAATCACGAATCAGTTGTCAGAATTGAAAAAAGTGGCTGGCATTTTGAACTTTTTAAGTTTCTAAAACAATTGCTTCCAAAATTGAGGGTCCCTGAGTTCCCTAATCACGAAACGTTGTCAGAATTGAAAAAAGCGGCCGCCATTTTGAACTTTTTAGTTACTGGACCGATTGCTTCAAAATCGATATCTGGGGATCCCTGAGGCCCCTTATCACGAATCCATTGCCCGAATTGAAAAAAGTGGCCGCCATTTTGAACTTTTTAGTTACTGGACCGATTGCTTCCAATATCGATATCTGAAGTCCCTAATCAAGAATCAGTTGTCAGAATTAAAATGTTAATTGGTCCAGTGACTAAAAAGTTCAAAATGGCGGAAACTTTTTTAATTTTCACAACGTATTTTTGATAAGGGACTAAAGGGATATCATATCTTCATATCGATTTTATAAGCAATTAGTCCAGTAACTAAAAATCTCAAAATGGCGGCCATTTTTTTCAATTCTGACAACGGATTCTTGATAAGGGACCTCAGGGACCCCCAGATATCGATTTTGGAAGCAATCGGTCCAGTAATTAAAAATTTAAAAATGGCGGCCACTTTTTTTAATTGGGGCAACGAATTCGTGATAAGGGACCTCAGGGACCTTCAGATATCGTTTTTGGAAGCAATCGGTCCAGGAACTAAAAAGTTCAAAATGGCGGCCACTTTTTTTAATTGGGGCAACGAATTCGTGATAAGGGACCTCAGGGACCTTCAGATATCGATTTTGGAAGCAATCGGTCCAGGAACTAAAAAGTTCAAAATGGCGGCAATTTTTTTCAACAACGGATTATAGTATGTATGTCATATTCGTAAAAAAAAACACCCCAATAAAACCTATAAAATGATCGATATCAGGATCTTCACGGCGAGAGTGACTAGGCATTATTTGAGTTTGCGTGTACCATCCTCGACTACATCGTCACTTACCATGATGAGATGATGAGATAAGAATGAGATGTCGTCTAACTCACACAAAGTTTTAATGTTAAAAAAGTATCGATAATTATTATTTATAATATACTAGCTGTTTCCCGCGGCAAATCCCGTTTTTTACCGGTACCGTTAAAATTTCCGAATGAAAAATCAATTACGACCTATTCTCAGACCTACCGAATATACACAGAAAATTTCATGGAAATCGGTCCACCCGTTTCCGAGGAGTATGGCTACTAACACTTTAACATGAGAATTTTATATATATAGCGATTTATATATATAGAGAATATTTATATTATAAATTATTTAAACTCTTTGTTACAATTATTTTTTTAATAATTTTAAATTTAGTAAAAAATAGTTGTAGCAAAATTATTAATTTGAAATTTATTAAAAAATAATTATAACAAAATGTTTTAATATTTATTTAAATTATATTAAATAAATTTAATAATTTTCAAAAACTGAACCGAATAAATCAAAAGATAATAATTAGCCGTGCATGAATGATTGACAATAAAAATGCAACGTAACGACCCTCAATGAATGGGCCCACCGCACCATACAAACAACAGAAAATGGTCTAGTGGGCCCTACCCGCCCCGCAGCCCCCGCACGATAGCGTTGTCTGACGCCCTCCGCCGGACGACTGTATGGATTCTTAGACTATGGTTTTACCATCAATTCCGTTTATCAACATAGATCCAAGTAAGCACAACAACCCGTCAGTACCGGTGTGGGTCGTTCGAGCGCGGACCTGCAGGTGACTGTACAAGAAGTTACGTAGGCAACGTTGCCATCCGACCAAAGACCGCCGTCTGTGTAACATATCCAAATATTGTGATAATATATGCAATGAATTTATTTACAATTCCTTGTTTATTAATTATTTATCATCATGTGCAATTTTTAGTTAAGGGTGCTGTCTGATCTGTGGTGCTAACAAAGTGAATGTTGTAAAGTATTAATAAGTATAACATAAGTAATTTATTTATTAGTGCGTATGTGTGTGTGTGTGTGTGGTACTGGTTCGAATTGATAAATAGTTGAGGGGTCGGTTTCAGCGTTTGTAGATGGTGTTCTGTGTGGAAAATGTATGTCTGTGAATGTAGTTTTTAACTTCTGTACAATGAAGCATACGATTCCTGTTGCATGGTTCAGTTAGCCCACAGCGACATAACTGCAACTTCGTTAGTTTACTAAGTTATTCTCATGGGCGGTGACATTTACTGTAACAGTACCTACCTACAGTTGTGGTCATATACTTAATTAGGAACGGCTGACACAGTAACGTGGCCGTGGTGTTGCTCACTGGCAATCACTTTGCACCATATCAAAATCTCAGTAGGCTCTCATCCTGCGCACTAAATGTGCAAAAAAAAGATCGTATTTCAAACGGACTGGCCGCTATAATTAAGAAACGGTGAAATAACTATGTATTTATTGGACTTTAGTATAATTTAATGTAGTGAAACAAATCAATTCAAGTTCTGAGGGCTCAACTGAACGTGCTTACAAATCTAGTTCCGTATTAATATTTCGTAGGATGGTCATTGCTTACGATAACTGCACTGCAGCGACAGCGATGGAATGGATGTGTCGAGAGAATTGGCGTTCCAACATTCGACATAGGCTTCATAAAGTTCGTTCAAAGTGTTTACTTCTTGCCACAGGTTTGCGATTGGATTCAAATCGGAGCTGTGTGCAGGCGGCAGGCCCGTCTAACACAGTGACTCGCTGATTTTATCACCGAACCAGCCTTATGTTTGGGGTCGTTGTCATGCTGAAATTTTCAGACAACTGGCAACGTCTCCTCGGTATAAGAAAACATAGTTTGCTTTATTAAAATAAGTGTAATATTCCCTCTCTTTCACCTCTTTTCCACCGGCACATCACTATGCCTTGAGAGAAACGTCCCCAAATTTCTGTATTTCCGCCTCCATGCTTAATTACTTTCGTGAATTTAGGATTGAACGCTTTTCCACCGGCACATCACTATGCCTTGAGAGAAACGTCCCCAAATTTCTGTATTTCCGCCTCCATGCTTAATTACTTTCGTGAATTTAGGATTGAACGCTTTTCCACCGGCACATCACTATGCCTTGAGAGAAACGTCCCCAAATTTCTGTATTTCCGCCTCCATGCTTAATTACTTTCGTGAATTTAGGATTGAACGCTTGCTTAGCAGGTCGATGCACAGAGGCCAGCACATCTAGCACTTTGGACTTTGTACCGTTCTTATGCCGTACGCGTATGGATCCTAATCGCACTATGAGTGTCTACCACAATGTGTTGGCCTCTGTACATACTGTTTCTTTTCATCAGAAAATGACAATTTCCGTCCAATTGCCATACTTCCTAGCGAAACCTTAACTAGTTTGTTGATGCTCCTCCTTAAATTCATTCTTCCAAAGAACTTTGCATTCGTTACGCGTCTCTGTACCTAATGTACGCGCGGACACTCCTTCATTACCAAAAACTTCCCTTCTTACACTTTAAGAATAAGAGTACAATCAGAACTTTTAAAACCGAGAAAACTTAAAAGAATACGCGGGAAATAAAATAAGTGCAATTTGTTTTGCAAAATGAATACGAGCTCCACAGTAAACAAGTTAAGCTATTGTAGATAACACGTCTACGGATAGAAGTTTAACTGTTTTGCACATTTAGTAAGCAGTATGAAAGCCTACTTATACCTATATTTTGATGTGGTTAAACGGTATTGCAAGTAGGTATGCTAGGCTAGCTAATATTTATTTGTCTAAATGTGACTACTGCAGCAGTCGTTCCTAACTACGAATATATGAACAGAACACAACTGCAGTATATTGTAATAGTAGAAAATAATATTATTATTTTAATTGTATTTTTAGTAGTCCTAAAATGTACCTACTTAAATAAATACATTCCTGTTTTATTAAGTTTATTTTATTTTCTTTTGAAGGTATAATTTAATGTGTTTATGTCGCAGCCAATTGGTTAAATTAGCCATTCAATTACCTGCCTAGCAAGTTCATTAAATGGCGGCATTCAACTAACTGGCTGAATGATAGATAATGCATTTAATGATTTAGCTGGCTTATGCTAAGCCTATTCATTAAACGAGCGAAGCGAACACAGAAGTAGGAGCTCCGAAGGGGCTCCGTCAACTAAGAAATAAAACAATCGAAATTGGAGCGGGAGCGAGCGAAGTGAGCTCAGAATTACCTGGTCAAAGCCTTCGACACTTTTTGTTGTACTCTTCGAAATCTTGATTAGGAAACTGGAAAACATAGGCATAGCAGATGGAACTCTAAACTAGTTTATTAGTTATACTATCTAAACGTGAGCAGCGTGTGAGAATGGATGATGACATCAGTGGGTCACAAAAAGTGCAATTTGGTGTGCCACAGGGAAGCGTACTGGGCCCTATTCTATTTATTATATGCTGATCGCAAAAATTAAAGGAACAAAAAAGTTTTCGAAATTTTTTGGCAATTTTCAACAGGCTGTATTTCAGTGAAAAATGGTCGTACAGGAAATAAAAAAGCATAGCTCTTGAAGCTTGAAGACTCTAGTTTTTGAATTTTTTGGTTACATTTTTTTTAGAGCACCGGTAGCCATACAATTCTCGGATAAAGTACAAAGAAAATTTGTCTTACATTTTTTACATTTTTTTTGCTCTACGGGCATGGAATTTTTTTTTGAGCTAAACCAATATATAGTTTATATAATTTGAGTTTTTTGCTCTTTTTTCACGTTAACGTTACAGGTGGAATTTTTTTTCCAATCAACCATGACTAGGAAATTTTCTGCAGAAAACGAAACCCCCTGTCCGCTTGCTGGGTGACCAGTAGTTTCAGAGATATCGGCAGTGGAATGAAAAAGGATCCTTTTGCATTCAAAATTCGATATCTCGAAGACAAATGGTTGTATCTGACTCCTGCAAAAAGCAAATTGAAGCTGAATGAACAGGCTATGCGACCTATATATTGGATTAGCTCAAAAAAAAAAATTCCAGGCCCGTAGAGCAAAAAAAAAATGTAAAAAATTTTAAAATTTTTTCTTCGTGCTTTATCCGAGAATTGTATGGCTACCGGTGCTCTAAAAAAAATGTAACCAAAAAATTCAAAAACTAGAGTCTTCAAGCTTCAAGAGCTATGCTTTTTTATTTCCTGTACGACCATTTTTCACTGAAATACAGCCTGTTGAAAATTGCCAAAAAATTTCGAAAACTTTTTTGTTCCTTTAATTTTTGCGATCAGTGTATATTAGAACATTTTGACTTCAAGCATCACGTTAATAAGATATTTTCACCCGACTGCGCCAGAAGGAGTTATGTTTAGCATGGGTCCCGACTGCTACAATTTTTCTTGTGTTTAATAATATTGTTAAAAATATGTACAATGAGCGGCTGTTCTATAATTTACCTACCCTATTAGTCGAATGCCCGTTTGCACTAAACTTCTTAAAGCGCCTAACGACTTATGTAAGGTTTAAATTGACATTTTTGGTATGAATTTGACGCTTATAAGCATCGCCTTAGCAACTTTGGCGATTCTTAAGTTAAGTGCAATAAGGTATGACGACTTTCTTGTTTTAGGGTTTTTTCATTTCCAAATTACACAGAAACGCAGTCGGGTTTAATAGTTTTTCAATTTACTTATTATTTAGTTTTATTATTGAATGTGTTTGTATAGTAACCTATATACATACACATGACACATCATATCATATCAGTTGATAGAATAATATTCTCGTAAACGTTGAAGCTCTATTAAAGAATTCTGATCGTGTGGCCGATTCAAAAGTTTTTTTAGGATCAAGTGTACACTGTGTACAGTTGACTTTTAAATTACCGTTTTTTATTTGAAGGTTGTCTGAGAACTATGTTCTCTCTATCTCATCAACGTCGCAGTATCGCGACGCAAACAGGTCTTAATATTATTTTTCGTTTGTATTTGCACCCTTTATCGCAGTATATGGGTTTATTCATTTGCGAAAGATAAATGAATGTACGTAGATGAGCTTTTTAACAGGGTGTGAGGGGTCCAATTATAATCACTAGAGAGCCAAGTCAACCTCACCTGCTCGTGGCACACACTGCTGAACAACTATAGGCTCCTGTCGCGGCTTGTCACCAACCTCAATGCTAAGTCTGGCCGCCAAGCGTCCCCAGACGGTGCATAGAGAAACCATTATGGAGGGCGGGTCTAGACAGTCAACAAGCTCCAAAGCCTTGAGCATCGCCGCAAATTCGCCTGTCTATCGAATTCATGACGGAGAGTGTGCGCAAGAACGTCACCACCTCATTCCCCCGACTTCATTCTGCCGTCGGTCAACGAGCACGCCTTCGTTGAGGTTCCATCTGTCTGCACGAACGCTTCCTCATTTATTATGCGGACAGCGAAGGAATGGAACTCCTTGCCTGCGTCTGTGTTTTTCAATTCCGACAATGTGGGGACCTTCTATACCCTGTTCACGGAGACGAGCTAGTACCGAAGAAATCATCTTTTCTGTAATTGGCCGGAGTAACGACGCTAAGGCTGTGTCCACCATGCGCTACTTTTTAGTCTGTTCGTGCGACTCGTGCTGTTCAGACGTCTCCACCTCTACTGCGTTGCGATTGATTTATTATTTTGCATTTTGGCATTACTTTAGACTGTTTCTTCTATTACTGTGTGACCTGGCTTGTGTATTGGATTTTGAGTTGATTGCATTATCGAAGACTTGGCGTGTTTATATCGGACTTGTACTTCTCTTTTCTATTCTCAACGGTAAGTTATAGTTATATTATTTTAAGTTATTTGTTTATATCTATTTTTATGTCGGTTCTTTTATGGCAATATTATTAAGTTTTTTTTTATAATTCGTGTAAAATTAGTTCATTTTTATGAAAATATTTACTTTTATTATGAACTAGCTGTTTCCCGCGGTTTCACCCGCGTGGACAACGTTTCTATGACTTTTCGAGGGTGCGCAGTGCGCGAGCCGCAAGCGGCTCGCGAGCGTGGTAAAAAGTAGCCTATGTCTGAATCCAGGTCCTAATCTGTCTACCTACCAAATTTCAGCCAAATCCGTTCAGTAGTTTTTGCGGGAAAGCGTAACAGACAGACAGAGTTACTTTCACATTTATAATATTAGTAGGGAAGTAGGGATAATTAGTTTTTTCGGTATTTCTAGGAATATAATATTATGAATTATGTTAGTATAGGTATTTTTGGAGGTTACCTTAGAGTTTTTGAGAGTTAATGTTTATTTAATTCTAATTTAACAATAAATACATTTTATATAAGTACTTTTAAATGTGATCCAAAAAACATATTGATTATTCTGCTTGTAGGATATGGCTGATGTTAATGGGACTGCACCTGTTTCTTCAGTAAAGAAGAGACAGCGGCGAGCCTTTTCATCAACAGAAAAGGTCATGATGTGCAATATGTACCACACATTCAAGGAAGCACCACCATCGAATTCGACCAATGAAATATGTAAAACCATTGCAGATTCAATGGGTGTGGGTCTCTATATACAGAGTTGTGAAAGAGCAAAAAGATAACAATGGGGTCGCGAAGTCTCCCAAAAAAACAAAGCCCAGGTTGTCAATTATAAACAAAATTGACGATTTTATTAAATGTGCCATACGAATTATGGTACATAACTTTTTCCTGCGAAAAGAGATACCAACAGTGGATAAAGTTTTGAAGGCGGTAAATGAAGACAACAGTCTGGGAGTGTTCAAAAGAACAACATTTTATAAAATTTTAAGGAAGATTGGTTTTAAATTTAATAAAAGAAGCAGGAACAGTTTTTTGAATGACCGAGATGACATTTTCTTTTGGAGGCGCAATTACCTTCGACAAATTAAAGAAGCGAGGCAAAATAATAGAAAAGTTTATTACATGGATGAAACCTGGGTAAATGAAAGCCATACCACACCCAAGACTTGGGTTGATTCAACTGTAGATAGCGCGCGAAACGCATTTATTAGAGGTTTATCTACGGGCCTAAAAAATCCTTCTGGTACGTTTATCTTTATTATACATACTTAATTATTAGTTCCTATTTTCTTTTGAACGATTAGTCTTTTGTTAAATTTTGGCGAACCGGCTGCTTTGTCGGCAGACTTAAACTCGCAACGACATGCACGTGCGCAGTCTTATTGTTTTGTTATCAGGATCGGTGTATTTTTGTATTATGTACAAAACTAATGATTTGTATATTGTTACAGGAAAGGTCAAGCGACTAATAATAACCCACATTGGAAGTGAAGACGGCTTTGTAAATGGCGGCCTATTGATATTTCTATCAAAAAAACAAGGAGATTACCATCAAGATATGAACGCCCAGGTGTTCGAAAATTGGTTTTCCAGTATTTTGGACAAATTAGAAGATAATAGTGTTATTGTCATGGATAATGCCTCGTATCACTCTCGGAAAATAGAACAAGTTCCTACAGCCAAGAATAAAAAACAAGAAATTATAGATTGGCTTAAAGAAAAAAACATCCCTTTTCTGGATAATATGTTTAAAAGGGAATTACTAAACATTGTTAAAGGCCACCAGGAGCGATACGAGGCACGTGTAATTGACGAAATGGCAAAGGCTAAAAATAAAACTGTACTTCGCCTTCCCCCGTATCACTGCGAGCTGAATCCAATTGAACTTATTTGGGCTCAAATAAAAGGACACGTCGCTTCCAACAATAAGACATTTAAAATGGCAGAGGTAAAAAATCTGATGATGGAAGGGATAGAAAAAATTGACAGTATGAAATGGAAAAAATGCATACAACACGTCACAGAAGTTATCGAACCTAAAATGAATGAAATGGATAGGAATATAGATATCATGACGGAAAATTTAATTATAAATGTAGGAAGCGACAGTAGCAGCAGTGATACATCGTGGGATAGCGAATAAAGATAGTAATATATATTTTTTAGTAATATATTATTTTATTAAACATTTTGTATAAAGTTAAATAATTTTAAATAAATATTGTTATTTTCCCAAATCTTTCTTTTTTCCTTTAAATGTATAAGTATAATCCTTTAATTTAAGAATATCAAATAGGTATCGAAATTTGTAGCAGTAAAAACCAAAACATTTCTACAAAATTAAAGTTCAGTAAAAATTTTAAAGAAGCGCATGTGAACGCGTCTTTAGTTTTTAAGCAAAAGTTGACGCCCCCTTTCTCGTGTGACGCAGTTTTCCGTCCTTGTCTTTTGTAAGCGATTGTGTGATAGAGAAAGCGCTCCACTAGCTCGTTTCCGTGAATAGAGTATAGATGAGAATAAATAGGCATTATTTGAGTTTGCGTGTACTTTCATCGACTGCATAGTCACTTCCCATCAGGTGAGTTGCAGTCAAACATATTTTTTTAAAAAACCTAGACACTTTTATCATGAAGACTAATTAAACAAGCCCAAACTCGATTTTTTTAGTACCGAATTCGTGTGGCGACCTTCCGGCTCCATCATCAGACTCTGGATACCATCAGATATACGATCAGAGTATCGGCAAGAGAAATCAAACGAGCCCGAACTCGATGTTATTGCATTGTTTTAGTACCCGTTCCTGTAGCAACCTTCCGGCTCCATCATCAGACCCTGGATACCATCTACGATCAGAGTATTTCTCAAGACAAATCAAACGAACCCAACTCGACGATATTGCATTGTTTTAGTATTGAGTTCCTGTGATCACCTTTCGGCTCTATCATCAGATCAGCTGCATGGTACCAAAATATTTCATTGACACCAACTTTACATACGTGTCCCAAATTTCAGCTCGATCCAACACCGACAAGTGATTCAAATTTAACTAGCAAAATTTTGAAGCGGACAACTTACATAGCTCCATCATCAGATCAGTTTGACGTTACCAAAATATTGCGTCGTTACCGACTTTACATACGTGTGCCAAATTTCAGCTTAAACGAAGAAGTGGTTCAAATTTAACTTGCATGTTTTAAAGCGGACATTTTGCATACATGCATAATATTGCAAGTTAAAAAAAAGTTTTTATTAAGAATAAAGGGCGCTTCAACGTACTTAACCTTAGGTTTCTTATAGAAACTTTTAAGAGGATTTTGAACTGCGACTTTTCATACAAACGGCGATAGCGATATTCACCCCCTATTGACCAACTTAATTCTGAGAGGTTGTCAGTTGGAGCAAGTGCTGGGTTTATAGGTTTTTGTTTCATACTGTTATTAACACATATTGGTCACTATCAGTGTTAATCGTTAATAGGTAGATAGTCGTCAATTTTACTGTGTCAGTAAAATTGACGACTATCTACCTATAAGGGGCTTTGCAAACGACGAGGCGGGGTGGGCCGGTTAATTTCGCCGCCAACGATAGCACAAATATAGCGGTCTTTTTGTCCTCCATGTGCGTTGGTAGTATAGGATTCCCTTTGTGCTATCGTGGCGGCGAAATTGACCGGCCCGCCCCGCCCCGTCGTGTGCAAAGCGCCTTACAGTTCATGAAATACAGCCCGCTGACAGACAGGTGGATGGATGGACAGCGGAGGCTCAGTAATAGGATCCCGCCGGTCACCCTTTGGGAACCCAAAAACACGTGTAAAAAATCGTTGAGCAAATAAAACCAGTTTCATAAGAAATTAACATATTGTATATATTCACTTTGATTGGCTAAGTAATCGATTCAATGAGCAATATAATTCTAAATTACTAACAACTAATGTAACAATAGAAAAATAAATTGAGATAGAAAAGAGCTCGCATTGGATCACGATCGAGTCACGCGAACTACTTACAACATCATTACGTATTCGGCTCTTGGCGACATAGGAATAAACAGTGAGATTTTTTGATATTCTGGAATTATTATTATTAATTTGTAACAGGAGCAGCGAGCAGCTAATAGCCGACGTGCCTTTACTTATCTGTGTTAGCGTTTCAAACAAATAGTCCAAGCCCTGCACTCGAGTATTCATTGCACGTTTATCGACGACATTTAGAAGTGGCTGAATCGGAGCGGAGAGGTACATTCCGCTATGACACGGCTCTATTTGATTCGGTAGAAACAGGAGTTGACAGATTTCCATCACGGCGGCGGCGGGGTGGACTGCAGTACTAACAATCTGACATTTTAGTGAAACATTTTGTCCACAAATGGAGATGGCTCAGATGGAGCCGTTAAGCTGCATAGCGCAACATCCATAGATGACACATATTTGTCCTAATCGCTACTTTCTTACGATAAATGCTTATATGGAATGGTCATGAGAATCATTTGTCCGGTAACTCCCTCCAACATGACAGCCTGTCGCGCCCGCGTCGCTGCGTCACAGACTAGTGGAGGCTCCTCGCGTGCGATGGTGCCGCCCGCCACACGCGCACACTTACAACATTGGTTATTCAGCTAAAAGAATAGTCCTCGTCGCAAGTCCCAACGCGCTCACTCCAGGCGCGGCGGCGGCTCGCGGCCGGGGGAGGGGGACCGCACAGGGGGGCTGTCCGGCGCCTCCCCCTCCGAGCCCGAGCCCGAGGACTCCTCCAGCTCGGAGTCGCAGCACGAGTACAGCCCGCCCACCTGACGACACACGCCACAATCAATCAGTCGGAAGACGTTAACTGTTATGGATTAGTGAGAGAGACAGAGCTATAGGTAAGAATATTGGGGATATAAGTAAGTCCTTGTCTAAAGTGCCTATAGCTCTGTCTCTTTCGCCTGCTAATGATGGCTCCAGAGGAGTCTTAAAATATGCGCCTCCACCAGCATCCCCCACTCACTACATGCGATGGTGCACTACATCACCAGCTCACTCAGTGAAGGGCTGTCGTCCGACCCGCAGTCGACATGACAGAACCATTCAGCTCCATTGGTTATCTGTTACTAGTATATGTATAGTATAGAGTGCATCCTGCTTGATATTATAAATGCGAAAGTGCGTTTGTTCGTTTGACTTCATGTCGCACGGGTAAGACGGTCATAAAAACGATATAAACGCGAGTTCGACCACACACCCACAGCGCGAACAGATTGCCGAGACCAGCTCCACCGACACGACCTACTCCACTTATTGCATATTTCTATTTAGAATTTAATTCCAATTTCAGTTCGACTGTATTTTTGTTACGCGATATATTCGCAGATTGTGGACCGCTTTTTATTATTAATTTTACTCGATAGGGTGGCCAGGAACCTGACTAATTATATACGAGTAGTTAGCCTTGTGTAAAATAAAATCGGATATCAACCAGAGTTGTCTCATTTCCACTTCCACTCACCACACACGCCCTCATCTAGGCGCTAGGCGCTAGGCGAGTACCCTGGGCCACTGAGGGTGGGAGTGTTCCGTCCATATCTTCAACTACATCATATCTTATCATAACCTAGTCTTACGAGTATTATAGCCTCAAACCATGGCGCGAATTTTTTTGAGGTCTTCTGCCTTTTATGGTTCCATTTGCTTTTTTTTATTATTATATAAGAACACATACAGTCGCACTTAAAGAAAGTAACTTAAAAATTTCATATAAGTAGACCTGGAGGTTCCTATATTATTAGGTTATTCATCATCATCATTGATCATATCAGCCGGAAATCGTCCACTGCTGGACAAAGGCCTCCCCCAAGGATTTCCACGACGCGCTTTGCGATTTGCGCTGCCCGCATCCATCGGCTTCCCGCGATCTTCACCAGGTCGTCGGTCCACCGCGTGGGAGGCTTGTCTACGCTACGTTTTCCGGTGCGCGGTCACCACTCGAGAACTTTACTGCCCCATCGGCCATCTGTTCTACGAGCTATGTGCCCTGCCCACTGCCACTTCAGTTTAGCGATTCTGTGAGCTATGTCGGTTACTTTAGGTCTCCTGCGGATCTCCTCATTTCTGATTCGATCAAGCAGAGAAACTCCGAGCATAGCACGCTCCATTGCCCTTTGCGTGACCTTGAGGCTTCTTATGAGGCCCATAGTAAGCGACCATGTCTCAGTTCCGTAAGTCATCACTGGCAACACACACTGATCAAAGACCTTAGTCCCACTTGTTGAGAGACTTTACTGAGGCCATCGAGCATTGTGCTTAGGTCTTCCATAGTCTCAGCCATGACCACGATATCGTCAGCGAATCGGAGGTGGGATATGTACTCGCCGTTGATATTGATGCCGAGTCCACCTCAGTCCAAAAGCTTAAAAACATCTTCCAGGGCGGCGGTGAACAGTTTCGGAGATATAACGTCTCCCTGTCTCACCCCTCGCTGCAACTGGATAGGTTTCGAGTTCTGGTCCTGGAGGCGAACCGACATGGTGGCGTTTTCATACAGACACTTCAACACCTCGATGTATCGATAGTCAATTGGCACCGCTGGAGAGACTGTAGCACAGTCCAGGTTTCGACTGAATCAAAGGCCTTCTCATAGTTCACAAACGCTAAGCATAGTGGCTGATTGTACTCCTCGGTCTTCTGTATAATCTGCCGCACCGTATGTGTGTGGTCTATGGTACTAAAGCCTTTTCGGAAACCAGCTTGTTTGGGAGGCTGGAAGTCGTCAAACCTGCGTGCGAGACGATTTGTAATGACACTCGAAAACAGCTTGTAGACATGGCTCAGAAGTGAGATGGGTCTGTAGTTCTTCAGCAGGGTGTTGTCACCCTTTTTGAAGAAAAGCACGACCACACTTCTGTGCCATGCCTTAGGCGTTTGTCCCTCGAGTATAACGGAATTAAATAACTTCTGAAGAGCCTTTAGTAACGGTGATCCACCTGCTTTCAGAAATTTAGCCGTAATTCCATCATCACCCGGTGCCTTGTTGTTCTTGAGCTGTTTGAGAGCCATTCTAATCTCGTACAGGCTGACGTCCGGGATATCTTCGGTATAGTGTCGGGTTAGTCTGGCTCTTGGGTCTTCAGCCAGATCGCTGACAGGCAAACGTGTGGTTTTGTACAATTGTCCATAGAACTTCTCAACTTCTTCCAGCAACTCAGTTTTAGACGATATGGTCCTGCCATCCTCAGTCTTCAGCTTGGTCAGTTGGCTTTGTCCAACAGACAGATCTCTCGCGAACACTTTTGAGCCTTTGTTGTGCTCAATCGCCTCTTTAATACAATTTGTATTATATTGGCGTAAATCGCGAGTCAGGGACTTGAGATCTGCCTGTTTAGTTGCCGATACTGATTAGCGTCTTAAGAGGACTGCAAGACCAATCTGCGTCTTCTTCCATGAGGTTGCTGGTGAAGTCAGAGATTTTTTGGTTCTGTTTGAACGGCGAGTTTTAAAAATCTTAGACCCGACCGTTTGGACAATTTCCACGAACCTGTCATTATAATCGTTCACATTCTAGCAGTCTCCTACGCATTCGAAACGATTGTGCAACTCGAGCTGAAAACTCTCGGGGTTTTGGAGCTGGATGGGCACTGGTCGGAGCGTAGACTTCATCAGTCGACATCTTTCTAGCTTGGTCTTTAGATTCAATGTGCCTCTGACCATCCGGTGAACGCTTCCTGTTTTGACGGAATTGATCACGGAGACATCATTGAATATTTGCCTCCTTGTCGACAAGATGAAGTCTATCTCGTTTTTTGTTACGCCATTGGGATGCAACCATGTCCACTTCCGCTGTTTTGACTTTTTAAAGAAGGAGTTCATCATAAAGAGGCTCTCCTTCTCCATAAAGTCGGCCAGCATCTGGCCACGTGCATTTCTTACTCCATATCCAAATTGCCCCACTCTCAGCTCACCATCGCTTCGTTTGCCCAGTTTCGCGTTAAAGTCCCCCATAACAACGGTATAATGGGTCCTGGTGCTATGTAAGGCTGTAGAGATGTCCTCATACATAGTCTCTACCTCGTCGTCGGAGTGTTCCGTAGTCGGCGCGTATACATGTATGTATGACCTTCATCGAATACCGTTTGGTGATTCTGAGTATAAGTAGGTATGCTACCCTTGACGAAACGCTCATGATTTGGACCACATTGTTGATCAGGGACTTGTGGACGAGAAACCCGACACCACCCTGGGACTGTTGGTCGCCCTCCCGGAAATAGAGCAGGTTTCCGAATTTCAGGATCATGATGTCCTCTCCCTCTCTTCGGACTTCACATAAACCTTCGATATCCCACCGCAGCCTGCTCAATACTTCTTCGAGTTCTGTAAGTTTCTCGTCAGTCCGCAGTGTACGCGTGTTGTAAGTTGCCAGGGCCAAAGGTCGTTGGGTTTGGTAGCCTGGCATCTGCCGGGGATTCTTCGCGCCCCCCACCCCGCCGTTACCATGACTGCTACCGGAGCCAGGAATAGCGGGGCCGCCGGGTCCGTTTTCTGGGTGTGGATTTCATAGGGGGGGTTTTGCCGTAATCGCTGCGCTTGGCAGGCGGGTTGGCGATCGCAGTGTGATTGCAGGTGTGTTGCAATGCACGGAAAGGACGCTGCTGCCCATCCTCCGATTTTAAGTCCCTTAGTCGAATCTTACGACACCCATTGGAAGAGATGGGATGGTCCTATTCTTAGCCGGGAACCATACGGATGAGGATTAGGTTATTATTTCTATTATAATCATCTGATGATGATATTCGACTTTCACACAACTGACCTGGTGCGGGCGCGAGGGCCCCGCGGCGGGGGGCGGCTCGGCGCGCTGGCTCTCCGGTAGCGCGTGCCCCGCGCCCTGCGCGCTGGGCGGCGGCGGCACGCGCAGCAGCAGCAGGCGCGGTTCGGCGATGGTGGAACACGAGGCGGAGAGCGCCGCGCCCGCGCTCCCCGCCCCGCCCAGCCGCGTGCGCGCGCGCGGCACCGTGCCTGCCAGTATACACACACGCACTTCCAATACCGACATACGCTTTCAGAAATTAAAAAGAAGTATCTACGGACGTTTCTAGCCAGCGTTATGGCTTTCGCTCGAGGTTGCAATTACTATGTTTATTCTACTTCTAATTATTCTTCTGTAGCGGGTCATCTTTTGGCTTAAAAATGATTTCATCGTCATCATATTATTAGCCGAAAGACGTCCACAGCTGGACAAAGGCCTCCCTCAAGGAATTGCACAACAACCGGTCCTTCGCTGACCGCATCCAATGACTTTCCGCAACCTTCACCAGGTTGTCGGTCCACCGAGTGGGAGGCCTTCCAACGCTACGTCTCCCGGTGCGCGGTCGCCACTCGAGAACTTTGTAAATGATGTAGGTAGACTGATATTCTAATTAGTGACTTGGCGGACTCACAGAGGTCGAGGTGTGCGCGCGCGTGGCGACGGCAGGCGGCGCGCCCGCACCACCACGCGCCCGCCGCGCCCCCGCCACCGCCCGCCACGCACTCGTACTCATTCTCCGCCTGCGGAACAAACGCCGATCTTTATAATTATCACGTTAAGCACTATTTTGTTTTCTAGAATTATGTTAATTAGTCGTAAGTTTTCAAACTAAATAAAATCAATTGAAAAAAAAAACCGCTGTACACGTTAAAAAACCGACTTCCATCGCAACAACTTCGTACAATTTCGCAATATTATTTTGTTGATTTTCTAATAAACTACTACACGGATTTTGATAATATTTATATGGGACCACACGGGAAGCTCTAGCTTTCAAATAAAAAAAGAATAACCAAAATCTGTTCACCCAGTCAAAAGTTATGAGGTAACACACATAAAAAAAACATACAGTCGAATTGAGAACCTCCTCCTTTTTGGAAGTCGCTGGGAAATAAGCACCCAACGTCACTTACCCACTGCTGGGGCACCGCACCCGTCCACAGATGAATAGACCATATTAAATAAATAAATTAATTTCTTTGTAGACCGACTGAAAATTACACATTAGTGTTAATAAATACATGGCACCGACTGCTCGCGCACGCATCATTCTTGGTGACATGCTCGCTCAGAATGCTAATATTGACATATTTGCAGATCGCTTGGGAGCATTCGTTAGGAATGCCTATGCATATTTAAGTTATGAAAACCTGATTAATACTTAGTTTAGTAAGTATTCCTATTTTATGACACATCCATTTGACTTTTTTTTAATTTTATTTATTGTATGATTGTATTTTTAATTTTAATTTTGATTTTGTATAAAATTTAATTTTGTTTTATGTAACTTTGAATGACAGGTTACCAATTATGACTGAATAAATAAATAAATACATGGCAGCTCAGCGCGACTGCGCCGCGTTGGTCCTGAAGCACGCTTTTTACCTGGACGTGGACTGTCGTTGCGTTTTTATTCACCGTTTCCGTGCTTCGCAAGGCACGTTAGGCCGCTGGTGCCGGTTGCTGCCACTAGATGGCAGTCGTTGAACTGTGTTAGATGAATCCTGGGCGGCTTAAAAACTTCCATTCGCCACTAGCTCTACAACCTGCACCAATCCGAACTCGGCCCCGCGTGTGGAGTGTGGCCTAGCTTACCCAAGTTTGGAAAGCGACGCGCGCGGCGCGCCCAGCAGTGGGAAACAATGAACTTACAATCTAGGCAGGGAGAAAAAATGGGTACCGTAGACACGCTTGTGTACTGTCACATGAAACACCATGAACGCTGCAGGAGCAATCTAGCCCGTCGGCGATCATGGCCAGGATGCTGTACCTTCACGCGCAAAGTGGCGTATACATACAGCCTACGCGCGCCTCCGCGAACATTGCGGGTCATTACAGCAACGCAGCGAACGAGCCCCTCCAACACTGTGCCTGAACGCATTGCTGTACTGGATGCGAGGCTTGTAAGATGTAGAAGCAAGGACGCACAAGGACAAGGCCGGGGCGGGGGCGGGGGCGGGGGCGACGTGCGGCGCGTCGTGCGTCACACCGCACCACTGGGCAACGTTCAGGTTTTGGGATACATATGTATCTAATGAATATAGGTGATCAGTTGAGAACTACAATGTAGCTAGTTGTTCATAGTGCTTGCATACAAATATCTCCATATAAAAGTTATGTGTAAAGTTAGCTAGTTGTTCATAGTGCTTGCATACAAATATCTCCATATAAAAGTTATGTGTAAAGTTAGCCAGTTGTTCATAGTGCTTGCATACAAATATCTCCATATAAAAGTTATGTGTAAAGTTAGCCAGTTGTTCATAGTGCTTGCATACAAATATCTCCATATAAAAGTTATGTGTAAAGTTAGCTAGTTGTTCACAGTGCTTGCATACAAATATCTCCATATAAAAGTTATGTGTAAAGTTAGCTAGTTGTTCATAGTGCTTGCATACAAATATCTCCATATAAAAGTTATGTGTAAAGTTAGCTAGTTGTTCATAGTGCTTGCATACAAATATCTCCATATAAAAGTTATGTGTAAAGTTAGCTAGTTGTTCATAGTGCTTGCATACAAATATCTCCATATAAAAGTTATGTGTAAAGTTAGCTAGTTGTTCACAGTGCTTGCATAAAAATATCTCCATATAAAAGTTATGTGTAAAGTTAGCTAGTTGTTCACAGTGCTTGCATACAAATATCTCCATATAAAAGTTATGTGTAAAGTTAGCTAGTTGTTCATAGTGCTTGCATACAAATATCTCCATATAAAAGTTATGTGTAAAGTTAGCTAGTTGTTCACAGTGCTTGCATACAAATATCTCCATATAAAAGTTATGTGTAAAGTTAGCTAGTTGTTCACAGTGCTTGCATACAAATATCTCCATATAAAAGTTATGTGTAAAGTTAGCTAGTTGTTCATAGTGCTTGCATACAAATATCTCCATATAAAAGTTATGTGTAAAGTTAGCTAGTTGTTCATAGTGCTTGCATACAAATATCTCCATATAAAAGTTATGTGTAAAGTTAGCTAGTTGTTCATAGTGCTTGCATACAAATATCTCCATATAAAAGTTATGTGTAAAGTTAGCTAGTTGTTCACAGTGCTTGCATACAAATATCTCCATATAAAAGTTATGTGTAAAGTTAGCTAGTTGTTCATAGTGCTTGCATACAAATATCTCCATATAAAAGTTATGTGTAAAGTTAGCTAGTTGTTCATAGTGCTTGCATACAAATATCTCCATATAAAAGTTATGTGTAAAGTTAGCTAGTTGTTCATAGTGCTTGCATACAAATATCTCCATATAAAAGTTATGTGTAAAGTTAGCTAGTTGTTCATAGTGCTTGCATACAAATATCTCCATATAAAAGTTATGTGTAAAGTTAGCTAGTTGTTCATAGTGCTTGCATACAAATATCTCCATATAAAAGTTATGTGTAAAGTTAGCTAGTTGTTCATAGTGCTTGCATACAAATATCTCCATATAAAAGTTATGTGTAAAGTTAGCTAGTTGTTCATAGTGCTTGCATACAAATATCTCCATATAAAAGTTATGTGTAAAGTAAGCTAGTTGTTCATAGTGCTTGCATACAAATATCTCCATATAAAAGTTATGTGTAAAGTTAGCTAGTTGTTCATAGTGCTTGCATACAAATATCTCCATATAAAAGTTATGTGTAAAGTTAGCTAGTTGTTCATAGTGCTTGCATACAAATATCTCCATATAAAAGTTATGTGTAAAGTTAGCTAGTTGTTCACAGTGCTTGCATACAAATATCTCCATATAAAAGTTATGTGTAAAGTTAGCTAGTTGTTCATAGTGCTTGCATACAAATATCTCCATATAAAAGTTATGTGTAAAGTTAGCTAGTTGTTCATAGTGCTTGCATACAAATATCTCCATATAAAAGTTATGTGTAAAGTTAGCTAGTTGTTCCTAGTGCTTGCATACAAATATCTCCATATAAAAGTTATGTGTAAAGTTAGCTAGTTGTTCATAGTGCTTGCATACAAATATCTCCATATAAAAGTTATGTGTAAAGTTAGCTAGTTGTTCATAGTGCTTGCATACAAATATCTCCATATAAAAGTTATGTGTAAAGTTAGCTAGTTGTTCATAGTGCTTGCATACAAATATCTCCATATAAAAGTTATGTGTAAAGTTAGCTAGTTGTTCATAGTGCTTGCATACAAATATCTCCATATAAAAGTTATGTGTAAAGTTAGCTAGTTGTTCATAGTGCTTGCATACAAATATCTCCATATAAAAGTTATGTGTAAAGTTAGCTAGTTGTTCATAGTGCTTGCATACAAATATCTCCATATAAAAGTTATGTGTAAAGTTAGCTAGTTGTTCACAGTGCTTGCATACAAATATCTCCATATAAAAGTTATGTGTAAAGTTAGCTAGTTGTTCATAGTGCTTGCATACAAATATCTCCATATAAAAGTTATGTGTAAAGTTAGCTAGTTGTTCCTAGTGCTTGCATACAAATATCTCCATATAAAAGTTATGTGTAAAGTTAGCTAGTTGTTCATAGTGCTTGCATACAAATATCTCCATATAAAAGTTATGTGTAAAGTTAGCTAGTTGTTCATAGTGCTTGCATACAAATATCTCCATATAAAAGTTATGTGTAAAGTTAGCTAGTTGTTCATAGTGCTTGCATACAAATATCTCCATATAAAAGTTATGTGTAAAGTTAGCTAGTTGTTCATAGTGCTTGCATACAAATATCTCCATATAAAAGTTATGTGTAAAGTTAGCTAGTTGTTCATAGTGCTTGCATACAAATATCTCCATATAAAAGTTATGTGTAAAGTTAGCTAGTTGTTCATAGTGCTTGCATACAAATATCTCCATATAAAAGTTATGTGTAAAGTTAGCTAGTTGTTCACAGTGCTTGCATACAAATATCTCCATATAAAAGTTATGTGTAAAGTTAGCTAGTTGTTCACAGTGCTTGCATACAAATATCTCCATATATCAGTCGTCTACGGACACCCAGTGAATACACACGCTTGCTTGTCGTTTGAATATTAACAGTGATTCTCAATCTTTCGGTGACGAAATGTTTACGTGCGCGAGTTGCAATATGACCCATTCCGATGGTCCCACCTGCACTGCATGCAGGTGTCATTATGATTTCCAGTGCGCTGGGATCAGTGAAGCCAATTACCGCAAATTGGGCGATAGAAAGAGTACCTGGCGCTGTTCCAAATGTAAAACATCTGGTACAACATCTTCTGGTCAGCAACAACAATCTCAGCCTCAGTTGGGTCAAATGCAAGAACAGCTGAACAAGATCATGGTTCAATTAGCGCCACTCGCATCGTTGATTGAAGACGTGAAATCTATCAAATCGGATATAACCAACCTAAAGGATTCCCTGGACATGGCACATGAACTGTTGGCTAACTTCTCTAGCACATTTAAGGCTCTTGAAACCAGAGTAGCCACAGTCGAGAAAATAACTGGTGATATACCTGCTTTGCAAGCTGAGGTCTCGAGACTTAACCAAGAACTTCAAGAAAGGGACCAGTGGGCCAGAGCTAATAATGTTGAGATTCGAGGGATCCCATTACTTAAAAATGAGAACCTTTATGACATTGCCCTGAAAGTTGGTAAAATTGCTAATTTAAATATTAAAAAAGAAGAAATTAACTATATTGCACGGATTCCAACTCGTATACCCAACGTCCAAAAACCTATAATAATCTCCTTCAATAATCGATACACCAAGGAGGAGTTTATCTCTGGGGCGCGTAGAAGCAAACGACTTAGTCTCTCTAATCTGGGATTCTCCAAAGATGACAATTTTTACGTGAATGACCATCTGACTCCACATAACAAAAACCTACTGGGCAAGGCAAAATCTCTGGCAAAAGAAAACAACTTTCAGTTTGTGTGGGTCAAGCACTGCAAAATCATGGCTCGAAAGTCAATCGCTTCTCCCATAATTTTTATAAAAAAAGAAATGGACCTTGCAAAAATTATATAACGGACAATTTTTCTAAAGTTTACTTTTTTATGATATCATTGTTAAGTGTTTTATATAAACTCTGTGCACATAGTTTGGGAACCATATGCAAACGCCGAGTCTTTTGTCATGTACTATGCTATTGTTCGCTAATCATTCATTCCATTCATTGCATACCGATGCGACCGCGAAACTGGTTTACACGGGTATTTACGGAACTGGTCACGGGATCTTCACTCGCTTGTTCCTGTGTGATACAGGTGAAAATAGCTTGCCTACTTCTTAACTTTATTAGGTGTTTGCATGATCGCAACTTGGATTTGGTGAGTTTACTTCAAACCAATTTATATGAGTATACCCTGTTTTTATTTTTTGTATCAAATAATTATTTAAATCATTATTTAGTTTTCGCAGCTTGCGCCTCACTTGCCATGGACTTTTGCTTATTACTAACACAAACAAGCCTTAGTACACGTAAAGTGCCTTATGGTTTTCCTTTTGAATTGCCTAGGGTTACGATAGTTGTTATAAATAATTTATTCTACTATCAATATAATTGCTTTTCGTTATACTTGAGCTATTGTTTTATAAACAAAAATGGCTAACTTATTGAATGTTTACTACCAAAACACTCGTGGACTGCGTACTAAAACTCATGTATTTAAGCACAACTTACTTTTAAACTCTTATGACGTCATAGGAATTACTGAAACCTGGTTATTGGATGGCATAAAGGATGAGGAACTTTTTGATGGCAGATATCTGGTCTGGCGGCGGGACAGAGACTATTTATCGACACGACAAAAATACGGAGGTGGCGTTCTTATTGCCGTTCGCCGGGAGATGGCCGCGGTGGAGCGCCCCGACTGGCGCTCCTCCGCAGAGGACATTTGGGTTACGGTCACTCTAAAAAATAGTAAAAGCTACAATTTTGGTAAAATACATTTCTGTTCTATTTATCTCTGCACGGAGTGTCTGGGTAATTCTTTTAATACGCAAATTAATAATTTTACGGATAAATTATCCACATTAGTAAACATGAACCCCAATGATATGTTTGTAATCTTGGGTGATTTTAACCTTAGCAACATAGACTGGCTTCAGAACCATGGTAACTTTGCTCAACCGGTAGGTATTACTGGAGATAGTCAAATTTATTTTTTCGATACAATCTCTCAATGTAATCTCAATCAATTTAATTTATGCAGAAACACTAACAATTCAATTCTGGACTATGTTTTATGTAATAGTGATGTAAGAGTTAGGCACTGTGATGATCCATTGGTACCGGAAGACACCCACCATAAATCTCTCAATGTATCTATTTTATTAAGCTGTGGTGAGTATCTTAAACCCAACCCTAGGATTAAATATTTTTATGAGTCTGGCGATTACGATAGTATTAAATTAACTTTATCAGGTATAAATTGGGATACAGCTTTGAAAAATAAAACTCTAGATGAGGCACTTGAATATTTTTACAATACTTTATACGAGGTCAGAGATAAATATGTTCCCCACAAATCTGTTACCTTTTCTGATTTTCCTCCTTGGTACAATGCCTCACTTAAGAAAATATTGAAAGAAAAGTTTAAATTTCTGCGTAAGTTTCATATCTATGGTAATACTGCTGATTATGATACTTTTTCATTGCTCAGGAGAAGAGCTAAAGACCTTGAACGTCTATGTTATAATTTGTACATTAAACGTATAGAAGATGGAATTGCGAAGAACCCTAAACTATTTTGGTCTCACGTTAAATCATCTAGTAAAGGATCCAGATCTCTGCCATCTACCATGTCTTATGATGGCCAAGAAGCTGACACAGGTGAAGGCATTTCAAATCTCTTCGCAAATTATTTTCAATCCACATTTCTGTCAACGTCTTCTAACTACAACTACAGTCCTCCTCGTGATAGCACCAACGTCAATAATTGTTTAAGTGATATTGAAATCAGTCCCGAAGTAGTTCATCGATATCTTGAGTCTTTAGATTTAAATAAGGGAGCTGGGCCTGATAACATAGTACCGATATTTGCCGTTAAATGTGCCGACTGTTTGACAACTCCCTTAACAATACTGTTTAGACGATCCCTTGAGTCGGGCTCTGTTCCAAGAATTTGGAAATCTGCTTTTATAACGCCCATCCATAAAAATGGGAATAAAAACGAGGTAACTAATTATAGGCCGATTTCTAAATTATGTTTATTTGCAAAAATTCTTGAAAAAGTTGTGCACTCATATGTTTATTCTTCTTTATCATCTACTTTTATTCCTGAACAACACGGGTTCTTAAAGAGTAAATCGACTACGTCGAACTTAGTCTCCTTTATAGATTTCACATCATCATCTATGGATTTTGGCGGGCAAGTAGACACAATTTTCACCGACTATAGTAAAGCATTCGATCGAATAGATCATAGATTGCTTTTGCAAAAGTTGTTGAACGCTGGTATACATGGTAACCTATTCAGGTGGTTCACTTCTTATATCGAAAACCGCTCGCAAGCCGTGGTTATTAGTGGTTTTATTTCTTCGTGGATAAATGTGCCTTCTGGTGTTCCCCAGGGATCTCTATTAGGACCGTTACTTTTTATCATATTTATTAATGACGTTGGCCGCTGTTTCAAGCACTCAAAGTTTCTATTATATGCTGATGATATGAAAGTTTTCAAACAAATCAATACTATCGATGACTGCCATCTCTTACAAGAAGACCTATTTAGATTTGAACAGTATTGTGACATTAACCTTCTAGACCTTAATGTATCGAAATGTTACTCAATAACTTTCACACGCAAGCCCAAAGTCGCAAAATTTGGATATACTCTCAAAGGGATTTGTTTAAATTATGTGGACAGCATTCGCGACCTAGGTGTGGTCCATGACAGCAAATTATTGTATGACAAACATATTGACTACATTGTGAAAAAAGCCAACAAATCACTAGGGTTTATTATGAGATCCAGCTCTCAGTTCACGAGTGTTAAGGTGATCAAAATCCTTTACTGCTCCTTTGTGCGTAGTATCCTCGAATACTGCTCTGAAGTATGGAACCCTCAATACAATAAATACATCGATAGACTGGAGCTAATACAGAAACGATTTGTAAGATTCCTACAATACAAATGCAAAACTTATGACAACTGCTATGAAGCAAGGTGTAAAAGGCATCACATTTTACCGTTGCAATTGAGGCGCAAAATTGCCGACATGGTATTTCTTAGTAAAATAGCTCAGAATGGGATTAACTCACCGCAACTCCTATCTTTAATAAACATTAAAGTTCCGTTAAGAAGTTTCGTTCGGCACCAAGTTTGTTTATCTGTAAAACAAATCTCTTCCAACTATAGACAAAACACATTTTTTATCCGTGCCCCCACTGAATTCAACAGGCTGGTGGAATTTCCGGAGCTAGATCTGTTCAACTCAAAGCCACACACATTTAAATCAATTTTATCAAAAAGCTGGTTTGAATCGGTTCCCTAACTGTGCGTAAGCTTGTAATGTATTTGTGCTTGTAAATTGAGTTTATTTTTGTGTTTCTTTTCTTTATTTTTTCATTCATTTTTCTGTATATTCAAAAAACAAAAAGCTGGTTTGAAGCGGTTCGCTAACTATGCGTAAGCTTCTAATTTATTTGTGATTGTAACTTGAGTTTATTTTGTGTTTCTTTTATTATTTTTATTTTTTTTCATTCATTTTGTGTATATTCACTTAACGACATGCAAGTATTTAGGCTCTTATATGCGAAAACATTTAATTGGTTTATAGTTATTTTAAATAGTCATCACTAACTGTTATGTAATAACCGTTTGTTTTCCAAATATAATAAAATAAAATAAATAAAAATATAAAAGTTATGTGTAAAGTTAGCTAGTTGTTCATAGTGCTTGCATACAAATATCTCCATATAAAAGTTATGTGTAAAGTTAGCTAGTTGTTCCTAGTGCTTGCATACAAATATCTCCATATAAAAGTTATGTGTAAAGTTAGCTAGTTGTTCATAGTGCTTGCATACAAATATCTCCATATAAAAGTTATGTGTAAAGTTAGCTAGTTGTTCATAGTGCTTGCATACAAATATCTCCATATAAAAGTTATGTGTAAAGTTAGCTAGTTGTTCATAGTGCTTGCATACAAATATCTCCATATAAAAGTTATGTGTAAAGTTAGCTAGTTGTTCATAGTGCTTGCATACAAATATCTTCATATAAAAGTTATGTGTAAAGTTAGCTAGTTGTTCATAGTGCTTGCATACAAATATCTCCATATAAAAGTTATGTGTAAAGTTAGCTAGTTGTTCATAGTGCTTGCATACAAATATCTCCATATAAAAGTTATGTGTAAAGTTAGCTAGTTGTTCATAGTGCTTGCATACAAATATCTCCATATAAAAGTTATGTGTAAAGTTAGCTAGTTGTTCCTAGTGCTTGCATACAAATATCTCCATATAAAAGTTATGTGTAAAGTTAGCTAGTTGTTCATAGTGCTTGCATACAAATATCTCCATATAAAAGTTATGTGTAAAGTTAGCTAGTTGTTCATAGTGCTTGCATACAAATATCTCCATATAAAAGTTATGTGTAAAGTTAGCTAGTTGTTCATAGTGCTTGCATACAAATATCTCCATATAAAAGTTATGTGTAAAGTTAGCTAGTTGTTCATAGTGCTTGCATACAAATATCTCCATATAAAAGTTATGTGTAAAGTTAGCTAGTTGTTCATAGTGCTTGCATACAAATATCTCCATATAAAAGTTATGTGTAAAGTTAGCTAGTTGTTCCTAGTGCTTGCATACAAATATCTCCATATAAAAGTTATGTGTAAAGTTAGCTAGTTGTTCATAGTGCTTGCATACAAATATCTCCATATAAAAGTCATGTGTAAAGTTAGCTAGTTGTTCATAGTGCTTGCATACAAATATCTCCATATAAAAGTTATGTGTAAAGTTAGCTAGTTGTTAATAGTGCTTGCATACAAATATCTCCATATAAAAGTTATGTGTAAAGTTAGCTAGTTGTTCACAGTGCTTGCATACAAATATCTCCATATAAAAGTTATGTGTAAAGTTAGCTAGTTGTTCATAGTGCTTGCATACAAATATCTCCATATAAAAGTTATGTGTAAAGTTAGCTAGTTGTTCATAGTGCTTGCATACAAATATCTCCATATAAAAGTTATGTGTAAAGTTAGCTAGTTGTTCATAGTGCTTGCATACAAATATCTCCATATAAAAGTTATGTGTAAAGTTAGCTAGTTGTTCACAGTGCTTGCATACAAATATCTCCATATAAAAGTTATGTGTAAAGTTAGCTAGTTGTTCACAGTGCTTGCATACAAATATCTCCATATAAAAGTTATGTGTAAAGTTAGCTAGTTGTTCATAGTGCTTGCATACAAATATCTCCATATAAAAGTTATGTGTAAAGTTAGCTAGTTGTTCATAGTGCTTGCATACAAATATCTCCATATAAAAGTTATGTGTAAAGTTAGCTAGTTGTTCATAGTGCTTGCATACAAATATCTCCATATAAAAGTTATGTGTAAAGTTAGCTAGTTGTTCATAGTGCTTGCATACAAATATCTCCATATAAAAGTTATGTGTAAAGTTAGCTAGTTGTTCATAGTGCTTGCATACAAATATCTCCATATAAAAGTTATGTGTAAAGTTAGCTAGTTGTTCATAGTGCTTGCATACAAATATCTCCATATAAAAGTTATGTGTAAAGTTAGCTAGTTGTTCATAGTGCTTGCATACAAATATCTCCATATAAAAGTTATGTGTAAAGTTAGCTAGTTGTTCATAGTGCTTGCATACAAATATCTCCATATAAAAGTTATGTGTAAAGTTAGCTAGTTGTTCATAGTGCTTGCATACAAATATCTCCATATAAAAGTTATGTGTAAAGTTAGCTAGTTGTTCATAGTGCTTGCATACAAATATCTCCATATAAAAGTTATGTGTAAAGTTAGCTAGTTGTTCACAGTGCTTGCATACAAATATCTCCATATAAAAGTTATGTGTAAAGTTAGCTAGTTGTTCATAGTGCTTGCATACAAATATCTCCATATAAAAGTTATGTGTAAAGTTAGCTAGTTGTTCCTAGTGCTTGCATACAAATATCTCCATATAAAAGTTATGTGTAAAGTTAGCTAGTTGTTCCTAGTGCTTGCATACAAATATCTCCATATAAAAGTTATGTGTAAAGTTAGCTAGTTGTTCATAGTGCTTGCATACAAATATCTCCATATAAAAGTTATGTGTAAAGTTAGCTAGTTGTTCATAGTGCTTGCATACAAATATCTCCATATAAAAGTTATGTGTAAAGTTAGCTAGTTGTTCATAGTGCTTGCATACAAATATCTCCATATAAAAGTTATGTGTAAAGTTAGCTAGTTGTTCATAGTGCTTGCATACAAATATCTCCATATAAAAGTTATGTGTAAAGTTAGCTAGTTGTTCATAGTGCTTGCATACAAATATCTCTATATAAAAGTTATGTGTAAAGTTAGCTAGTTGTTCATAGTGCTTGCATACAAATATCTCCATATAAAAGTTATGTGTAAAGTTAGCTAGTTGTTCACAGTGCTTGCATACAAATATCTCCATATAAAAGTTATGTGTAAAGTTAGCTAGTTGTTCACAGTGCTTGCATACAAATATCTCCATATAAAAGTTATGTGTAAAGTTAGCTAGTTGTTCATAGTGCTTGCATACAAATATCTCCATATAAAAGTTATGTGTAAAGTTAGCTAGTTGTTCATAGTGCTTGCATACAAATATCTCCATATAAAAGTTATGTGTAAAGTTAGCTAGTTGTTCCTAGTGCTTGCATACAAATATCTCCATATAAAAGTTATGTGTAAAGTTAGCTAGTTGTTCATAGTGCTTGCATACAAATATCTCCATATAAAAGTTATGTGTAAAGTTAGCTAGTTGTTCATAGTGCTTGCATACAAATATCTCCATATAAAAGTTATATGTAAAGTTAGCTAGTTGTTCCTAGTGCTTGCATACAAATATCTCCATATAAAAGTTATGTGTAAAGTTAGCTAGTTGTTCATAGTGCTTGCATACAAATATCTCCATATAAAAGTCATGTGTAAAGTTAGCTAGTTGTTCATAGTGCTTGCATACAAATATCTCCATATAAAAGTTATGTGTAAAGTTAGCTAGTTGTTCACAGTGCTTGCATACAAATATCTCCATATAAAAGTTATGTGTAAAGTTAGCTAGTTGTTCACAGTGCTTGCATACAAATATCTCCATATAAAAGTTATGTGTAAAGTTAGCTAGTTGTTCCTAGTGCTTGCATACAAATATCTCCATATAAAAGTTATGTGTAAAGTTAGCTAGTTGTTCATAGTGCTTGCATACAAATATCTCCATATAAAAGTTATGTGTAAAGTTAGCTAGTTGTTCATAGTGCTTGCATACAAATATCTCCATATAAAAGTCATGTGTAAAGTTAGCTAGTTGTTCATAGTGCTTGCATACAAATATCTCCATATAAAAGTCATGTGTAAAGTTAGCTAGTTGTTCATAGTGCTTGCATACAAATATCTCCATATAAAAGTTATGTGTAAAGTTAGCTAGTTGTTCACAGTGCTTGCATACAAATATCTCCATATAAAAGTTATGTGTAAAGTTAGCTAGTTGTTCATAGTGCTTGCATACAAATATCTCCATATAAAAGTTATGTGTAAAGTTAGCTAGTTGTTCCTAGTGCTTGCATACAAATATCTCCATATAAAAGTTATGTGTAAAGTTAGCTAGTTGTTCATAGTGCTTGCATACAAATATCTCCATATAAAAGTTATGTGTAAAGTTAGCTAGTTGTTCATAGTGCTTGCATACAAATATGTGTAAAGTTAGCTAGTTGTTCATAGTGCTTGCATACAAATATCTCCATATAAAAGTTATGTGTAAAGTTAGCTAGTTGTTCCTAGTGCTTGCATACAAATATCTCCATATAAAAGTTATGTGTAAAGTTAGCTAGTTGTTCATAGTGCTTGCATACAAATATCTCCATATAAAAGTTATGTGTAAAGTTAGCTAGTTGTTCATAGTGCTTGCATACAAATATCTCCATATAAAAGTTATGTGTAAAGTTAGCTAGTTGTTCATAGTGCTTGCATACAAATATCTCCATATAAAAGTTATGTGTAAAGTTAGCTAGTTGTTCATAGTGCTTGCATACAAATATCTCCATATAAAAGTTATGTGTAAAGTTAGCTAGTTGTTCATAGTGCTTGCATACAAATATCTCCATATAAAAGTTATGTGTAAAGTTAGCTAGTTGTTCATAGTGCTTGCATACAAATATCTCCATATAAAAGTTATGTGTAAAGTTAGCTAGTTGTTCCTAGTGCTTGCATACAAATATCTCCATATAAAAGTTATGTGTAAAGTTAGCTAGTTGTTCATAGTGCTTGCATACAAATATCTCCATATAAAAGTTATGTGTAAAGTTAGCTAGTTGTTCATAGTGCTTGCATACAAATATCTCCATATAAAAGTTATGTGTAAAGTTAGCTAGTTGTTCATAGTGCTTGCATACAAATATCTCCATATAAAAGTTATGTGTAAAGTTAGCTAGTTGTTCATAGTGCTTGCATACAAATATCTCCATATAAAAGTTATGTGTAAAGTTAGCTAGTTGTTCATAGTGCTTGCATACAAATATCTCCATATAAAAGTTATGTGTAAAGTTAGCTAGTTGTTCATAGTGCTTGCATACAAATATCTCCATATAAAAGTTATGTGTAAAGTAAGCTAGTTGTTCATAGTGCTTGCATACAAATATCTCCATATAAAAGTTATGTGTAAAGTTAGCTAGTTGTTCATAGTGCTTGCATACAAATATCTCCATATAAAAGTTATGTGTAAGGTTAGCTAGTTGTTCATAGTGCTTGCATACAAATATCTCCATATAAAAGTTATGTGTAAGGTTAGCTAGTTGTTCATAGTGCTTGCATACAAATATCTCCATATAAAAGTTATGTGTAAAGTTAGCTAGTTGTTCATAGTGCTTGCATACAAATATCTCCATATAAAAGTTATGTGTAAAGTTAGCTAGTTGTTCACAGTGCTTGCATACAAATATCTCCATATAAAAGTTATGTGTAAAGTTAGCTAGTTGTTCACAGTGCTTGCATACAAATATCTCCATATAAAAGTTATGTGTAAAGTTAGCTAGTTGTTCCTAGTGCTTGCATACAAATATCTCCATATAAAAGTTATGTGTAAAGTTAGCTAGTTGTTCATAGTGCTTGCATACAAATATCTCCATATAAAAGTTATGTGTAAAGTTAGCTAGTTGTTCATAGTGCTTGCATACAAATATCTCCATATAAAAGTTATGTGTAAAGTTAGCTAGTTGTTCACAGTGCTTGCATACAAATATCTCCATATAAAAGTTATGTGTAAAGTTAGCTAGTTGTTCACAGTGCTTGCATACAAATATCTCCATATAAAAGTTATGTGTAAAGTTAGCTAGTTGTTCATAGTGCTTGCATACAAATATCTCCATATAAAAGTTATGTGTAAAGTTAGCTAGTTGTTCACAGTGCTTGCATACAAATATCTCCATATAAAAGTTATGTGTAAAGTTAGCTAGTTGTTCATAGTGCTTGCATACAAATATCTCCATATAAAAGTTATGTGTAAAGTTAGCTAGTTGTTCACAGTGCTTGCATACAAATATCTCCATATAAAAGTTATGTGTAAAGTTAGCTAGTTGTTCATAGTGCTTGCATACAAATATCTCCATATAAAAGTTATGTGTAAAGTTAGCTAGTTGTTCATAGTGCTTGCATACAAATATCTCCATATAAAAGTTATGTGTAAAGTTAGCTAGTTGTTCATAGTGCTTGCATACAAATATCTCCATATAAAAGTTATGTGTAAAGTTAGCTAGTTGTTCATAGTGCTTGCATACAAATATCTCCATATAAAAGTTATGTGTAAAGTTAGCTAGTTGTTCATAGTGCTTGCATACAAATATCTCCATATAAAAGTTATGTGTAAAGTTAGCTAGTTGTTCATAGTGCTTGCATACAAATATCTCCATATAAAAGTTATGTGTAAAGTTAGCTAGTTGTTCATAGTGCTTGCATACAAATATCTCCATATAAAAGTTATGTGTAAAGTTAGCTAGTTGTTCATAGTGCTTGCATACAAATATCTCCATATAAAAGTTATGTGTAAAGTTAGCTAGTTGTTCATAGTGCTTGCATACAAATATCTCCATATAAAAGTTATGTGTAAAGTTAGCTAGTTGTTCATAGTGCTTGCATACAAATATCTCCATATAAAAGTTATGTGTAAAGTTAGCTAGTTGTTCATAGTGCTTGCATACAAATATCTCCATATAAAAGTTATGTGTAAAGTTAGCTAGTTGTTCATAGTGCTTGCATACAAATATCTCCATATAAAAGTTATGTGTAAAGTTAGCTAGTTGTTCATAGTGCTTGCATACAAATATCTCCATATAAAAGTTATGTGTAAAGTTAGCTAGTTGTTCATAGTGCTTGCATACAAATATCTCCATATAAAAGTTATGTGTAAAGTTAGCTAGTTGTTCATAGTGCTTGCATACAAATATCTCCATATAAAAGTTATGTGTAAAGTTAGCTAGTTGTTCCTAGTGCTTGCATACAAATATCTCCATATAAAAGTTATGTGTAAAGTTAGCTAGTTGTTCATAGTGCTTGCATACAAATATCTCCATATAAAAGTTATGTGTAAAGTTAGCTAGTTGTTCATAGTGCTTGCATACAAATATCTCCATATAAAAGTTATGTGTAAAGTTAGCTAGTTGTTCATAGTGCTTGCATACAAATATCTCCATATAAAAGTTATGTGTAAAGTTAGCTAGTTGTTCATAGTGCTTGCATACAAATATCTCCATATAAAAGTTATGTGTAAAGTTAGCTAGTTGTTCATAGTGCTTGCATACAAATATCTCCATATAAAAGTTATGTGTAAAGTTAGCTAGTTGTTCATAGTGCTTGCATACAAATATCTCCATATAAAAGTTATGTGTAAAGTTAGCTAGTTGTTCATAGTGCTTGCATACAAATATCTCCATATAAAAGTTATGTGTAAAGTTAGCTAGTTGTTCCTAGTGCTTGCATACAAATATCTCCATATAAAAGTTATGTGTAAAGTTAGCTAGTTGTTCATAGTGCTTGCATACAAATATCTCCATATAAAAGTTATGTGTAAAGTTAGCTAGTTGTTCATAGTGCTTGCATACAAATATCTCCATATAAAAGTTATGTGTAAAGTTAGGGAGTTTATTAATTTTATTTGAGTCCGTTTTCGGGGTAATTCATAATTCATTTATTCGCTTTGTACAGGGTAAAGATACAAAAATACAAGATAACAAAGCACAAAAAAACTCCTGGTACAACTATTAAAATAGCATGCAAACATAAATAAGTTAAATACAATTATAATTTTACTTGGCTACACTACATATGCAAGTCAATAGGTACATCTTATTATTCATTTATATTATTAAATTACATTTCCGAATTATATCACATGTCAAAGTTATAATAATTAGTCGTTAAATTTTCCGTCAAGAAATTCCTTAACGCTATAAAAATTGTGCTCTAATAACCAATTAAATAGCCTCCTCTTAAACAGATTTATGGGCTGAATAATTATATTATGTGGTACTTTATTATAAATTTTGATGCACATATTGAAGCAATTATTTTGGTATAAGGTTGTTCGTGGACAATGATCTAGAACCAGTCTGTCTGGGTGTCTCGTGTTACGAGGGTAAATATCTTTGGCAGTTTTAAACAATTTATTGTTCTGTTTCACGAAAACACAAACTTCGTATATATACATACTAGGCAAAGTTAAAATCTTTAACTTAGAGAATAGTGGTTTGCATGAGTCGAAAGGATGGGCACTGCACATTGCTCGAATACACTTTTTTTGTGCAATGAAAACCCTATTCGCCAATGAACAGTTCCCCCGTTCATGACCAGTAAAGCACATCTCACCGTGTAACAAATTGGCGCGTTCATTAGATGAGCTCCTCGGCAGTGCCGTGCAATTTTTGTGAGAAAGTTATTTAATGGTGAATACGTAAACCATTGATCTCCGCTCCTCCTTCTCCGGCGCGGGCGCCTCGCCTTGTCCTTGCAACATCCCGCAAACTGAGAGCCGCTCCGGTCCTTACTAATATGTAAAATTTGGCATTCAGGAATCCTGTGTCACGGGGAAGGACAAAGGCTACTTTTTACCCCGTGAAAATACGTAGTGGCGCACCTGCTAGTAGTAATACCTGCAGCGGCACGCGCGCGCGCACGCAGAGCGCCCGCCAGCGCGCCGCGCCCGCCTCCGCCAGCCCGCCCACGTTCGCGTACCTGCAAACCGGAAAAACCCAATATTGTTAGGATATGCTATTTTCAATGAAATTTTTGGTATATCTTTATTCGACAAAGATAGATTTTATTTTGGTCGATTTGATATTGTAGGGACACATTAGTACAAGGGCGGTTTGATAAGTCCATGACTTTGGAAAGAAGAAACACTCTTTTTACATGTATATATTTTTATTTTTCTACATAATCTCCTTTCAACTCTACGCACTTAGTCCAGCGATGTTCCAACCTCTTACTCCCATCAAAAAAATATTTTTTGTCAAACCCTGAAAAATAGGTTTCAGTTTCGGCTACCACCTCTTCGTTTGACGAAAATCTTTGCCCGCCAAGCCATTTCTTCATGTTTGGGAAGAGGAAAAAGTCACAGGGGGCTAAATCTGGCGAATACGGAGAGTGTGGCAATAATTCGTATCCTAATTCGACAATTTTTGATGTCGCGATTGCAGACGAGTGGGCCGGTGCATTATCCTGATGAAATAGAATTTTTTTCTTTGCTAGATGCGGTCGTTTCTTGATCAACTTTTCATTGAATCTATCTAACAATGCAGCATAGTAAGCTCCGGTTATTGTCTTGCCTTTATCCAAAAAATCGATGTAAATAACCCCTTGGCTGTCCCAAAAGACTGTGGCCATCACTTTACCAGCCGAGCAAACAGTTTTTGCCTTCTTTGGGGCACGTTCCCCGGTAGAAGTCCATTGCTTCGACTGTTGCTTAGTCTCTGGTGTATAATGATGGACCCACGTTTCGTCAACTGTTATGTACCGACGCATAAACTCACTCGGATTGCGATTAAACATGGCTAGTCATTCCTCAGAAGCCGTTACACGATTTCGTTTCTGGTCGAATGTTAGTAAACGCGGCACCCATCTTGCAGAAAGCTTTTTCATGCCCAGAATATCATGCAAAATATAAAAAATTCGTTCAGTCGAGATGTGCACAGCATCACTTATTTCGCGTATCTTCACTCGACGGTCTGCCAAAACAATATCATGAATTTTACTAACCATGCCCTCCGTAGTGACCTCAATCGGCCTTCCTGGGCGCTCCGCGTATTAGTAGTAGTACGTCCACAACGAAATTCAGTGAACCACTTATGTACCATCCCATGAGAAGTCGCAGAATCACCATAATACTTTTTCAATTTGTCTTCGGTCTGCTTAATAGTTTTACCACGTAAAAAATAGTGTTTAATTAGCACTCGAAACTCGCTTCTCTCCATTTTCATAGAATACTTAGAAGTCGCCTAACTTTTTGTTTCTAAAAAGCTTGTTTTTGCGCCAAATTTGAAAAAAGAACGGCATGCGCTTCGTAGTGAGTTTCCAAATATGAGACAAAAAAAATATATTAAAAAAGTTTTTATTTAACCTTAAAGTCATTGAGTTGTCAAACTGCCCCCGTAATAAGATAACAATGGTTGTTATGCACCGTGCAATGGGAATCGCGGCGCGCGGCTACTAGCTACAGTGTGGCCAGTCGCGTCGCGTCCCGTCGCGCGCGCCGAGTGTACTCTACTCGTATAGCCATGTACACTCGACAGCAAAGAAAACGGGTCGGTAAAACCTCAATAACTTCCAAAATATTAGAACTAGCTTTATGAAATAAAGACTGTAATATAAACAATTTTATTGTCCTTAAATAAAAATAAAGATAAGTCATATAATGTTCAAGATTATAAAGTTTATTTTGAATAAAAGTAGGTTAAGTAAAAATGACAATTTTTCACTAGATTTTGAAAGATGTGCTACGGTGTCACACGTGCAATTTTCACGCATTTCAGTATTTTTTATCACTACCACGAGCTATTAAAGCAGCTGTCACACGATTTTGCATGCTTTCTGAGGAATATTCTCCCATTCCTGTATCAGTGCTTCTTTCAGTTCACGAAGCGTGATTGGAGGGGAACTTCGCTGGCGTACACGTCGTCCCAGTTCATCCCAGGCATGCTCGATGGGGTTCAAGTGTGGGCTGCGTGCTGGCCACTCCATGCGTGTGATAGTGACGTCATCAAGATAGTCAAACACTATCCGAGCTATATGGGGATGAGCGTTATCTTGCAAAGATAGCGTTCTCGCCCATCTAAATATATATAACTCATAGGCGACTGACTGACTGACATAGTGATCTATCAACGCACAGCCCAAACCACTGGATGGATCGGGCTGAAATTTGGCATGCAGGTAGATGTTATGACGCAGGCATCCGCTAGGATTTTGGGAAATTCCCACGGGAACCGCAAAAATCGGGATCTGCGCGGGCGAAGCTGCGGGAATCCACTAGTGTTTACTAAAAATGGGTCAATATATTTAAGATTTCATTCTCGTATCTCTCTGCAGTTAAAGTTCCATTTTCGATCACCACTAGCTCGGTGCGGCTTTCGAACGTGTATGGAGCCTCCGCCGTAAGACACTATCTTCACTGCAAGCTTGGTTATAGCGCTCTCCTGGTCTTGATGGTCTCTTCTAGACTCTTCGCCTCCCATCGTGCCTGTATAGCACGAACCTCGACTCGTCCGAAAACATAACTGTTGACCAGCCATCGAGAGTCCAATTGATGTGCTTCTAGCGTACCTCAGCCTTGAGTTTCGATGCTGCCTTTCGAGTTTTGTCTTCAAGCTTGCTTCAGCAAGACACCGCCTCACTGTACACGTAATTGAAGGTGATTTTTGACTTCAACAGCCTTTGAAATCGATTTCTCAATATTGTTGACACCATATATCGATCCTCCCGCGCTGTCGTGCACCTTGTTCGGCCTGTTCCTGGTCTGCGAATATTGGATCCAGTCTCTTCAAATCACTTGAGTACTATTTGAACGGTTTATAGGGACACACCAATTTTCGCTTCTTAAATAAACACTTTTTAAAGCATTGTCAGAATTCTGGTACACTCTTCAGGGGTTAGTGACATGTTTTTAACTGAATTTGATCAGAATAATGAATTTCTGCACAAGAAATGCCCTATTTATAGAACAGAAACAAATGGTTCCAAATTTAATGTACAAATTTGAAAATCGTCTTTATTTTTTATTTATGTTTTTTTTAATACAGCACCAAAAAGAAATAAAAAGGTTTTACTTCTTCCTTTATTCGTAAAGAAAAAAACTTTAATTTAGTTCTTATTTTGAAAGGATTGCTCAAATATTTTAAAAATATCGCATTTTTTATAACAAGACTCGTTTTCTTTCCAATTCAGTGTATTTGTGTTCAATGAATTTACTGGTTAATCCTCCTGGTGTATAAATATACACGATGAAAAAAAAAGATTAAATAATCATCACCACTCATCATCATCATCATCAACCTAGAATATTTTTGCTCTCTAGCAACTTAATAACTTAATCTCGCATGTGATTGGCTGAGCTAAGGCCAACGAATGAGATGCGCATATTTTTTAAACAATGAGAGAGATCCTTTTCCCCGCCAATAAAAATACAGACATAAGAGCAGGTTTTCGGATTCACGGATTATATTATTACAAAATATTCTATTAAATAAATAAATAAAATAAAAATGGTTTATTTCGGATAACTAAAATATCCATAGCGTGTTAGTAAAGCTTATAGTAGGTTAGTAACAATAATAAGAGAACGAAACAAAAAAAAAGGTAATTATACAGATATATACAATCTGCATGCCCAGAGTGATCAGGGAGAAAAGCTTGTTTCCGTGATCACTCTCCGCACTAGACACCTCCATAGGGGCGATGTATATCTGTCAGCTATGGTATTTAGGATGCTGTTGGGACTGTCCCGCATTCTGCGTATCAAGGAGTTAGTTTTTTTGCGAATGATGGCTGCAAAATCATCAGTTTGGTACTCCGCAAACATCCCTGACGCACTACAAAATCTGGGCAATCCCATCATCATCCTAAATATATTATTATATTGGACGCGCAGGGTGTCTAGCGATTTTTTGGCATACTTGACCCACAGATTCCCCGTGTACAAACTTTGGCAATATGCCTTAAAAAGCATAACTTTAATTTCCTCAGTACAACGGGAAAATCTGCGAGCCAGCATATTACCTCTCACCGCCAGAGCCCTACGCTCCCTTTCAATATCGTCATCGTCTTTGAGGTCATCGGCAATGATATGCCCCAGGTATTTAAATTTAGTAACACGCTTGACGTTCATGCCGTTAAGGGTAATATTCATAGAGTAATCTGGCCATTTACCGACGACCCCTAAGACCATGTATTCAGTTTTTTTTACATTATACATGAGTCCATGCTCGGTTGCATAAGTCTCACATAATCTCAACATCTGTTGAAGACCCCCCATCGTCGGGCTGAGCAGCACCATGTCGTCAGCATAACTTATGTTGTTAATGCTAACGCCATCTATCCGGCACCCGACACGCATGCTGCTCAGCCCCACGATGAGATCATTTATATAAAGGTTGAAGAGTGTGGGAGACGTCAAACCCCCCTGTCTCACCCCACTCTCCAACCTATATGCGTCCGATACAGAATTAGCTCACTTTACAAAATTAGTTTGGTTAGTATACCAAACTCTAAGAATATTCAGTACCTCAGTCGGTACACCCCTGTCTCCCAGCTTTCTCCAAAGTACCTTATACGACACTAGGTCAAAGGCCTTGGAGAGGTCAAGGAAGCAGGCGTACACCGGCGTCTTGCGCTCTGTATAGTACTGTACAGTGTGCTTAAGACTAATGATTGCGCTCTCAGTAGAAAGTCCAGATCGAAATCCGAACTGCGCGTCATGAACGTTCAGGTATCTTTTAAGAAAAGAATTTAGCACACTGTCCAGGACCTTCGCAATTGTTGTAGCTAGTGAAATTGGGCGGTAATTCCCCTTATCAGAAATGTCACCAGTTCTATTCTTCACAATGGGCACTACGATTGTTTTTAACAAGTCATGTGGTAGGTAAGAGTGACTTATGCACATTGTAAAGAACAAAGCCAGCACCCTCGGAAGGTGAACCCCCGCGTGTCTCAAGTGCTCTACACTGATACTGTCATGCCCAGGAGATTTGCCACCACTCATTTGTTTCAAAGCGACTCTGACCTGCTGGGCCGTAACTCGCACCAGTGCCGCCTCTCCCTGACATCCGGATTCAACATTTTGTGTGGATGCCGAAGGGCCTAATGGGGAGTGTATTTTGAAGTGGTTCATGAACATATTGGCTATATGCTCCGGCTCACTTTCCCCATCCACACTTGCCGGGAGGCCAGGCTTAACATCACACTTCTTTGTCGCTTTCCAAAAACGACCAAAACTTTTTGCTGCTTTATGTTCAGCTAGGATGTCCATTTTAAGCTGGTCTTGATTACGTTGACACCATTTTAAGCGACTTTTAAACGCGATTCCTTATTCCTTCCTCTATTACCAACTGCAAAAGTAATTTTGTTTTTTAAAATATACCTTTATTTTTTGATTAGGTTTCTCGTAAATAGGCGTGACTGTGGCATGTTTGCGTCCATTTGGGAAAAATCCTGTTTAAAGCTAAGATTGATATGAACAATACAAGGGGTGAGAGCACGTACATTATCTATCATAATTTTGCCCGATACACTGTTGATACTACTTGAATTATTATTTTTTATCGTATAAATGATTTTTGAAACGTTTGAACGTTAGTCTAAGTTTTAGATTAAAGGAGCTTAAGCTAAAAAATGAGCAGTTAGCAATGGGCGAGGCTAAGTTAACTTCCGTTGTTTAAGTTTTAAAAGGTGCTTAGTAGCTGGACCTTTTCCTATAATAGTAAAGAAGTTATTAAAAGTGTCGACTATTTTCTGTTTATCGCTATTAACGTACATACCTTTACTCTGTACTTTAATAAGCTTTACATCGATAGTAACCTTGCTTCTACCACAGAGACCAGGTCGCCTTTAGTTCCTGATGCACTTCTACCACAGAGACCAGGTCGCCTTTAGTTCCTGATGCACTTCTACCACAGAGACCAGGTCGCCTTTAGTTCCTGATGCAGTTCTACCACAGAGACCAGGTCGCCTTTAGTTCCTGATGCACTTCTACCACAGAGACCAGGTCGCCTTTAGTTCCTGATGCACTTCTACCACAGAGACCAGGTCGCCTTTAGTTCCTGATGCAGTTCTACCACAGAGACCAGGTCGCCTTTAGTTCCTGATGCACTTCTACCACAGAGACCAGGTCGCCTTTAGTTCCTGATGCACTTCTACCACAGAGACCAGGTCGCCTTTAGTTCCTGATGCACTTCTACTACAGAGACCAGGTCGCCTTTAGTTCCTGATGCACTTCTACCACAGAGACCAGGTCGCCTTGAGTTCCTGATGCACTTCTACCACAGAGACCAGGTCGCCTTTAGTTCCTGATGCACTTCTACTACAGAGACCAGGTCGCCTTTAGTTCCTGATGCACTTCTACCACAGAGACCAGGTCGCCTTTAGTTCCTGATGCACTTCTACCACAGAGACCAGGTCGCCCTTAGTTCCTGATGCACTTCTACCACAGAGACCAGGTCGCCCTTAGTTCCTGATGCACTTCTACCACAGAGACCAGGTCGCCTTGAGTTCCTGATGCACTTCTACCACAGAGACCAGGTCGCCTTTAGTTCCTGATGCACTTCTACCACAGAGACCAGGTCGCCTTAAGTTCCTGATGCACTTCTACCACAGAGACCAGGTCGCCTTGAGTTCCTGATGCACTTCTACCACAGAGACCAGGTCGCCTTGAGTTCCTGATGCACTTCTACCACAGAGACCAGGTCGCCTTTAGTTCCTGATGCACTTCTACCACAGAGACCAGGTCGCCTTTAGTTCCTGATGCACTTCTACCACAGAGACCAGGTCGCCTTTAGTTCCTGATGCACTTCTACCACAGAGACCAGGTCGCCTTTAGTTCCTGATGCACTTCTACCACAGAGACCAGGTCGCCTTAAGTTCCTGATGCACTTCTACCACAGAGACCAGGTCGCCTTGAGTTCCTGATGCACTTCTACCACAGAGACCAGGTCGCCTTGAGTTCCTGATGCACTTCTACCACAGAGACCAGGTCGCCTTTAGTTCCTGATGCACTTCTACCACAGAGACCAGGTCGCCTTTAGTTCCTGATGCACTTCTACCACAGAGACCAGGTCGCCTTTAGTTCCTGATGCACTTCTACCACAGAGACCAGGTCGCCTTTAGTTCCTGATGCACTTCTACCACAGAGACCAGGTCGCCTTTAGTTCCTGATGCACTTCTACCACAGAGACCAGGTCGCCTTTTGTTCCTGATGCACTTCTACCACAGAGACCAGGTCGCCTTAAGTTCCTGATGCACTTCTACCACAGAGACCAGGTCGCCTTAAGTTCCTGATGCACTTCTACCACAGAGACCAGGTCGCCCTTAGTTCCTGATGCACTTCTACCACAGAGACCAGGTCGCCTTTGTTTCCTGATGTACTTCAATAGGCCCTCAGTTATCCGTTGCTTTAGAATGTAAATTTTCGAAAAAAACTTTTTTTTAATAATCGTGCATTGTCACGAGAAACAAACGTGTGTATCAAATTTCAGCCCGATTGCTAAAGTGGAACTGGGTGAAATATTGATTGGTAAATTCCAGGACATACATACAAGTGAAGTTGCATACAAGTCTCCGTTTCCCCGCAGTACAGTACAGTACAGTACAGCACAGGGACCAGGTGACCGCGCAGTTGCCTATCGACTGGAGAGTGTTCTTTCAACATTATCTCTTTTGCGGCACGTCACCTATACGTTACAAAATAATGCAGCCTCAGAGGCTGACACGGACGGTAAATACGCCAAATGTAGTTCATCGTCATCATTATACCAGCCGAAAGACTGGACAAAGCCCTCCCCAAAGGATTGCCACAACGACCGGTCCTGCGCTGCCCGCATCCAGCGGCTTCCCGAAGTAGGTAGACGGATATGCAACTCACGCAGGGTCGACGTAGTGGTAAGGCGCCGCCAGCGGGTGATGGTAGGGCAGCAGCGCGCGGCAGGCGGGCTGGGCGGGCGGCGCGGCGGCGGGCGGGGGCTGCGGCGCGGGGGCGGGGGCCGCGCGCGGCGGGGGCCGGCATCAGGCGGGCGCGCGCTCCACCACGCACACGCCGGCGTACGATCGCCCCACGCTCATGGTGGACGCCAGCAGCGTCCACGTCTCCGTTGCCGGGTCGAACACCTGCACAACACGCACAACCCTCAGCACCACTAGGTACACTTGTTGCTTCTCGTGTAACGCATTACTTACAGACAATTGCTTGTGATCTCGGATGCCCTCATAGACACCTCTACAACCGCCTCGGTCTTATGTGTTCGTGTTGTTCGAGATGATCTCACACACACACATACGGACCAATGATGAGTTACGGAACTGAGACATGGTCGCTTACCATGGGCATCATTAGAAGGAGGTAGTTTGTTTGTTTGTATGTAGGAGATAATCTTCGAAACTACTCTACCTATTTAAAATTTCATCAATAGTTAGAATGGAATTTAAGGATGGATATAGGCCTAAAAATCTTTCGATCTCCACGGGGGCGAAGCCAAGAGCAACAGCTACTAAATATATATTTGGTCATGCAAATTCAATTCATCAAAATTATTTAAAAAAAATATTCAGTATTTTATAAAAAAAAAATGTCGAGAAAGTTTAGTGCGGGCTGCCGGACAGTTTGTTTTTGTTGTGTTCGTAATATTGTCAGGACAAGGTTTTTATATAGGGCGACCAGCGCAGCTGTCGCACCATGCACCTTATCCACGGGGGCGAATCCGCGTGCAACAGCTTGATCATATTAACATTTGAAAATATTTTAATGATTCCCCACAGATGAGACACTTAGTTATTCGTAAGTTTCGCTTCTTGTATGGTTCGAATAGTTAATTTAAAGATGCGTCCCTCCCCCGACCCCGCTCTATACCCGCACCCCGCTAACGAGAGAGAAGCTGCAGCGGACGGCCCGAAAGGAGATCACCCAAATTGGGCTAATTTTAAAAGTGCCGGCCAACGCAAATAAACCCATTATTTTGTTAGAATATAAAATACGGAATATTTTTAGTTCTACACCAAAGTTCTACATTAAGTCTCCGAGCTATTATTAACGGTCAAACTATTTTAGTATAACGTGTATAATTAAGCTGATTTTACGAACTAAAGGCAGTAAGTAATCGATTCAAACGTCCCTTTCTGAGGCACAGCACAGGTAGGTATCTTACCTGGTGTTACTAAGTCATGCTGTCTCGCTCCCACTCGTTGTGGGATAGATAGCGAGGGGGGGGGGGGGGCGAGGCGCGGGGAAGCGGGAGAGCGGTCGTATTCCAGGGAAGTGAGTGCAAAGTAAAGTCGTAGTTCATGTTAGTTTAGTTATCCATGCAACTTCTGTTACATCGGACGGCTACTTTAAAAAATAATAAAAAAAATAAGTACTAAAAAGCGTCGGTGGCTCAACCGGTAACGACTCGGTCCATCTGACCAGAGGTACCGGGTTCAAATCTGGACGGCCAATGTACCAATGAGTTTTACAAAAACTTACGTACATATACTTACCGATTGCTTTAACGGTGAAGGAAAACATCGTGAGGAAACCTGCACACGCCCGCGAAGAAACTCGAAGGTTGTGTGTGAAGTCGACCAACCCGCACTGGGCCCGAGTGACTGACTAAGGCCTAATCGCCCTGATTCAGGGTAGGCTCGAGCCCCTCGGTGGGGACGTATGTGAGCTGATATAATAATATATATAAAGTACTAAAAAATATTCCATATATTATATTCTAACAAAATAATGGGTTTATTTGTGTTGGCCGGCACTTTTAAAAATAGCCCAAATTTGTATGGACGTTTGGTGATCTCCTTTAGCTACTTATCGAACCATTTTGGTAATTTCGTTTTCATTTCGGGGGGGAGGGAGCTCCCGCGGCCGCACTGACCTTCGCCTCCACTACAGAGCACGGTGTCAATATTACAAACTGAGCTGTTTAAAACAAAATGTTCCTATCAGAGAAGGAGTCCATGTCGGTACTCTTCAAGGCGAGTGCCCCGTGAGAGCGCCTGAGAGCGCTGGTGCTGCGCGTGCGCGTGCGTTACCTCGACGGTGCGCAGGTTGGCGGCGCCGTCGTCCCCGCCCACCACGTACAGCTTGCCGGCGTGCGCGGCCACGCCCGCGTTGCGCCGCGCGTGCGCCATGCTGGGCGCCGCGCTCCACCCCGCGCCCTCCGTGTACCTGTCGCGCAAGCAGCTCGTCACGTCACTCGCCCCTCATACAAAGCCCGAACGCTTCATACAATAGGCAAGACATTAATTTCTAAAAACAATTTACGGAACTAACGAAATCGTTTACTTTCTAGTATCAATCTTAGCATGGGATGTCTGTGGCGCTTATCTTGGTTTTTTAATCTTTTGTTTGCTTTTTGTACTTGGTGATGGTAAATGTGTACATACTTTTTATGTAACAATAATAAATAAATAAATATTAATAAAATCTGGGCGGCGCGGCGGAGAGTGGCCGTCCTGCATCCGGCACGTCAGTGACATGTCATGCGAACACATTTTGGTTCAGATGTGAAGTGGTCGGGCGGGGGGGCTCCACGCGACTTGAGCCATCGCCCAGGCTACCGACTACAACCTTTTATCTCAACCGTCTCTGTGCTTTACAAGCCATGTTACGCCGTTGGTGCCGGTTGTTATCACTGGGTGGCACACGTTCAGCAGTACCAAAGGCTTTAAAACTTCTGACAGTGGGATTAGGCACGAGGCCTTCAACCTCCATCAATCCGCACTTGGCGCCCGCGCGCGCGTGTGGCGTCCCTGGGAAGGGTTGGCTCGCTATGGGTGGGTTGTGGACGTACCGCTCGACGGAGCGGCGCACGGCGGGCCCGTCGTGCCCGCCGACCGCGTACAGGCAGCTGCCGAGCACGCCCACGCCCGCGCCGCTGCGCCGCACCGACATGTCCTCCACCGGCTCCCACGCGTCGCGCGCCGGCTCGTACCTGCGCACCACGCCGCACGCTCACGGTATCGCATCGCATTGTGCTCTGCGGTTCGCTGGAGTTCATAAATCCTATACAAACGTAGTAAAAGATTCATTTGTTAACCAAACAACTGACTTTGAAATAATTTTATACCAATAATCGGGTGACGTGTATCTGTGTCTGTACCGCATTACTTTTTTTTAAAAACGAAACAGGAATCCATTTAATACCAATAAACATGTTTTCCGTCTTTTACTTTAAAAACAAGTTTATTGATTAATAATGAATTCCTGTTTCGTTTTTCAAAATAGAAAAGCGGTACAGACACAGAGATACTTCATCCGATTATCGATGTAAAATTATTTCAAAATCGGTTGTTTGGTTAAAAAATGAATCTTTTACTACGTTTGTATGGGATTTATGAACTCCAGCGAGCTCTTAAGAGGGAAGAATAGCTTCGCGATCCTAACGAAATAGGTATTTGGGAAAACATTTGCTATCGCTCGTGCGCTCATGTCCCCGGGCATCGCGCACAGCACATACAAAGAGCCTCACGCACACATCGACGGACGCTGCCAGTTGGCGAGAAGTTGCGCCGAAAGGCGGAGGTTTTCTTACGTACCTACGGATAGTGATTGTTGTGGCGTCCCCGACACTCCGATACAAAGACATTGAAGGTAATAGCAGTAGGGAATAGTGATAATTTCAAGTGAGTATTTTGTTATGTAGATAATAGTAATTAGCAACGAGTATAAACTAAATTGATTTTTGATAAATCGGCTTTTTGACAATATGCTCCCTAAATGACTGAAATTTTGTATTGTAAGGTTATTTAGGTATTTGCAGTGTATCTAAAATAAAAAGAGTTTAAAAAAACTAAAAAACACGCTTTAAAAGTACATCAGACTAAAAAGTAAGAAATAATTCTTAATATAAGTTGAAAATAATAATTAACGAAAAATATAACTAGAATTACTAAAATAATACTAGATTATTGTGAAAAAGCGTTGGGCGCTCTGTGCCATATTTTTCGTCTATCGAGCAATCCACACTTTTTCACAAATAAGACTAGTATTTTTTGTTAATTATTATTTTCAACTTATATTAAGAATTATTTTTTACTTTTTAGTCTGATGTACTTTAAAAGCGTGTTTTTTAGTTTTTTAAACTCTATTTATTTTTTAGTTCAAACTTATGAAATTATTATATTGTCGCTGATTCTTGATAAGTCTACAAAGTTTGAATTAAATGTGTCCGTTTAAAGTGGGTCAAAATCGAGTCCAAAGGAGTCGGTTACATACAAACATACAGGTGAAGCATTTTTTTTTATTAAAAATTTGAGTGCGTTTGGCTGCACTTCACCTGATAATAAAAGCGTGATAAAATATTATGCTAGTTATTGTGAACGAAACTACTAATGTGATACTATAATAATTATACAAGTATAGCTAACGTGACCATCTAAATAATAAGTAGGTTTTATGGGTTCCGTACAAAAAAACGGAACCCTTACAAGATCACTCGTGGGCCTGTCTGTCTGTCCGTCTGTCACAGCCATCACAGATCACTGTCCGAATCTACTGGACCATATCAAGTGAAATCAGGTAGGATGGTGTAATCCTATCACCCAAACACAGATGTGCAGTCAATAAATATTTTTAAAAATTAAGGGTATTTTCGGGCAACCAATTAGGAAATTTAAAAAAAAGTTTTGCAGACCTTACTGTGTCATATATCAAATGAACAACTTCGAACAATTTTGCATAATTATTTTTGGTTTTTGTTAATTTTCTTATAAAGTACTACACCGATTTTGATAAAATTTATATGGGACCACATGGGAAGCACTAGCTTTCGAAGAAAAAAGAATCATCAAAATCGGTTCACCCAATAAAAGTTCTGAGGTAACACTTATAAAAAAAATAAAAAACAAACAGTCGAATTGAGAACCTCCTCCTTTTTAGAAATCGCTTGGAAAAAGACGAAAATTGACCATTCCCCCCATTAGGTGATTACTCCAAAACTACAAAATATAGTTTATTGCTTGTAGATAACAGGAAAACCTATAAGAATTCTATCAATTGTAAATAAAGTGGTAAACTCAATTTATTACGTAAATTTACGGAAAATAGTTCACTAAAACACCACTAGATAGCGCTAGTGCATCTTAATGTGACGATTTCAAATGTGATATTTTTAATTATTTATATATCACCCTAAATGTCTTTGTAATTGTACGGAACCCTCTCTACGCGAGTTCAACTCGCACTTGGTCGTGTTTTTTTTAGTTCACATAAGTTGAGCTACTTATGCCTTAGTAAGTAACATGACTTCTAATATCTAAGCAGTTGTTTGCGAGTGAAAAAATAATAGGTAGATACTTCAATTAATTTATCGTTTGGTCTGTTTGCGAAAGTGGGACGTTTTTTCCCTCGCTGGGGACAGCGGGACGAACAGCCTGAAAAAGGGACTATGGTCACGTTTAGTATAGGTACCGTATTTTTTTTTAAATTCTTATTCGTGGACCGTTGAAATGAGTAGGTGGATTAGCCACATTACGGTTTTGGTTTTATTAGGGCTCTGAATTGTTTTTTTCGAAAGGACAAGCTTATTGTTGGCCGTGGGGGCCTTTACAACTTCACCGGGCAGGGGAGGCGAGTACGGAAGGCACTCAACCTAGTGCAAAGCAAAAAGATAAGGGCTCTGAAGCAAAACAACGAACTCTAATGCTAGCACATCACATCGCTATTCGTGTTCGCGTATTCGTCTTATTCGTCCAAATGCGACGATGGCAAATTCGGCTACATTCACGAACATGTTTAGCTGCTGTAACGTCTTGGAACAGCGAAGTACAAACACACAATCGTTTACAAAAAAAAGCAATGTAATCCATTTTGAGTAGGAAGAAATAAAACAATAATCACTGGTCAATCTTTTTCTTGAAAACCTACTAATATTAACTTTTCCCACTCCCAGAATTTTTTAAACAGATAGATATCGATAACGTGGGTGGGATCCCATCTCTACTATCGACTTCACCATCGACATCTCTAATGTACGTGTGCTTTGCTTTCCCCCCGACCCCCAATCGTGCGATAGAGAGCGTTGCAGCTCGCAACTGACAATAGGTACTTTTCTGGACGAAATTCCCATTTCGGGAGAAAACGGTTTCCACTAACTAAATCTCAACAAATCTCTTTGATTTTGATGTCGATCGTTTCAGCACAATATATTCTAGGTTTATAGGTTTCGCTTTTTTAAAAAAAATACATTGATTTTGTTCAAAAAACGACTTAATTCGACACAGTTTTAATCACAAAAATTACGTTACTTGAGCTGCCTATAAGTTTGAATCTATAGCAAATTTTGAAAAAAGGAAAATCTATAAACCTAGTAATTCATTGTGTCAATAACATACTAAAAAATCATGGTGATTGGAAAATATTTAGAAGTGGAAAAACGTTTTCTCTTTTTGTATGGACGAGCACGTACTATTCTTCCCTCTTAAGCAGAACGTCTCACGTGTGACCATCGTGTCGCTACAACAGGGATGACGACGGTATCAGAAATAAATTATGAACTCTTAATCACTAAACTGCCCTCCCACTGAAACTTCGGAAAACCTTGCTCGTTCCATACAACAAGTCTTCGATTCTTCAAGTCATCGATTTACCAAACTTACAAAATAAGTACATAAATGACGCTGCAAAACTATGACGTCACGCCTAGGTATTTCAAACATTTATTTACAACAAAATGTCGTTTTTGACAGATGATAACAATAACTCAGATGATCAGCATTCGTCATCCCTATTCAATATGGACAGGCGGGCGGCGCGGCGCGCGTCTCGCACTTCACCAGCCCGCCTGCAGGCCTTCGCCTTATTTCCCTCCCCGACGCGACGCGGGCGCTGCGTTCTTACCCCGCGCCACAAAATATTTAGAAAGCACAAGTGGCAGTTACACATAATCTGGGCTGTGTACGACGCTTTGACTGGACCGCAAGACAAATGCTCAATAGATTATTTTCAAATAAACCAATAACTGTATCGAGGAGAAGGCTCAATCCCAGTTCACTCACCGCTCCACAGAGTGCAGGCACTGGCGCGCGGCGCCGTCGTAGCCGCCCACGGCGTACAGGCGCCCGCCCAGCGCCGCCACGCCCACGCTGGAGCGGCGCGTGCTCATGCTGGCGATGGCGCGCCACGCGCTCGCGCCCGGCTCCAGCACCTCCGCCGAGCTCAGCCCCGTCGCGCCGTCGAACCTGCCCGCGCGACACGGCGCCACACGTTATCTCCCACTCGCAACGCAACGTTCACAACGGTGTCTCCAATCCTAACACAAGGGCATACACTGGCCGGCCAATGTTGACATACTCAAAATACTTGCAGACGGCTTGTTCTGCTGGTGAAGGAGAACATGATGCGTGCGTGTGTGCGTGACAGAACGTGCGTGACAGTACGCGTTATAAATGTAAACCTGCAGCTCGACACTCGACACTCGACACTCGACACGGACTCGCGGGTGATGATAATTGTTTACGTAAATAGGTATCACGCTCTTTACATATTAATACTAGTACAGTGATAAAACCCCGAACTGGGTAAGAGTTGAACAATTGTTATTTATGATACAAGGGCGGTAAAAAGGTAAATAACAAACGAGTGACTTTGAAAGCCCGAGCTGCAGACGAGCGTTTACCATCGTCACGAGTTAGTCATTTACCTTTTACACCCATGTATCGTACACGTTTATCAATACAGTTGTGAGAAAACCGGTAAAATCATAAATTGCATTGAAAAGCACTTTTCACAAGCAAACACGTACCGCTGACACTATAAATGGCGCGAATTTGGTTGCCCTAACGACAAAAATAAATTATTTGCATACCACGCAGTGCGCATGCGTAAGTTTTCTAGTGTGAGAAGGGTGGCTATATAACACTGGTCCTGGTGCTGGGGAACAGCAGCCCGTACATGTTTTTGGTCCTCCGATCCCAGAAGTTTAGTGAATTTGTGTTTTTAGTGCGACAGCGAACGGCTCGGCTGGCCCCCACCGACGGGTCTCACCAGCTCTAGTTGAGTCTTCACCTATTCCGTGCGAGAGGCACAGATGATCCGGGCCCCATCAAGACAAGGACATCGTTATAATCAAGCAACTCATTACATCATTGGAGCAGCAGTGTATCAGCAAGTTTACACGATATAGACTTTAACAGCAGAATCGAATCAAGTCGGACATACAGAAGCTTCTCATCAAAATAGGACACCTGACTATATCAAAAAGCAGCTCGAAATCCTAGGATTGCTTAGAAGAACACTCAACTTTGTAGTTTCTGTGATGAAAATCATCCTTACACCACACTCTCTAGAGTCTAGAGAATATTATAAAATAATAGATTATGTAAATGACAAGGATATACGAGTATCCTCCAGCAAATACCATAAACCTGAGACTAAAATCCAAATTATGACATTATTTGTAATAGATATTGAGTTTTTTTTTACCATTTAAAAGTGTGTGAAAACATCTATTTATAAAAATAAGTATTTTGGAATTTGTACCGCCACTTTATATTGTATTAAAGAGGCGATTGAGCACAACAAAGGCTCAAAAGTGTTCGCGAGAGATCTGTCTGTGGACAAAGCCAACTGACCAAGCTGAAGACTGAGAATGGCAGGACCATATCGTCTAAGACTGAGTTGCTGGAAGAAGTTGAGAAGTTCTATGGACAATTGTACAAGACCACACGTTTGCCTGTCAGCGATCTGGCCGAAGACCCAAGAGCCAGACTAACCCGACACTATACCGAAGATATCTCGGACGTCAGCCTGTACGAGATTAGAATGGCTCTCAAACAGCACCGGGTGATGATGGAATTACAGCTGAACTCCTGAAAGCAGGTGGATCACCGGTACTAAAAGCTCTTCAGAAGTTATTTAGTTCCGTTATACTCGAGGGACAAACGCCTAAGGCATGGCACAGAAATGTGGTCGTGCTATTTTTCAAAAAGGGTGACAACAAGCAGTTTTCGAGAGTCATTACGAATCGTCTCGCAAGGTTTGACGACTTCCAGCCTCCCGAACAAGCCGGTTTCCGAAAAGGCTTTAGTACCATAGACCACATACATACGCTGCGGCAGATTAGACAGAAGACCGAAGAGAAAGCCTTTGATTCAGTCGAAACCTGGGCTGTGCTACAGTCTCTCCAGCGGTGCCAAATTGACCATCGATACATCGGGGTGTTGAAGTGTCTGTATAAAAAACGCCACCATGTCGGTTCGCATCCAGGATCAGAACTCGAAACCTATCCAGTTGCAGCGAGGGGTGAGACAGGGAGACGTTATATCTCCGAAACTGTTCACCGCCGCCCTGGAAGATGTTTTCAAGCTTCTGGACTGGGGTGGACTCGGCATCAATATCAACGGCGAGTACATCACCGACCTCCGATTCGCTGACGATATCGTGGTCATGGCTGAGACTATGGAAGACCTAAGCACAATGTTCGATGGCCTCAGTAAAGTCTCTCAACAAGTGGGCCTTAAATAGAACATGGACAAGACGAAAGTAATGTTAAATGTCCGTGTCGCACCCACCCCTCTAAAGATTGGAGACTCTACACTGAAAGTTGTTGACGAATATGTATACCTGGGACAAACAGTCCAGCTAGGCAGGTCCAACTTCAAGAAAGAGATCAATGGACGAATCCAACTCAGCTAGGCAGCGTTCGGGAAGCTTCGCAATATCTTCACGTCCCATATACTGCAGTGTCTCAAGACTAAGGTCTCTAACCAGTGTGTGTTGCTAGTGATGACTTACGGAACTGATACATGGTCGCTTACTATGGGCCTCATAAGAAGGCTCAAGGTCACCCAAAGGGCTATGGAGCGTGCTATGCTCGGAGTTTCTCTGCGTGATCGAATCAGAAACGAGGAGATCCACAGGAGACCTAAAGTAACCGACATAGCTCACAGAATCGCTAAATTGAAGTGACAGTGGGCAGGGTACATAGCTTGTAGAACAGATGGCCGATGGGGCAGTAAAGTTCTCGAGTGGCGACCGCGCACCGGAAAACGTAGCATAGGCAGGCCTCCCACGCGGTGGACCGACGACCTGGTGAAGATCGCGGGAAGCCGATGGATGCGGGCAGCGCAGGACCGGTCGTCGTGGAAATCCTTGGGGGAGGCCTTTGTCTAGCAGTGGACGATTTTTGGCTGATAACCGCCACTTTACTTGGTGATAGATCTTCCTTTCTGAGGGAGGACTACGATAGTAGAAATAAATCGATATGGTAGAGGATTCATACTACAACATTATTGCCGTTTCAATGTCGGACAGATTTAATAATGCGGCACAATAAGGTACAACACAACACGAGGCGCGACGGAGGCACTCACCCGCCGACGGCGTAGATCTTGTCGTCGATGACGGCCACGCCGAGCGTGGAGCGGCGCGCGTTGAGCGGCGGGCCGGCGCGCCACGCGTCCGTCGCCACGTCGTACACGTCCACCGAACGCACCCGCAGCGTGCCGTTGAACCCGCCCACCGCCAGCACCGCGCCGCCCCGCGCCGCCACCCCCGCGCGACAGCGCCGCGCCGGCAGCTCCGCGCACGCCACCCAGCGCCCGCACTCCAGGTGCAGCGCCTGCACACATACACACACTGACATGCACATCTCCGCGCACGCCACCCAGCGCCCGCACTCCAGGTGCAGTGCCTGCACATTGATATAAATGCCAACGAGGACATGGTTAAGACTTCATGTGTGAGTTACCTCGACGTCCCGGATGGCCTTGGGTGCCTGCCCGCCCACGACGAGCAGCAAGCGCGGCGCGCGCGGCGGGTGGCGTGGGCGCGCGCGCGCCAGGGTCAGCGCCGCCAGCGCTCGCCGCTCGCCGTGCAGCAGATGGAACGACAGCGCCTCGATCAGCAGGTCCTGCAGGCGGCTAGACGTTACTTCCTTTGCATCGTCGGCCGTCCAGTTTACTCTTAACATCATAAATACAGCGCGCGCCTGTTTGTGCCGCCCGCTTGCCCCGCGTAGATATCGTTTTTATGGCTGTCTTTGAGAATGCGCAGTGCGCGAGCCATAAGGGGGTTGCGAATGTTGTTTTATTTTTATTTTAAAATTTTTATATTTTCAGATCCGTCGTAATCCACAACCTGATTACAACTTCACGTATGGCGAAACATATTTCAGGAAAGTTTAGAAGGAGTTTTAGTTAGTATTTATCACTTGGTATCCGCCACCTGGTCATCATATCAGCCACAAATCGTCCACTGCTGAACAAAGGCCTCCCCCAAGGATTTCCACGACGACCGGTCCTGCGCTGCCCGCATCCATCGGCTTCCCGCGACCTTCACCAGGTCATCGGTCCACCGCGTGGGAGGCCTGCCTACGCTACGTTTTCCGGTGCGCGGTCGCCACTCGAGAACTTTACTGCCCCATCGGCCATCTGTTCTACGAGCTATGTGCCCTGCCCACTGCCACTTCAGTCTAGCGATTCTGTGAGCTATGTCGGTTACTTTAGTTCTCCTGCGGATCTCCTCGTTTCTGATTCGATCACGCAGAGAAACCTGGTACATGCTTACTATTTTTTTTCTACTTTTTTATAAAGAGCAAGATAGTTGTAAAAAGCTAGTTTTTTTATTATTCTCTTTATAAAATAAATTGTAAGGCAGCCCGACAATTTCTAGTCAATTTTTTTCATACATCATCATCATCATATCAGCCAAAAATCGTCCACTGCTGGACAAAGGCCTCCCCAAGGATTTTCACGAAGACCGGTCCTGCGTAATTTTTCATACAATTTTTTATTAACACAAAAATGAAATGATTTTGATAAATGCATATTGCATGACCAAATATATACTTATTCGTTATATATGACAATTCAATAGCCATGACCATTTGTAAGTAAACCACAAGTTACAATTTCATTTGTAGGAGACTAATACCAGAGTGTTCTGGCAACACCGGGCCGGGTACTCGTAAGTGCACAGTATGTCATTTGGAGACGTTTGGAGTGATCATAGTTTAACGGTGAAGCTTAAGAGCCCGCTGGAGTTCATAAATCCCATACAAACGTAGTATTTGATTCATTTGTTAACCAATGAACCGATTTTGAAATAATTTTATATCGATAATCGGATGACGAATATCTGTGTCTGTACCGCATTACTTTTTTGAAAACAAAACAGGAATCCATTTAATACCAACAAACTTGTTTTCCGTCTTTTACCTTAAAAACAAATTTATTGATTAAAAATGGATTCCTGTTTTGTTTTTCAAAAAAGTAATGCGGTACAGACACAGATATTCGTCATCCGATTATCGATATAAAATTATTTCAAAATCGGTTCATTGGTTAACAAATGAATCAAATACTACGTTTGTATGGGATTTATGAACTCAAGCGGGCTCTTAATATCAACATGGTTTTAGTACTTGTAGTTAGATTGTAGTTTTGTCTTTAACCACCTCCGTAGCCCAGAGGCAAAGTTCACTGGCTCTACGCAGGAGGTCGCGGGTTCGATTCCCGGCGGGGTCATTTGTAAGATTCGGTTTGGTTGGTGGTAGGGCATTTTCTAAGCCCGCCTGGCTAGTTACCACCATCTTATCTGAGTCTTGCCGCCTAATATCAATGTTGATATCATTGGTGTGTTCCGGCATGAAGATAAGATAGCCAGTTGCCCATTGCGTTGGGGAATCTTGGTAATCCCGCTTCCATCTTCGGCAACATCGTCACTTACCACCAGGTGAGATGTTGTCAAGGGTTTACCAATTGTGAATAAATAAAAAAATAAAAAAAAGATTTGTTATTTATTCAGTTTTTGATACATTGATTTATATAATGATCGTCATTAAAAGTGGAGAAAAAGGAAAAATTGGCATCAAGGTAGCGCAATTATTTCGTTTTACCTGAAATTCGTAAATAAGCTGCAAATCTTTATTTTGTTTTGCTTGTCTGTTGTTTTTATGAGTAAAGAGACTAAAGAGTTATATTTTACTTCTATTTTGTTATCACTGTATTTTATTATTCATATTGTGTCATAACATTATATTTAGAGATTATATCCGTTATACAGGGTGTTTGGTGCACCGTGTGCCAAATTAAATTGGCCGATAGGAGAGGTCGGTAGCTATCCCTTCAGCCCTCATAATCTTTCCTATGCTCGACTGATTTTTTAAAATCATTTTTTTGTCAATTTTTAAAGAAAATCCAAATTCTGCATTTAAACTTGAATTTTAAAAATCTGAATGGTTACTGCCAGTAATTTTTAATTTAGTAGCACCATACTTCAGTGCACATCAAAATAAAATTTAAACTTTGAGGTTACACCCAATAGTTTAAAAAAAATTCAAGTTTTAATGCAAAATTTTGGATTTTCTTTAAGTATTTTCGAAAATTTGATTAAAAGAAATTTGTAGGGCATAGAAAAGATTATGAGGGCTGAAGGGATAGCTACTGACCTCTCCTTTCGGCCAATTTAATTTGACACACGATGCGCCAAACACCTTGTGTAATATATCTGCGTTAACGAACGAATTTGCCAAATAAAACATCAGAAAAACTAAGTTATGACTTTGTATTAACATTTCTTTCAAAATTTGGCACTTATTCGGCTGTGCCAGAATATCCTCGCATACAAACACGAGTTTTCCTAAACCAATGGGTATTATTATTGCCATAGATAAACATAAGCAACTCGCGACATACAAAGTTTCATCAAAATCGTAAGAACCGTCTTATAAAAACAAACTGTTTTTGTTGTATGATAGCTTCTCTCCGTTTTGAAGGTACTTAAAACTCTTAAGCCCTAATGTTGGTCTCAATCGGACTAAAGATATAGCCTCCAGAGCCAAGCGTGACGCACGGACGCACGGACGGAATGAGATATTCGGTTTTTCGGAATGTGTTAATGATAAAGAACACATTTTCACGAAAATTTCACAAACTTTTTTTTCGCGATAACAATACTTCCTCTACCCTACGTACGGAAGGAACCGTACTACGGGATCGAGAAAGTAAAAAGAAAAAATAGCAAGCATTAATATTGTATTAATTAAGGATACGGGCAGCGCAGGACCGGTGGTGGTGGAAAGCTTTAGGGGAGGTCTTTGTCGAGCAGTGGTATGTTGTGAGATGATGATGGTTTTCGGCTGTATGATGATGCTTAAATCCCCAACAATAACACATATTCTGATAAAGTTTCAGCCAGCAGCTACCAATTACTGTTTAAAAAGGTTGGCTACCGTGTAAAGGTTGGACAGACAGACCGACAGACGGCGTTGGCTCAGGGACCCAAGTAACATTGTATGATTTATAAAGGCTTTGAAAAGGGTTTACTAAAACTTTTGTATGGAAATCTGCTTGTTAGTCTCAATAGGCTCAATAACGTTATAGTAACTTCCTGAGTGAAAAATGGGCCCAAGTTTTAGAACCTTTCTGAGAGCTACAGCAAGACCTAAATCCAGAACCTTTCGAACTATTATCCTAATAAGAACCTAAATATTACAATTAGTTTAAGGACTTGCCTATCATTCTCAAGTATTGAATATGACCAGATGGCTAATCATTAACCGTTTTACGACCCTTATAAAACCTAAAGGCATTTTTATAACCTAGGCCCGAATGAAATGACCAGGCGCGGAGAGCGGTTCCACCCCTTTGTCGTCAATGTTCCACCATCATGCGAACAACCAAGGAGTAGAATTCCCTTCCGTCGTCTATATTCCCCGATTCGTATAATTTAGGAATCTTCAAGACGAGAGTGAATAGTCACTATTGAGCTTGCGTGTTACATCCTCGCCTGCATCGGCACTTACCATCAGGTGAGGTGCAGCCAAACGCATTCAAATTTTTATTAAATAAAAAAAAGTACTTTAATGAATGTCACTTCCCACACCGTCAACTTTGTATAAAACATTACGTCAATCCGTTGCTTCAATGCGAAGTGAGAAAGGCTCAACTACCAAACATATGTGTATGTAAACAGCGCTGGGGTGGAGAGTGTAGTACCTTGACGCGCACGCCGGCGCTGGCGAGGGGCGGCTGCGCGGCGCGCACCACCAGCGCCTCGTGCGCCACCAGCGGCAGCCGCACGTGCTCCAGCAGCGCGCCCAGGTGCTCGCTCCGCTCCTGGCGAAGACAAGCGCGCGTTACTCCCACCTAGTACGACCGGTGTACGCGGGCCCGCCACAGTGGGCGGCGGGCTGTGGGCTCACCTCGGGCTCGTGCTGCATCCAGCGGATGACGGCGTCCAGGATCACCTCCTCGCTCGGCACCTGCAACACGAGCGTCACCACTTAACAACTTGTTTTACATACTTTTTATTCCCTGTAGATATATTTATATTTAGGGTTGAAGGAAACTCCGAAATTGTGCTACTATGTATATTAACTTGACGCGTGTACAAATGGCGGCGGCCGAGTCCGAACTGACTATGCCACAGGTAGATACATAAAAAAGCTTACATATTACATTAGCTATAAGCTTAGGTAGATACAGTAAGTGACATCGTATACCGTTACACTATTCCCCAAAAAAAAAACAAAAAAAAACATTTTTCACTAGCAGTTACAATTTATACTATGATCAAACCAAATTGAGGGTGAATTTACTTTATTTTACCTTACGATGCCTTCGCGAAACTATCACATATCTACTACATAGGGTTAGGTATGTCGAAAGTACTAAACTCAAGTTGGTTGGGTTTGTATTAGGGGCTTCGCGAACATGACTCTTTCGGAAGGCAAGGCTTTGAGGCGTAAAAAGACTCGAATGCCTGCTTCTGTACTACATCCATTTTCTTCATTAACCACTCCTCTGTCTTTCTTATACAACGACGGAACACGAAGTATGCCACGAACAAAAACACAAGGGTAGCGAGCACAATCCAACCCATAAAGTGTAACACGGCGTTATCCTGGACGCTAGGTTTGCTCCAGACTGAGCAATTACGACTTTTTGCTCTTTTGTACTCCAGTTTCCCATGGTGACTATATTTATATTAATTGGGTAGTTTATCCGGAACAACCTTACTTCAAAAGGTCTCTAATTGGAATGAATTTTTACCTAATATGAAAAGGTTAGATAAACGTAGTATAACTTACGTAGCATTCTTATTCTAATTACTTAGGTAGGTACCTATCCTTTGACTAATTGAAACCGAAGCGCGCTGGCTTCCTACTGGCACGACTATAGTAACCGACATAGCTCACAGAATCGCTAAACTGAAGTGGCAGTGGGCAGGGCACATAGCTCGTAGAACAGATGGCCGATGGGGCCGTAAAGATCTCGAGTGGCGACCGCGCACCGGAAAACGTAGCGTAGGCAGGCCTCCCACGCGGTGGACCGACGACCTGGTGAAGATCGCGGGAAGCCGATGGATGCGGGCAGCGCAGGACCGGTCGTCGTGGAAATCTTTGGGGGAGGCCTTTGTCCAGCAGTGGACGATTTCCGGCTGATATGATGATGATGAAATATAAAGTGTGCATATTTCAAAAGGGTTGGAGGAGAGAAGTAGCAATATGTCCGTTTCCAATTGAAGCCCCTTCGCCGTTCGTTTAGGTCTAACAACAACACTCGCTGGAATGAGCTCTTTCGTTTGAGCTGTTGCACATCTAAATTGGTTGAGTCGGAGGCAAACTAGGTGTGAACCTATTTAACCTATCAAACAGATGTTCATACGGTTTGCATACAAGAGGAAGGTTTTAGTAATTTAAATTATTACGAGAAGGACCCGCGCTGCTCTGCAGCATTATTATTATTTATTATGTACTTATATGGATGGTGCGCAGTGGGTAACCCGCAAGCGGCTCGCCATCGATGTTGCGCGATGTGCGAGAATATGCGCGTTTAATGTTCACACCTACATTTATTACATTTTCCGAGCACTTCTCGCTTTCTTTCTAACACCTATTAATAAATACTGTGCGTTTTAAATGAGAAAACTCTCATTAAAAATTACTCTCAATTTAAAAAAAAAATAATACAACTATAAACACTCTTTATTGCAATCGACGACAAATCTGTGCATGAAGATCTTTCATTAAAAAAAGGAAATCGGTTAGATAGAACAACCGGACGAACTAGCAAAGGATTACCACGACGACCTGTTGTGCGCTGCCCGCATCCACCGGCTTCCCGCGACCTTCACCAGGTCATCGGTCCACCGAGTGGGAGGTCTGCATACGCTACGTTTTCGGTGCGCGGTCGCCACTCGATAACTTTACTGCCCCAACAGACATCTGTTCTACGAGCTATGTGTCCCGCCGACTGCCACTTAAGTTTAATAATTCTGAGAGCTATGTCGGTTAATTTGGTTCTCCTCGTTTCTGATTCGATCACGCAGAGAAACTCCGAACATAGCACGCTCCATTGCCCTTTGGGTGACCTTGAGCCTTAATTGAGAAAATCAATTTTGATTTATATAATAGATGGAATACCTAACAAGAATAAAACATTTTTTCTAAACTGGTTACAGAAAAGGTACCTTCTATAAAAAAGGTAGTACATGCAATAAAGAGAACCTGTCTTATCATTTTTTTTAAACTGACTGACAGTAGAATTTTGACAAGCAGTGAGTTAATAAGTCAGCGCGATCGCAATTTTCTCATTTAGAACGCACAGTAAATTGTGTGAGTAGTTGTTGTGCTTTCATTTATGTGTGTTGGAAATAAAACGAAAAGTAAATAAATACTAACAATAACGCTACGGAGCAGCGCGGGTCGGGTCCTCCTCGTCTATATATTAAAAGAATTGATGGAATCTAATGAGAGACCGTCCGGCAGTTCTATCCACCGATTTGCTTATTTTTTTTCTAAATAAAAGGTATTCATGCAGAGATTTGTCATCAAGCATTGGAAATCACCCCAGCGAGCGGCTAGCGGCTCGCGCACCGAGCTATTCTCGAATGTAATACCGAGTCAGTAAAACATGAATAAAATATTTTTCTCTAGTACCTACTGTAGCATTTTCTTGCTACTTATTCGATCTTTTTACGCTTCGCCCTGCACAGTTATTACGTCACATTTTATCCCAAATTGCTTTTCAATATTTTGCGTACAAAAGTCTCGGTATGATCTTACGCATTAGCAAACCTTTTAAGCGTTCTCTAACTTGCAAAATATTATATTTCTCTTATGTTAGGAGTACACTGGAAATCGGTAGTGTCATGTGGAATCCTCAGTACCATGTACATAAAGACCGTCTTGAGAGAATTCAGAATATATTTCTTAAGTCTCTGTGTTATAGATCCGGTATATATTTTTATAATTATATTGAATCCACTCGCCATCACAATATCCTATCTCTTAAGAATAGAAGAACATACTTAGATGCTATCTTCTTCTATAAACTTCTAAATAATATTATCCAATGTCCAAATTTATTAGAGAAAATACAATTTAAAATTCCGTACCCCTTCGTTCGACGCCGTCATGAACTTTTCCGTGTCGGCTATGCCCGTACTAATTATACAATACACACATTTTTAGACGAGTTTCAAACTTCTATAATAAAAATCTTAAATATGTTGACCCTTTTCAAAATTCGTTAGGTCGTTTTAAAAAATTAGTGATCACAGAATTGTAAAAAACTTTTCAATAAATCTTTAGTATCAAAGACAAATCATAAATTGCATAAGTATGCACCTACTCGTATAAATTACCTTTCATTAGTGATTAACTCTCTCGGAACATGTGATTGAATAGTTTGAGTCTGGAAAGCACCGTAGCACAGATTACTAATTAGTTACTACGTAACAGATACTTCACTCAGTAGTAAATTTCCAATACCTACTGCTATAATAGCCTACTCCATCGCGTCAGTAACCGCAGTGCTTGCTTCACACCGCGCGATCGCAGGGCTGCCTCTTCGATAAAATTAAATTAACATAACTTTTTGTGTCTATGTTATTGAGAACTGTGAATATGTTTTGACTTATAGGTGGTAGTTTAAAATCGTATCATTTATCTATCTATCTATAATATAAAAATGAATCGCAAAATGTGTTGGTGAGCGCATAAATCGAGAACGGCTGGACCGATTTGGCTTTTTTTTGTCGAGTTCGTTATTGTCAGAAGGTTCTTATGTAGGGTAGGGTAGGGTAGGGTAGGGTAGTGTAGTGTAGTGTAGGGTAGGGTAGTGTAGAGTAGGGTAGGGTAGTGTAGGGTAGGGTAGGGTAGTGTAGGGTAGGGTAGGGTAGGGTAGTGTAGTGTAGTGTAGTGTAGTGTAGTGTAGTGTAGTGTAGTGTAGGGTAGTGTAGGGTAGTGTAGTGTAGTGTAGTGTATGTAGGGTAGGTTAGGGTAGTGTAGGGTAGGGTAGTGTAGGGTAGTGTAATGTAGGGTAGTGTAGAGTAGTGTAGGGTAGGGTAGTGTATATAGTGTGTGTAGTCATAATTTAGAAATTCCTCATAGAAATAATTCACCATGTATATTTTTTACAAATCGCATAAAACCGAATCACAAGCACAGATTACTAAATTGTTATGTCACAAGTGTTTGTGTGCGCTAACAGCACGACAAGTTGAGACAGGTCGCCGCGCCTGCGACTCACATATTATCACAATTTTATTTTAATAAAAATTGCTTTTTAAACGTTGTTAAAATAGTGTTTAAGGTAAGTATGACGTTTCTATGTAACAAAAAAATAAAAATCTGTGTCTGAAAGGCAAGCTAATGCCACAGTGTAATAAAGAGAACTAGCTAATGCTTAGTATACCTAGTATTAAAAATAATTTTAAAACGACAAAAAATAGTAATAGTACCTTTCTTCATTGACAGGTAAATGGAAAAATGTAAGGTGTTTATCTCTTCTTTTGCTTGATTTGCACCCATCTACAGCACATAAGGCACCAGACGGCATCGTAGGTACGCGTACGAACGATGGAAACGATTTAAATTGAAATACGTGCGTGCGCTTCGTTTGTGAAAACCGCACTGAATTGGGTCCGCAAACGGCCCGAGAACGCTCGGCCGGGCGGTAGGTTATTATAGCGCGCAAGTACATGGAGTGACGGAGGCCTGACCGTAGTGCTTTATGTTTATTATCTTGAATGTATCCTTAAATTTTTGTCTATTTTAATAACAATCTTAGGCCTGTAGCTCAAATGCTCAAAAACAATATTTAAAGTTTTACTTTCATAAATAAGTATTTGTCATTGTGCTCAAAAATTTAATATTTGTTTACTTTAATGTATGAACCTCCAGGTCTATTTATAACTATATATTTAAACAGTCATACGTATATTGCTTAATTTATATAATTAAGCAATATACGTATGACTGTTTGTTTTCTAACAAATAAATAAAAAAAATTTGCTACACACATGGATGTTTTGTTTTTTCCTCAGATTGTCATCGCATCAGTTATTTATTAAAATCATGAAACTAATTGAACTAAAAGATTTAACTGTTTTAACTTTGGGCGGAACCCTCACGGTTTTTGAGATAAGTGTTTGAGTTCTCCGGTAATTGTTTAGCTTTTTAGCAGCAAGTCTGTGAACCTAGTGGTTTCTTGACGTTTTATTGTTTCGCCCACTCGTCGCATTCACTACGCGGAAGTACAACTCATTTCCCTACCACCTCGAGTCGGCCGGGACCCTTTACTAAAGGCATTTGACACAAGACCATCCAACCACATCATCTTGGATTGGTTTTGCGGCCGATATGGGGCGATATAAGGTTTTTATGGCTCTTCGTCTTCCCTCCAGACACATTCCATAAAATCATGATCTCATGGAAATTACTCTGAATGAACAGGAGAGAACTCAACTTGATTTATTAATTAATTTGTTCCATCCCAATATTGGATCGCACAACAGTGCGCTGGCTAGGCCAACCTCCAAAGAAGCCAGGACTTTGTATTTGGTTGTTAAAAAAGCCATAGATCGTTGATAATTTTTGTTTTTTCTAAATTACATTTTAATCATTGTCGTTTATGTGAAGAGTGTGGGAACATCGGGGTGACATTATCATTGCATGAAAGTACCCTGTTTAAATAAAGAAAAAAAGAAATTAACAGGCTATAAAGTAACGGATAATAACTGTCATTCAAAATGATCGAAACTATGTATTGCAACAGCTTTTGAATTGCTTTGTTATTTGAGATGCAATGCCGTCTTAAAGAGCTATTACGAACTCCTTTATTGGTAACTTTTTAGAAAGGGTATAAAGGCTTTTGTTAAGACCATTGTGCTGAATGTTTGAGTGGCGATGGCGATGGCGGTACGCACCGTGAGGCGGTCGCTGTCGAGCAGCTGCGCCAGCGCGTCCGGCGCCAGCGCCAGGAACTCCTCCGTCTCCAGCACCTGCGCATTCAACCAAATTTTCATAAAGGTCTGTTATATAAGTAAATAAATAAATCTTTAATGCAGGCAAAATACCCATACAGTGTCAAAATATAAATACACAGCACATTAAAAAAAATATTGAACATTTAAAACATATGTCGTCCAAATCTTAAGCAATCTTATTGCCTTTTCTCGACCCGGTAAACGGGCAGCCAACTATTCAAAATAGGGCTATTAAGATAAAACCCTGATAATCCCATTGGTTGAGCTTCTGATCCAGGACCAAAAAGCCGGAATTCTGAATCTCCATAAAGCAAAGAAATCGGGGACCCTGGCCTCGGCGAACATGCTCGATGCACTGCAGCACCTTGATAATTTCATTAGAATGCGGTTCATACACTGCACTCTAACGCTGCTTATCGCACGCCTGGTGCAGTTGACCTACAACTGACAGGTGTAGAAGCTATGACAGTAGGCCCTGAAGAGTCGCCTTCACCTCTGGACTACATCGAGCGAACCTGCGTGCGAGCATGCCGCACCGCACCGACGGGGGCGCCGCTCGCGCTCGATATCGTGGTCATCAATGAGATCCTACGTAAGCATGTCTCCCAAGTACCTAAACTTATCCACCCTTTCGACCTCGACTCCGTCACCACGCACAGGCGGGCGGCACCCTCTCACCCTCTCCGGACCTCTCCCTGAGCGAGCGGCACACCGTAAGCTGCGTCTTTTTGTTTTGTATCATATTTCAAGCCACGATCGCTTGCGTAACGTTAGCACACAGCCAACAGTTTTCTTAGTCTCTTGATCGAAAGGCTCAGTAGCGCCATATCATCTGCATAGCCTAAGTTATTCAGACAAGTAGTGCCAATGGGGCAACCTACTTTCATGGTTCAAAGCTCCTCGATCAGGTCATGTACATACAGACTGAACAAGTCGGGAGAGGCGGGTGCTCCCTGGCGGACGCCGCATCCTAACCTGTACTCGTAAGACGCCGTGTCACCCCATGTCACTACATTACAGATATTCGATTTTAAGATCTCATTCACGAACACAGGAAACACTTCCAACGCATAACATTCCGCGGTCGTCACCTCGAAATGCCGGCCCAAGAATCAAGTGTGAAAATTCTTATCTAAGCAAATGAAAATGAGTGATCGAATACAATACATTAATTTGCTATGGAACCGCCTCGTGGCGTAATGGTTAAGTCGATTATCTTCACACCACGAGGTCGCGGGTTCAACTCCCGGCAGAGTCTAACTTCGTATGACTCGGTTTGGTTGGTGGAAGGTTATTTTCTAAGCCCGCCTGGCTAGCTTCCACCATCTCATCTATATCTTGCTGCTAAGCATCAATGTTAATAGCATTGATATATTCCGGCTTGAAGATAAGATTCCCATTGCGTTGGGGAATCTTGGTAAGCCGGCTTCCATCTTCAGCATAATACTCGTCACCTACTATCAGGTGAGATGATGTCAAGGGCCTATCAATTGTGGATTTAAAAACTTATATAGTGGAATGCTAAACGTTATCTTACCAGATTCAGTCGCGGGTAGGTGTCTGTTTGCGTGTTACCTGCTGCGCGTGTGCGTCCACGTAGCGTTGCGCGTGCGCGGCCAGGTCGGCGCACGCGTGCAGCTCGGCGAAGGCGCGGATGCCGAGCGCGTTGTCGGGCGCTAGCGCCGACGCCAGGAAGCCGCAGCAGAGCGCGCGCACGCCGAGCACCTGCAGCAGCGACGCCGCCGACAGCAAACTCTGCGCGGACAATCACAGTACAAAATAAACTTACACAAAAATCGTAGCAAGTCCTGTGCAAATGTCACGCAGTCCGGTCCTTGCAGGTCACGGTAATGTGGACCCACCCTTCACCCCCATTTTTCCTATAGGGAAGGTACCGTGGAAAAATGTCGTTGAAGATTTTATTTTACCACTTTGTTGGCGTAATATGTAGACCCAGGGCAAATTACAGCTTTCTAGTACATAGAGTCTACTAGTTAAAACTTGGACAGACAGACAGACGGACATGGCAAAACTATAAGGGTTCTTTGTTGACTACGAAACCATAATAAGATAATAAGTTCTGTCTCGGCTACATGATCTGCGCAAGGTTTCAGCGCGTCGGTGGATCGACACGTCGTCGGTTTCGCTTGACTGAATGTGTCTACATCCACCTTAATAAGCCATGCTTTGCCAAAACGCGTGCAAATATTTTTATTATTACAGCTCATATACGTCCCCACCGAGGGGCTCGAGCCTACCCTGAATCAGGGCGATTAGGCCTTAGTCGACCACGCGGGCCCAGTGCGGGTTGGTCGACTTCACACACAACCTTCGAATTTCTTCGCAGGCGTGTGCAGGTTTCCTCACGATGTTTTCCTTCACCGTTAAAGCAATCGGTAAGTATGTACGTAAGTTTTTGAAAAACTCATTGGTACATTGGCCGTTCAGATTTGAACCCGGTACCTCTGGTTGGATGGACCGAGTCGTTACAGGTTGAGCCACCGACGCTTTTTTTAAATTTATAAATATAATGTTGGTATAAGAGATCGGCAGCTGGAACTTTTTCAAGATTATCTTAGTGACAGAACACAAAATGTAAAAATAGGTGATACACTCAGCCAGCCTGAGAACATAACTTTTGGTGTACCCCAAGGAAGTATTCTGGGTCCAACTCTTTTTCTCGTTTATATTAATGAGTTGTGCCAACTTTCTATTCCTAGTGGTCAAATTTTTACCTTCGCCGATGACACAGCTATTGTCTTCGAGGAAAAGAGTTGGCCTGAAACGTTTACTAGGGCACAGGGTGGCCTTAACAAGGTATGCACATGGCTGAGAAATAATCTCCTAACTGTAAATTCTGAAAAAACTAAGTATGTTACCTTTTCTATTCAAAAATCTACTCAACCTGCTTGTGTAATGAAACTTATATGTCACTCCCCAGTCTGTCTCGGTAATAATCATGAATGTAGTTGTTGCTGCCTAGAGAGAGTACCTGATGTAAAATATTTAGGAATCGTTCTGGATAACTTACTTAATTTTAAACTTCATACCAATCTGTTATGCCAAAGAATTAGAAAACTAATGCCAATTTTTAGATATATGAGATATGTCGCTGACTCTAATTTAATGAAAACTCTTTACTTCGCTTTATGTCGATCAGTTATAAACTATTGTATTGATACTTGGGGTGGGATCTACAAATCGAATCTTATACATGTTGAAAGAGCTCACAGAGGTATTCTTAAAATTTCATCTTTTAAAAAACGAGATTTTCCTACTACAGTTTTATACAAAGAATCTAATGTTCTTTCAGTTAGGCAGTTATACCTTCTTCAAATAATAACTAACAAACATAAACTCACAGCTTATGATACAAATATAAATAAAAGACGGTGTGATATAATTTTTTCAAGTACTTTGGTTAGAACTACCTTTGCACAAAGATTTGATCATTTCCTGGGAAATTTCATCTACAATAGAGTGTCAAGGGATATTGACCTACGATCATTAAGCACGTCTAAATGTAAAAAAGCTGTATTTGAATGGTTAATGACTCGAGACTATGATCAAACCGAAAAACTATTACAAGCAGTACCATAATCAAAATGTACGACACACACACACGCACTTACACACACACACACACTCATACACATACACACTCACACACATACACACACATATGTATATATATATATATATATATATTTTACCTCACCGGTTTTATTTTTACTAATATGTGTTTTAATGTCTCAACGTCTGCTACATCGAAGCACTAATATAATTACCTATAAGCCGATGAGGGGGCCTGGAGACCTAAAATACAGGAAATTTATTTTCCTAGTTTAGGCTCCAGTCTCCCACAAACTACGTTATAATAATATTATGAACGATAATTGTATAAATTAGAGACAAGTTTGTGGTGAGAAAATAAACTAAATTGATTGATTGATTGATTGAATATAGCACAAATTTATTGATTATAAGCAGAGATATGCTATATATAAGGGGAGGTAGATAGGTTACGTGCATCCAAAAAGTGAAGCAAAAAAAAGATGCCAATTGGCATCTCTTTTCTTAGTAGCATCGGTGCAACGGAAGCGAACTGCTTGTAATGTTGTGTGTGTAAATGGCTTCGATTTTCAAATGTTGTTTGTTAGTGCATAACCCATCTATGGTAACAAATCTCTGATTATAAGCTTTTATTTAGTTTCACCTGTCCCAGTGCTGTAATAAAATCGTGCAAGTTAAATTAAGTGTTTTTGGTAATGAAATAAAAATTTATTATTTATTTATTATTTAAACAAAAACAATAGACAATAGACAGATTTTTATTTGACACAAACACACACCGATTACACAACATCAAAAAGAAGTAAAACACATAGAAACAGAAAAAAAAAAAAAGTTAATACAAAAAACAAATAAGACCAACGGAATCGGTGTAGTGCGATGTCAAAATGGACTTTTCTCAGCATTAGCTGCAGGAGAACTGCAGCGCTGGTTTTCAGAAAAGCCCATGGTGTCGTGTCCGCGAAGCGATCGGTACAGTAGTGCAATATTGTAAACAATGTAATAGAATAAATAATATAGTGAAGTAGATTAAATTGATACATAAAATAAAATAATGTAAATAAAATAAAAATCAATAATAATAAAAGGACATGAGAGAAAATAAACCCATATTTGTTACCAAAATCATGGTCCTAACTTAATCACCTTAGGTATGTTGGAACAACTCGGCCACCTATATGCATCTCCTTCTAATAGGATATAAGATAATATTTAAGCTTTAATTTAAAGGTGCCTATAGATCTTAGTTCCCTGAGAGGAGGTGGCAAGTTATTCCAACATTTGGTGGCCGCATATCTAAAACTGCCCCTGAAAGCTGCAGTGTGGTGAATCGTCGTATTAAGAGGCCGGCTTGCCGTTCTTGTAGCTCGCGAGTCAGAAGTTTGACGCCATTTCAGTTTTTCAAATAAATATTCCGGCAATCCTGTTTTTACTAGCCCAAACATAAGAACAGACAGATGAAGCTCTCTCCGTAATGACATTTTAAGAATGTTGGCATCGTTCAAATATGGGGTGACGTGCGTGCGAGGGGGACCTTGAAGCAGTACCTCGCGCAGGCATTCTGTACTCTCTGCACCAAACGCACCATACGTGCAAGAATTCGGGGACCGTACACAACGTCAGCATAACCCAAGATGGAGAGGACCAGAGTATCACACAGAGTAAAACAAAAGAGAAGACTTGATACTGGCCACTTTTCACGTCCCCACCGCTGGGGCACGCCCTCTTCCCAAACTCGGTAAGGTTAGTCCAGCGTTCCGCGGCGCACTGCTGTACCGTAATCACACTCTAGACACTTCATACAACGGGCCAGAAATGACATCTCAAAAAAGAAATGACGGAAAAAACAAAATGGCGGCGAAATCCTATACGTTCGATAACCAAACTGTAACCAATCTGTATCAATCTGAATGACGAGGGGGTGAGGCCGCAATCTAGAGAGCGGCAGGGAGTGTCCATACTGTATTTTAGTACTAATATATACTTTGCCGTAATCATTAGTTGGTGTGCTTAAAGTTTTTCTTACAATATTCTGTCCTCAAAAAATCGTCAAAGTTGTTATTTTCGTGACTGCTGAACTCTCTTTTGTTTAATGCATATAATGTATGTATTAGGAAATGAGAGAAAATCATCAGTAACTCCTGGTTCATACAGAATTACAATGGCTTTCTCGCGGAAAAGAACTTTACCGGATTAACTAGCTGAAAAACGAGACCCAGACGTTTTGCAAGTCCCGGGGTTCAGACTGCGCTGTCCAAAAAAGAATGGGTAGCAAAACTTGCGTATCTCGGATTTATAGGCTCATTTGTTTGTTTGTTTGTAAACTCTTTATTGTACAAAATATACACTTAAAATAATGTATCCCTTAGACGGATTTATATAAACTTATAAAAAAAAGTCAAGGCAGGAATTCTAATATTTATATAATACATATTCATCGGACTAAACTGAAATCTTTGCTAAGTTGGTGCTATGGACCAGTCATCATCATCATCTCAGCCGAAGGACGGACACTGTCGGACATAGGCCTCCCCCAAAGATTTCCACGACGACCGGTTCTGTGATACCCACGTCCAGCGGCTTCCCGCAACCTCACCAGGTCATCGGTCCACCGAGTAGGAGGCCTGTCTACGCTACGTTTTTCGGTTCGCGGTCGCCACTCGAGAACTTTACTGTCCCAACGGCCATCTGTTCTACGAGCTATGTGCCCCGTCCACTGCCACTTAAGTTTAGCAATTCTGAGAGCTATTTCGGTTACTATGGTTCTTCTACGGGTCTCCTCGTTTCTGATTCGATCACGCAGAGAAACTCCGAGCACAGCACGCTCTATTGCCCTTTGGACCAGTCATGCCACAACAAATAAAAAAACATTTGAACATTGTTTTTTCATTTATGGTGTACCACTTAAATTTCCTTACTCCGTGGGTGTACCTTAAACGCAAAAAGTTTGCGAAACACTAGGCTAGGCCGCCCTCTCCACACGGGGCGGGGGGCGGTGGGCGGGGGGCCAAGTCCAGGTTGGCGGAGGTTCTAGTGAAGGATGCTGGTCTAATAATAAAATGCCCTTCTGTAAATTTATGAAATGGACTGTATTTTTAATATTTTTAAATTAGGTACATTGGTACCATGCTTGTGGCAATAGCCCACACGCAGCCATAAGGCTAATGAAATAGGATGTGACGTCAGACTACGTCATTACAATAATATTGCCATTGCAAATATGCAAGTGAAAGCGTTCCGGCAGGAAGGATGGAGAAGAAGGATGTGAAGTATTTTGAATAGAAGATCTTTCCTCTAGGATATGAGTGTTCCTGCAAAGAAGAATCGAGAGCCATTTCAGTTGCTGACGGTATTGGGAGACATGGACATGGTTAAACATACTAAGGCCGAAAATAAAACGAACACAAAGATTCTGGAGACGGTCGAGTTTGTTGAGCAGTTAACCAGTATAGGGAAAAGCAGAGTCGAAGATGAGTATTGAATATTGGAGACGTTTCAGTGCATGAAAGGAAAAGTTCATCTGGCTGCTGACTTCGATGACTTGAGCAACCCAAATCTAAATGATGCCAAATTTTTAAGCTGTGTTGGCGTAGGGAACCACTACACCATCGTACGAGTTATGGCAGATGACTCTTGCGTGAAGTTGATTTGGTTTAACATGTACGTGCTCCCAGTAACTAGAGCCTATGACTTTTTGGGATTGACCAACAGACCAACAGCCTTTGCCTAAGACGATATCTCTGGCAGGTTCTGTTATCATCCTGAACAGCCCCCAAGCAATCAAGCCGGGAAGTGTAGAATCCGACAAGCTGAGTTATGGCGTTAACATACATAGAAACAACCGGTAAAGTGCGAGTCAGAACCGCGCACAAAGGTTTCCGTACCATCATACTAGATGGCGCTAGTTTCCTCGCGATTAAAAAAACACTTTTTTGTATGGAGATTTGCATTTTTTCTATTTTTTAAAATTTGTTACAGTGGCAACAGAAATACATCATCTGTAAAAATCTCAACTGTCTAGCTATCACGGTTCATGAGATATCACAGACAGACAGACGGACGGACAGCGGAGTCTTAGTAATAGGGTCCCGTTTTTATCCTTTGGGTACGGAACCCTTAGAAGGAGAAGGTACGAAGAAGAGCAAGAAGCAATATCAAAGTCGACAGATTTGAAAGCATTGCTGAATTCAAGAAGGACAAGAATAGCAAGCAATTTCTATTCCATGCCGAGGCGGACATCATCAGTCCCTTTCAGTGATGCTGTAGTAGTACTGTTCCCGGGTCTAATTAATATAACTGATTAAAAGAAAACTTGAATAATTCTTACCTGAACGTTATCTTCAGTGATGACGAGAGAGTCCGGGTTGTATATGTAGTCTACTATGGCTTCCAGAGCCTGAGGTTCAACGTCCTGAAAGTTTGAATCAAAAAGTCAAGTTTCATTTAACACGCCTTCCATTCACTCAATCCCTACTCCTAGGGATTGCAAAATCCGGATTATTTTCAAATCCGGATTTTTGATTTTCATATGCCCTGAATCCGAATTATCCGGATTTTTCGAAGATTTAAAAAAAATACAAATTTGTTGTGTAATTAGTTATTTTAGTGGTAATTTGATCATAGTTAGAAGTTCTATTTATATTGTTTACTGTAAAACGCAAAAAATAAGAAAAAAGCATATTTTTAATTAAAACTTTCATTTATACATTTTAAATATTTACATATTTATCACATGCAAAATATTTTTTTTTATAAAAGCAACATTAGCTTCGTAATTGTTTAAAAAGGAAACTATCTATAGTAAGCATTTTAAATCACATCATGACACGACATCACAATCCAAGTCAGACTTGAAAACTAAAAAAGGACATGTCCAAAAATGTATGCACCAAAAACCCAGAATCGACAGGAATGAAATGTATACCAATGAATTGACATTGAAATATAATATAATGTTACCAAGGGGGCAACCCTGAAATCGTTATAGTATAGGAGCTAGGAGCAAAATAAAATAAGTAAAAAATTCGTTTAAAACAATAATAAAAATAAGTTTACGTCATGTTGTGGCTTAATATGACGTTGTTTTAATGTTGTATCACTTGTGTTACACATGATAATTATCATCAACACATTTCACAAGCAACAGCAACATAATAACAACATCATATTAAATCACAACATAACAAAGACTGTTTTTTGTACTTTTTTTCATTTAGCCCATAGATACGGACCAAAAACCCAGAATCGACAGGAATGAAATGAATGGATTGACATTGAAATATAAAATAATGTTACCAAGGGGGCAACCCTGAAATCGTTATAGTATAGGAGCTAGGAGCAAAATAAAATAAGTAAAAAAATTCGTTTAAAACAATAATAAAAATAAGTTTACGTCATGTTGTGGCTTAATATGACGTTGTTATAATGTTGTATCACTTGTGTTATACATACATTATATTTCAATGTCAATCTATTCATTTCATTCCTGTCGATTCTGGGTTTTTGGTCCGTATCTATGGGCCAAATGAAAAAAAATACAAAAAACAGAGTCTTTTTTATGTTGTGATTTAATTGATGTTGTTATTATGTTACTGTTGCTTGTGAAATGTGTTGATGATAATTATCATGTATAACACAAGTGATACAACATTATAACAACGTCATATTAAAGCACAACATGACGTAAACTTATTTTTATTATTTTTTTAAATGAATTTTTTACCTATTTTATTTTGCTCGTAGCTCCTATACTATAACGATTTCAGGGTTGCCGCTTTGGCAAAAGTATATTATATTTAAATGCCAATCCATTGGTATTCCTGTCGATTCTGGGTCATTTTTTGGACATCGCCTTTCAACAGTCATTTTTATAATCACTCTGCATTATTTGCAGTATCTCTCAGTCTCTCTCTATGCTAAAATAAATTAAGGAGATTTGTCTTCTATTTCAAATAAAATTTCAATTGAAAGAGTGTCATGCTAAAAGATGTTTAGTATAGGTATTTTTTATGTTTAAGCTATTTAGAACAAGGTATTTTGACCTTTTAATTGCCTTGCCACTATCAAAAATTAGGACCCAGAGCATGGCAGTCTATTTCGCGGTTTCATAAAACATACAAAATAAAATATATACAAAATTTAGAACAAATCGTTTGTTACGTCAAAAGATTCATGAATGTAGTGTTCAAAAAGATTGTTAACATTGATAACATCCGTCTGTCAAAAATAACATCTAATAATATAAAACAAAATAAAGAGTTTAACAAATAAACAATTTACTGAGTTCATATTAATTTTAATTAAAACCTTGAAAAATCAACACTTAACTACAAAAATAACGTAGGTGTTATACTTTATTCTATTCTAGCAAGTGTTTTTTAAGAAACGGGATATCAAAAACATTAAAGCGTCTAGTGTTTGATCACTAAGATGAGATCTTAGCTTATTTCGTATTTTATTTATTTATTATTTAGAAATTATATACAGGCCCCACCGTTTTCTTAAAGTGCCATTTATACATGGAGTAGCGAAGGCAAATCAGATCCACTTGTGGTGAATTCGAAGGCTGACGTTGGTGATTACCAGCAGCTTCACTTACACTAGCAAGCTGTCTTTGAAACTGAGTAAAGGCGATTCAAGATCAGATTCACAAAGAGTTTCTGGACTAGAGACCAAGATTGTTATTGTTGTGCAATCATACACATCCATAGCGAGTTGTGATTGTATTTCAGAGTAATTTTAGTCATCAAATTGAATTCAATCAATCATAATTTAAGTTTATCACAAATGTAACTAAAATCCGAAAAAACCGGATTTCGATATTGAAATCCGGATTTATAAATTGCTTGAAAATCTGGATTTTTCAGATGTTTTCGAATTACGAAGTATCCGGATTGCAATCCCTACCTACTCCCTACTAATATTATAAATGCGAAAGTAACTCTGTCTGTCTGTTACGCTTTCCCGCAAAAACTACTGAACGGATTTGGCTGAAATTTGGTAGGTAGATAGATTAGGACCTGGATTAAGACATAGGCTACTTTTTACCACGCTCGCGAGCCGCTTGCGGCTCGCACACTGCGCACCCTCGGAAAGTCATAGAAACGTGGTCCATGCGGGTGAAGCCACGGGAAAACAGCTAGTAGTTAAATAAAGGGCCCAGTCTCGCTCTTGATGATTGTCATGCGTGTCTGCACACATTGTTTGACTAAACTAAATAAGGTAGCGTTATAAAAAGTATTATGACAGACCTATTCCTACAGTCAAATCTGATAATTTATATCTACACTAATCCTCATTAATATTATAAATTTGAAAATGTGCTTGTTTATTAGTTTGTTTGTTACCTTTTCACGATTCTACACCTCAAACAATCTTGACAAAATTTGGCATGCAGGTAGCCTGTGTCACGGAGAAGGATATAGGTTACTCTTTATCCCGGGAAAATAGCATAGTCCGATGCAGTTCCTGAGGGAACTAACAAAATACTCTTTTTTTGGTTAATATCTTTTATATCGCAAAGGAACAATGGATTGTTACGATTATTTGCTCAGAGATGGTTGAGGAGGTGGGAAACGACATAATTTACTAATCGGTCAAATCACACTTAAAGACAGTCATAAAAACGACGTCCATGCGGGCGAAACCGCAGGAATAAGCTAGTAATATTATAAAGAGGAAAGATTTGTAAGTATTTTTGTATGACAGTTAGTTTGAAAAGTGGAACTACATTTGTACAGAAATTCGAGCCTCCTGGGGACCCGTGAAAGGCTCTATTTTTCTGAAAGAGCGGGATGGCAGTGATGCAGGTCGTTCTATGAAATGGGCGCAATAGTCGCTCGGTTGCAGAAAACAGCCTGCCCAACCTTACTCACAGTGAAGTGCACTTGTGAAGAGTGATTCCAAGTTTAAAGTACTCAGGAGTGATGTGAGGTGGACGCGGACCTGTATAGTGACGGTGGGCCTTGTGCGCTCGTCGAACTGCGTGAACATGGCGCGGAAGTAGGGCGAGCACGCGGCCAGCACGGCGCGGTGCGCGTGCACGCCGGCCTCCGCGCCCGCGCCTCCCGCCCCGCCCTGCCCCTCCGCCGCCGCCGCGCCGCCCGCGCCCGCGCCCGCCACCGCCTGCAACCATCCGCGACCACACTTCATGCACACTATCCATATACACTAATATAATAAAGAGGAAAGATTCGTATGTATTTTTGTATGTTTGTAACCAATAAACTCAAAAACTACTGGACCGATTTCAAAAATTCTTTCACCATTAAAATGCTACATTATCCCTGAGTAACATAGGCTATACTTATTACCAGAAAAAAATAGGGATCCCTTCTAAAACTTCCAATAATGTAACCCAAGGTGAAAAAAAAAATTGCCATAAAATGTCTTTCAACGCATGCGCTGCAGAAACTATGGATGATAGAACAAAAACTTACAATATTAAAAAACATATCATTATCTACAAAAAACATACCATATGTTCAACTATTGTAGTTATGTCACTTTACTTTTTTACATTTTAAAAGTTGATAGAAATGCCGACCAAAATCGAAACATGTTATCCAAACCATTGTATTAATCCTTGTCCAAATAAATTATTTTTATTTTCAAGAATATTTCAAATCAAATTGGACATTCCATTCAAAAGATATTACGAATTTAAAAATGACAATCTAAACAAAATAGCAAGAGAAAAAAAAAGGCCGCCGCGCTCCACGCATCGCAGCGGGCAACCCGGCGAGGAAGAGGCGTGTACATCAAAGAAATAGGTAGCCGCGCGGGGCTCAGACGCGCGGACGGCTCCCTACACAGCTGACGCAACCGTCATTGTATCAACACAACTCAGCTGGTTCGCAACTAACATTGTACTGGCTACCACGATACAGGCATTGCCTATTGTGGAGTCTCAAGATATATTTCAAGATTTGCAATTCGAGTTGGCAAATAATGCATTTGTATTTGTATTGAATATTTTGGATTTTTTCATAGCATTTTGTTTCAGTAAAAAAGTTCTTTTCAGAACTACATACAAATTAACATAAATTTTTTTAAGAAAAATATAAATAGTAAAATGAAAAAAATAACTACTTATGTCCTGCTTAAAGATACATTTGCGCTATGTTTATCCCAAAATGTTTAAAAAATAAATGTCCACCCATGCGAAACCAGGCCGCTAGTGTTCCCATACAATAAGGATCATTCACGTTTTGAACGAAGTATGCAGTTTTATAGACATGAAATATATATTATTATAAATAAATACTATATGAAAAAAATATCGAAGTCGGATAAGAAATGACATTGTGACAGCGATTTTAGTACACAGGTACCAAAAACAAGCGCGAGCTGGGGCCATGCGCTTGACACGTCATAGGTCCCGATGACCACCGCGGGCTTGGTTGCCGCGCAAATAGCATTTCAGTCTGTCTCAGTAAAATGATGTGTGCGCGTGTCGTTTTAACGTTATTTAAGTGATAATGTCGGCATACAAATATTGTATAGTGTCAAAATGTATGAATACGACTGTGACTGCGCCCAAAAAACTAATTTTTCGGGTTCCACACGACAAAAAGTTGGAAAGAAATGGTTTAAAGGAGATCCTCTTTCAGTTAAAGTGTGAAGTTCTGTTGCGAAGATCATTTTGACGGAAGTACTGTAAGTACTTATTGTGTTTTCTTTTAGATCAATATAGAAATATGAGAAAGAAAATAGATCTAGATACGAGTAGGATAGGCGTTATGAACTTATGACCAGCCTCCTGAGTGACCAGCTTTTGTGAATAGGTATCTAACTATTTTGACCAGTCTGGCTTAGGTGAATGACTTAGTACCTAAAGGTCAGTAGTAAACTTTAGTTACACTAGGTCAAACACCTACCTATTTATATTTATAAACTTCGACACACGACCACAGACTTTCAAATTTTCAATTTAAAAAAACTTACATAGTACCAATTGGCATGGGCTCGCGCTAACAGACAATTGATAAACCCTTGACATCATCTCAACTGATGGTGATGATGCCGAAGATGGAAGCGGGCATACCGATCTCACCCTTTTTTTAAATACACATTTGGTAAGCCCTAGGCATTATCTCACCTGATGGTAAGTGACGATGATGCCGAAGATGGAAGCGGGCTTACCAAGATTCCCCAACGCAGTGGGGAACTGGCTATCTTATCTTCATGCCAGAATACATCAATGCTGTTAACATTGATGGTTGGCGGCAAGACTTAAATAAGATGGTGGTAGCTAGCCATGCAGTCTTATAAAATGCCCTTCCACCAACCAAACCGAGTCTTACAAAGTTAGACCCCACCGGGAGTCGAACCCGCGACCTCTAGGTGTGAAGCGAATGGACAAGCCAGTCCACCACGGAGAATAAGAAAGTTAAAAAAGTTCTTAACTTTTCGTTTTGCCTTCCCGAATCTCTGCACTTGAATAATTCGTAATGATATCCAAAAACAGCCACCATAAATGATTCTATCTTTGGTAAATTATCTGATTGCACTTTAACATAAGCGATTTCCATGCTTTAGGATATTTACTATACTCCAAAATTAATAATAAAAGTTATTATTAAATTTAAAATAAATGAAAAACCTAAAATTAAGTATTAAACACACTTATTGCAACGACACTTAGCGAAGTGATCTGAATGCACTCGAGAGTCGCTAGCCGCCCGCGTCGGCCAACTGGCGGTCCGGTTGGATCCTATGACGTCATAATAGGGTTTGAACCCAGGTTTGGTTTGAGGCCAGCCGGGCGCGTTTTGAAGAAGCCAAAGTTTAAACTTCTCCCACTTTGTCATTTCCTGATCGATTTCAGTCATTCAAAAAGTAATATGCCTAAACTTTTTTACTACATTTTCCTTAGTACTTGGAAGTCCAATATTTCGATGTCTGAATGATCCTCACTAAAATAATTAAAACTACCAGACTTAAATAAGATGGTGGTAGCTAGCCATGCAGTCTTATAAAATGCCCTTCCACCAACCAAACCGAGTCTTACAAAGTTAGACCCCACCGGGAGTCGAACCCGCGACCTCTAGGTGTGAAGCGAATGGACAAGCCAGTCCACCACGGAGAATAAGAAAGTTAAAAAAGTTCTTAACTTTTCGTTTTGCCTTCCCGAATCTCTGCACTTGAATAATTCGTAATGATATCCAAAAACAGCCACCATAAATGATTCTATCTTTGGTAAATTATCTGATTGCACTTTAACATAAGCGATTTCCATGCTTTAGGATATTTACTATACTCCAAAATTAATAATAAAAGTTATTATTAAATTTAAAATAAATGAAAAACCTAAAATTAAGTATTAAACACACTTATTGCAACGACACTTAGCGAAGTGATCTGAATGCACTCGAGAGTCGCTAGCCGCCCGCGTCGGCCAACTGGCGGTCCGGTTGGATCCTATGACGTCATAATAGGGTTTGAACCCAGGTTTGGTTTGAGGCCAGCCGGGCGCGTTTTGAAGAAGCCAAAGTTTAAACTTCTCCCACTTTGTCATTTCCTGATCGATTTCAGTCATTCAAAAAGTAATATGCCTAAACTTTTTTACTACATTTTCCTTAGTACTTGGAAGTCCAATATTTCGATGTCTGAATGATCCTCACTAAAATAATTAAAACTACCAGACTTAAATAAGATGGTGGTAGCTAGCCATGCAGTCTTATAAAATGCCCTTCCACCAACCAAACCGAGTCTTACAAAGTTAGACCCCACCGGGAGTCGAACCCGCGACCTCTAGGTGTGAAGCGAATGGACAAGCCAGTCCACCACGGAGAATAAGAAAGTTAAAAAAGTTCTTAACTTTTCGTTTTGCCTTCCCGAATCTCTGCACTTGAATAATTCGTAATGATATCCAAAAACAGCCACCATAAATGATTCTATCTTTGGTAAATTATCTGATTGCACTTTAACATAAGCGATTTTCATGCTTTAGGATATTTACTATACTCCAAAATTAATAATAAAAGTTATTATTAAATTTAAAATAAATGAAAAACCTAAAATAAGTATTAAACACACTTATTGCAACGACACTTAGCGAAGTGATCTGAATGCACTCGAGAGTCGCTAGCCGCCCGCGTCGGCCAACTGGCGGTCCGGTTGGATCCTATGACGTCATAATAGGGTTTGAACCCAGGTTTGGTTTGAGGCCAGCCGGGCGCGTTTTGAAGAAGCCAAAGTTTAAACTTCTCCCACTTTGTCATTTCCTGATCGATTTCAGTCATTCAAAAAGTAATATGCCTAAACTTTTTTACTACATTTTCCTTAGTACTTGGAAGTCCAATATTTCGATGTCTGAATGATCCTCACTAAAATAATTAAAACTACCGAACCCAGCAAACCATACTCACTCATTCACATTTTTATCTTTTTCATGACAATTTTGGTGAGCTAGAGAAGCATCAAGAGCAAAATGTATCTGCTGCTACAACTGTTGAACACTTGAGGGAAATGTAATCTTTGTTTGGATCTTAATAAATCATCATATCAGTTCATATACGTCCCCACTGAGGGGCTCAAGCTTACCGATAGGGCCTTAGTCGACCACGTGGGCTCAGTGCGGGTGCAGGTTTCCTCACGATGTTTTCCTTCACCGTAAGTGCATTGGAAAACGGACATATGAAATCGAAATTCTAAGACACATTGGTAAGTGGCATGATTCGAACCACGACCTCCCGGACAGGAGGTAGCGGCCCTAGCCGTTACGCCACCGATGCTCTTAAAAAATACATAAAAGAAAATAGGCCAGACTGGACAGTTCTCGTCAGCCACCGGACGCTGCCTAGCGCGCCGCACTGTGCAGCACAGCATACAACCACACACACACACAGTATACAAACCAGCAGGTGCACGTCACAGAGCGCGTGCTCGTGGCGCAGCGCGGCGAGCGCGTGCAGCAGCGCGCGCGCGTGCACCACCCCCGCGCCACCGCCCGCCTCGCCACCCGCCGGGCGCTGTGACGACTCGTCTAGCGACGACTGTGACGCGCAACGCACCATGCTGGGAATTATTTTATTTAAGGATTAGGAAAACTTACATGAAGACTTTTTATTTACTCAAAAACACAGTGATAACAAAAAATTTTATAGAGTTGTTAAGATAATATATATATATATTTAATGCCATACAAACCTGCATCGTCCCCGGTCACCATCCCCCTCCACAGCACTATTCTCCACATTCCTGTGAACAAATTCTCTAGTACAGCTGCTTGCTGCAGAAATGCTCAGACCGCAGAACTCTACAATTCTACCTCAGACACACACACACAGATACCACACTACCTAGTCTACATAGAGATTTCCATTTTTGTTGTACTTTGTGAGATACAACATTTTTACCCAACTGGTAACAGTGGCGGCGTGGCAAAAATTTACTGCATTTACTGTACATTCATTGTTTTTTTTGTGCCTGGTCGGTGAATAAACCGTTTATCTATCTATCTACTACACGTACAAGTTAACTTGAGACCTGGTTCAATAACAAAAACCAACAAAAGTCCAAACAAAACAAACAATTTTCAAAAATATCGAACAAGAGTCGAGACGCATATCCGTAACAAAGATGTTATATGTACTGAGCACGCAAGGCAATTGTTTTTTTGGGACTTTTGTTGGTTTTTGTCATTGAACCAGGTCTCAAGTTAACTCGTACGTGTTGTAAGTGAACCGATAACTACTTGTTGTGTGTTTAACAACATCTAGAGTGACGTAATGAAGGTGTGGCAGCCGGCAGGTAATAATGCTCATGCCCAGAGTTCAATTAAAGTACAGGTGCGTTAGTTTGCCACGAGTTACATATACAAATAAAAATCGCCAGTGAGATTTTTGCTAAAAAATTAAATTTCCCTAGTATTTTTGTAAAGCCGGAGGCGCTTAGAAAGGGTTGCACCCACCCGCCTTCGGCGACCAGCCAGAACTGCAACAGTTCGTCTCGTTGCCTGCGCTTCATCACACAAGAGTGAAAAGGCTGCCCTTCCTGCATCGCCGGAGCAGTTGCATTCCTAAATCTCTTTTGGAAATGGAGAGATTCACCCCTCCCCCTCTCTAATGGTTAAATTAATTAAAAATTAATCACAACAACCTACCACCTTCTGAAGAAAGTACCTTATCCTTGATATTGATGGCAGTTGGATGCACTTTCTTGATTTTTGATACATATTCATTTCAAATCAAATAGCGCTTAAGGAACTACTTTTGGTTGAAGTTCTGGGCATGTATGGGTTAAAGATAACTTTAATATTATAGTTTCATTTTTGCAATTACAGAGCGATTCTCCTCCATCCTCTGTATGGAGAATTTTTTAAATTAAAAATTTAAGTGCGTTTGGCTGCACCTTACATGATGGTAGGTTGCAGCCGAGGATGTAACATGCAAGCTCAAAGTGCTGTAAAGAGAGTGTACACGGGACGACCGACTGGAAAAAATCCCATTGGGCATCCCAGGTACCGTTGGAACGATGAGGTGCAGAAGGACCTGAGCGCCCTCCAGAGACCCGATGGGTGTGAGGAGGCGCAGAATAGGGACGAGTGGCGACTTTTGGTGTTGGAGGCTAAGTTCCTCTTTGGGACGCTGAGCCCGTAAAGTAGTAGTAGTAGTAGTTTTTGCAATTAATTTTATAATTAGCAAGGTAATTATCAATGTTATAATTATTAGTGTTACACCAAATGTGGGTTCTGCCGAATGTCGAATTCGGCCCAATGTTTGGTTTAAATATGTGCTTAAGGCGAACTTCAGAGGAACTTTGGCCGAAATTTGGTTAAATTTTGGACGCATTTGCGTCATGCCTTCCGCACATAGTCACCCCGTGGCTATTGTTGTTAGTTTCTTTAAATATGTTTTTTATTTCTTTTAATATTTCTACCAATGTTTTTGTCAATTAAAATTTGTAACTATTAAGCATAATAATTGCACGTTCTAAATAATAAATATTTGATGAGCTGTACCTACCTACTAGTATTTTGAAATAAAAAAGATAAAGAATATTTTTTTTGTTTTGTCATATCATATAATTTAAAAAAAACTTGATGAAAGTAAAAGTCATAATTTTTATTTCTTTTGATATTTCTAACATTGTTTTTGTCAATTAATATACAGGGTCTTCGGCAGATGGTTGAAAATACGAAAATGGGGGATAGGTGGGGTCGCCTCCCACCTATTTTGAGAATTAAAAAAAATCTAGGACTTGTAATTTTTTTTACAGGATTTTTTTTCCTTTTTTTAGAAATTTTGCCATTTTTATACCTTTGAACACATGTAACTTTTTGTTTTTTAAAGCTAGCTCCAAAATATTTTTTTTAATAGACTTTTATAAGATTGTCGGCTCTAAAAAAAATTATGTTTGTTTCAAGTTATTGCTAAAAACAAAAATGTGGGCCCCCGAACTAAAAAAAAAGTTGAACAAAAATTTAAAAGTCAACTTTGCGATGCATTTAAAAAAAAAATAATGGGGCTGGAAGGCTTCTGTTTTTTTAAAACATCTCTAAAGCTTAGGCTTTTGAATGGTATGTAATTTGTTTCGGTATCTTTTTTGTAACCGGAGTTGTTAATTTTTTTTACTCAATTGGACCATGTTGACGAAATTCCACTAGTTACATGTTTTGTGAAATGTATCAAATGCAAAGTTGAAAATAATGTAAATACTTACTGTTGGGACGGTTACAAAGAGCAGGTACGTTTTTTTACATTCTTGCACACACATAATGGCTATCTTTTGTCATCACAAACACAGCAAAGTGAAATTAACGAAAACAAAAAAAAAACGTTAACGTTATTAACGTTTGTGATTTTGTTAAGTTTTTTTGTTGTTTGTCACTTTTTGTTATTATCAGACGTTTTGTTAAGACTTTGTTGTGGTTTAAAATGGCTCAATTTACCAATGCGGAATATGCGGACATTTTATTGGCATATGGAAGTGCTAACTCCAATATGCCAATAAATGACAAAAGATAGCCATTATGTGTGTGCAAGAATGTAAAAAAACGTACCTGCTCTTTGTAACCGTCCCAACAGTAAGTATTTACATTATTTTCAACTTTGCATTTGATACATTTCACAAAACATGTAACTAGTGGAATTTCGTCAACATGGTCCAATTGAGTAAAAAAAATTAACAACTCCGGTTACAAAAAAGATACCGAAACAAATTACATACCATTCAAAAGCCTAAGCTTTAGAGATGTTTTAAAAAAAACAGAAGCCTTCCAGCCCCATTATTTTTTTTTTAAATGCATCGCAAAGTTGACTTTTAAATTTTTGTTCAACTTTTTTTTTAGTTCGGGGGCCCACATTTTTGTTTTTAGCAATAACTTGAAACAAACATAATTTTTTTTAGAGCCGACAATCTTATAAAAGTCTATTAAAAAAAATATTTTGGAGCTAGCTTTAAAAAACAAAAAGTTACATGTGTTCAAAGGTATAAAAATGGCAAAATTTCTAAAAAAAGGAAAAAAAATCCTGTAAAAAAAATTACAAGTCCTAGATTTTTTTTAATTCTCAAAATAGGTGGGAGGCGACCCCACCTATCCCCCATTTTCGTATTTTCAACCATCTGCCGAAGACCCTGTATAATGATAAAAAAATAATAATTGCAAGTACTAAATAATAATTATTTGATTAGCTGTACCTGTTTGAGTTTTGAAATAAAAAAGATTAAAGAATGTTGTTTTTGTTTTGTCATATAATATATGATGAAATAAAAAAAACCTAGTAAAGTAAGTAAAAGTAAAAATTTCATTAACGAAAATAAATTGTTAAGAAAAGAAAGAATGTTTTACCTAGTTGATGGAAAATATTACAATTTTAATTTTGACTACTTATGTGGTTTCTTTACTAGAGAAGAGAATAAAATTAAAAAACGCACATGTTGCCTATTTTATTTACTTATAAGTGAAGATTTGGTATAGATTTCATTTTAAATTAGTTTTCTTACCACTTTTCCGTTTTTTGTTTAAATTGATTTAAGGTACTGAAATTTGTTAGATCTAAACCAAATTCTGCAGATTTAGAACTTCATTCGGCCCAAGACGAAGTTTGGTAAAAATTGACGAAGTCCAGTTATACCAAATGTGGAACAAATTTCAGTGCACCTATAATACTTATCACTTGGAACCCCACTCCCACATCCCACCTCGGATCCTGAAAGTGTGATTATGTGTTCAAAATATCAGTGATGGGGACTTTGATAGCTTTTTTTATAAACAGTAGCAATTTTAGGAATTTACTGAACTTGATAGGGTTTTTTTAATAAACAACAGCAATGACCAGACTACTTTGTAGTACAAATTTTCAATATTCATTTTCTTGAAAAGGGGAGCTTCCGAACTCTTTCCTTACAGGGTGGTTCCCCCCTCCATTCCCTTCCATCTTTGAACCCCCTAAATCGGTGGGCACTTATTTAAAGCCCTACCAAATTATTACTTATAAACACAACAACTAAACATTTAATTCTCCACATTGAGTCAAGAAGGGCAATCGTTATTAGTAGTTACGTCGCGAACAACGGTCCAAAGGTGTAAAGCGTTTGTTACATAGTGTTTGCTCGAAGAGTAGCCTTGGACGGTGAACTCACATGCGCTCCCTGTCGGCAATGTCGCCCTGGCCCTCCATGGCGCCCGCAGCCGGCGTCAGCGCCAGCACCTGCCACCTGCCACCACCCTGCTACCACATCTCACCACTAAACAGCGCTTGCACTCGAGCTCAAATCATTGTCTGTGAAGAGACAACACTAACAAAACAATCTGAGTAACAATTTTTGATACCAAAACCTATTAATTCTTCAAATACTAGTTGATTAAATCTTTAAACATTAAAAATGAATATAATCTATCTGCTGTCTGTTGCTGTAAATATGCGAAATGTGAATTGGTTATTTGGTTTTTTGTTTGACAACTTTGATTTGAAAACTGAACTGTCAAAAGGTCAAAGAAAGAACAGGGTTGCCAGATATCAGCTAACTCAATTTGCCTAATTTTGCCTACCGATTAGCCTAAATCGCCTCATATATAATATATTTTTTGACAAGTAGCCTAATTAGCCAAATAATTTGAGCTAAGAAGCCTATATTTAGTCCAAATTAAGAAAAGAAAACAGGTTAAAAGAGACAACGTAAATCAAAAAATAGAATCAAAATACCAAATAAATTAAATGATTGTTTTCTCGTTGTCGAATTGTCACACTCTGTCTCACTCCTACAAATGGGTGATGGTCGTGCATAATAGGTTTCGTTACAAGCATATAATTATCAATAAACTATTTCATATTTTTTTGGTAATCCTGAAGTAGCCTATACAGCCCGTTCTTTTTTTATAGGTAGCCTAAATGCTACTGGTAGCCGATTGGATTTTTGGTTCCCATTTGATCCCAAAAGGTAGCCTAAATGGCAATAATGGCACCACTGTCAAAGAATACAGAATTAATGACAGTACTAATAAATTAGATCTGTGACTATTAACCGTAAGCAAAGTATATAATTATATTAGTACTGACGCCGTAAGTGTGCCGTAAGTAAGTATCTCATCTGTGGTACCGTAGAGAATAGAAAGTTAGTACTAATCTACCAATTTATTTGGATAAATAGCGGGTCATAATAAGTCATCTTTGACACACGTCATGTGCTCATCTGTGTAGACGAAATGGATTAGACCAGTGATTCGCAAAGTGTGTACCGCAGTGACCTAGGGGGCGCAGCGCCATGCCGTGGAAAGAAATCAGGGGTACCGCGAGCACTTATTGACTGGGTTCTCAAAATATTAAGATGAAAAATTGGTGTGTTCTGCGTGAAGATATAAGACGTCATGTGCTCATTTGTGGAGACGAAATGGATTAGACCAGTGATTCCTAACTCAGAATTTATTCGGATCCAAAAGTAAGGACTTAACTAAACTCGACGAGATTTTCTGTGAGTGCGCATCAAAAGATTAGAAGAAAACAACTAGAAAATTCTTATAAAAAATTTAACCATGCGCACTGTTTATAATTGTACAGGGAGCGTTAAATGAAACACAGATGTTATCCGAAATGATTTATTATGGCTGAGTAATGGCATTTTCGTAAACAAGACATCACATCAGGTTCATAACATATATTCAGTGGATTTTGATATTCTAAAACATGTAGGCGCTAAAGAATGACCATTTATTGTGTTGGATGGCTATCGTTCTATGCTGAATCATAATGGTTGATAAATAGTGAATTTTATGGTATCTGAGAGCTTACAAATCTGTGACTAGTTCGCAAATTTTGTAGCTTTTTAGAGAATGAACGAAAATACACATCAAATGTCACAAATGAAGTCTATACACTCTATAAAAACTTAATGAAGATAATGTCTAATTACACATATAAAGTTTCAGAAACAAAGACATCCTTTTACAACTCGAGATAATAAATAATAACATAAAAACATTGGCAGTTTTCACTAGCAAACAAAGAAGAAACCTAAATTACTCTATAATTATATCTATGACCTATTTCTTCTTAAGTAAAACATTAATTACGAAACAGTAGCTCTATGCATATCTTTATACACGATCCTGAACTATATAAACTTATCTACGGTATTAATGTCGCATATTTTAAATTTGCATAACTTTTATGTATTTTTTTTTACATTTTCATTTCCTAAGACCCTTAAAATTAACCCTTACCTCTAAATTAGAAAGAAAAAGACTATTTTACTTATATTATTTGACCACGAGGTGGTGTCATGCAATTGCCAGAAACCAATAGCAGTACCGTACTTCCGTCGGAATTTCCCTACTCTCAAAATAATACTTTGTCCTGTTAGATAACGACTGCAACATACATATTATTAATATAAAAAGCACACGGAGAAAAAAATATAGTCAGAATAACTATTCAAAGTTATAGTTAAATTAGTTAAATGACGTATCGTTGATGTAGTCAACTGTTTTCTAGAATTGAGGATCTGTATAGCCAATTCAGCGATACAGATCCTTAGTTTGACGAAACAGTTGGCTATATTAACGATACGTCTTTTAACTAATTTAACTATAAACTTTGAATAGTTATTCTGACGATATTTTTTTCTCCGTGCACCCTAGGTCAGTCGGGCCAATGGAGAAAGAAAAGATAAGAGAGAGAGAGGACCTACTTGGAATCTGAAGATTGTCTGAAAATTTCATCGAAATCGGTCCAGCCGTTTTGGAGTCTATAAGGAACATTTTTTTTTCCTTCACATAGCACAGAGATAGACTGGATTCAAGTGCTAATAACTACAGCCTCCCTGATATAATAAAAGGATTTGAATGTAAATCACATGTTAAACGCTCATAAGAATTAGAAATGATTTGAACGATTAAAAATTATTCAAAATGATTACAAATCAAATCATTTTTAATCCTTTTTAATGATTTTGTTTAATCAGGGCTGTGATTAAAATAACTAAAAAAGAGATTATAAGGTTTTCTTATTTGTTTACTTAGCTTAAGTAATAAAAATATGTATCGTTTATTTAAGTAAATAAACTTTAAACAAAAAAAAATGTTATGAGGACAGATTATAGCGGTGAATACTTATAACCTGTTTTGTCCGTTAAATTTGGAACCATATTAAAATAAATAAACTCATGTGAGTCCAACTATGTAACTTAATTAATTAATTCATTAACTTTAATTATCTTAACGTTAGTTAAAAAACACTATAATATTAAGAAATTATAAAGTCACATGAACAATGCGTTCATAAATCTTATTATTGGTCAACTGACAGCCAAAACCGTGTGCTAACACTGGTCTTATGTACAGTTGGTAATATTACAAATTATACAGTCAGTCATTCAAATCACCTACCCAGATAACCAGGGTTGTCAATTTTGAACTACATAAATATAATCATAAAGTTTAAAAGACACTTACAATTACAAATTTTGAAATTACATGAATACAAACTCAAATTTAAATTTCCAACTAATTAACCAAGAAAGTGTAACAACGGTACTTTTTAAAGATTATTTTAATTTAATTAAATCATGGTAGATCTTATCTATGGTTTCTGTATCTTTCCTTTTATTTATTAAATCTTGATGCCTCTCCATTTACATAGATTCCATAATCAGACGCTTTTTATAATTATGTTCTGTATTTAAAATTTTTAATATTTTAAGATTTTAGCCTGCTTACCCTCGAGTAGGCTTTATCATTACAAAATACAAAAGCTTTAGCTCAACCTTTTTTTTTAAATAAAGACAAAAATAATATAAAACTCATGGCATTTAAAAAAACAGAAACAAAACGATTTACAAAAAGTATTGTATCATATAACACTTGACAGCCCTACCAGCACATCACACACCAGAAACTATGCACTCGCGACTTAGCTTGCTCAATAGCAAGTAAGTGGTTGTAGCATCGTCTTGAATTCATCCAGGGAAGCAGCAGTTGAAACAGCAGGTGGCACAAAGTTCCAGAAAGCAACTCCAAGGACAAGAAAAGAGCTCTTGTACATTGATGTACCCGGAATCGGCGATAACAGCGTATAGTCCGGTTGTTCTCAGATCATTGCAGAGTCGGATCGATAATAGCTTCCAGGTTCTTGAGAATACTAACTTACTCAATATCTTTACCAGCTAACGACAGCACTGGCTTCTCACTGCTATCTATGAGGATAGTACGTTTAGACAAACACCAAAAAAAATGTTAGACAAGAAATTCATGATGTGTGAACGGAAGATTAACACTTATTTTTTTTTTTTTTGTTTCTGCTCCTCTACAAACTTATTCAGTCCACAGTCTCTGCACCACTTCCAAAAAGGGCTGAAATCGTACACTCGGCCACAATTGATACATGTTTTTTTTTGGGACTCCATTTGCTCGGAATGGTTGCAACAATATGAATCATTTCGACCCTCCGTCTCCGTTTAAATAGCAATGCTTATCAAAACTAATTAATTAATTAAGTTACATAGTTGGACTCACATGAGTTTATTTATTTTAATATGGTTCCAAATTTAACGGACAAAACAGGTTATAAGTATTCACCGCTATAACCTGTCCTCATAACATTTTTTTTTGTTTAAAGTTTATTTACTTAAATATAATAATAATAATATTCTCAGACAAATCACACATGGTCATCTGGCCCCAAAGTAGGATTCCCTATTTATATAAACGATACATATTTTTATAACTTAAGCTAAGTAAACAAATAAGAAAACCTTATAATCTCTTTTTTAGTTATTTTAATCACAGCCCTGATTAAACAAAATCATTAAAAAGGATTAAAAATGATTTGATTTGTAATCATTTTGAATAATTTTTAATCGTTCAAATCATTTCTAATTCTTATGAGCGTTTAACATGTGATTTACATTCAAATCCTTTTATTATATCAGGGAGGCTGTACTTATTAGCACTTGAATCCAGTCTATCTCTGTGCTATGTGAAGGAAAAAAAAATGTTCCTTATAGACTCCAAAACGGCTGGACCGATTTCGATGAAATTTTCAGACAATCTTCAGATTCCAAGTAGGTCCTCTCTCTCGCTTATCTTTTCTTTCTCCATTGGCCCGACTGACCTAGGGTCCTTTTTACTTTTAAATTGCATATTTTTAAGACCGTTTTTCAAACAACTATCAAATGTCCACGTAAGCTATTTATCTCTTGTTATTGAAGTGTGGTTTTCCTTAATAAATGCGATGTACCTATGCTGACCACTCTTATCTAAAAAGTTTTATGTTTACATATTTTTAGTTCGGGAATTCACATGACTAATATAATGTGTGTGTTACAGTCGTTATCTGACAGAAAAACATATTGTTTTGAGAGTAGGGAAAATCCCAAAGTTCTGTCATCCACGGATTGTAAGTACAGTCACCATCAACCAACTGATCTATCTCAACTGATCTATCTCAACCAGTTCACGTATTTTGGGTACCAAGAAGCTAGAAGCTAAGAAGCTAGTGGGTGTTTGATAGACATAAAATTAGCATATGATTTGACTAGGTTAGGGATCATCTATTTTGAATGGAAATTATTTATTTAAAAAAATGGTCAGATTTCAGACAAGTTTTGTCATCAAATAAATCCTATGTAAAGTGTGCACCGTAGTGACCTGGGGAGCGCAGCGCCGTGGAAAGAAATCAGGGGTTCCGCGAGCACATATTACAAATACAAATACAAATATATTTATTACCAAAGAATGGTGTACGGTACTGTATAAAGTATGCCTTGTGACTATTGACTGGGTTCTAAAAATATTAAGATGAAAAATTGGTGTGTTCTGCGTGGAGATTTAACTAAAAACATTTTTATATCCTGTACTCATAAAAGGTATTGAAGTAACAAATGGGCGGGACGCCAAATCACGTATTCTCGTGGCTTCGCGCCCTCAACTGTATTTTTTTACGCTTGTTACTCTTGCTCGGGGCGCTTCGCGTATGTATAAATGCACCTGAACCTAAGTCATAAACTAAGGACAATAGTTATGTCTTCACAGAAACACATAAAAATTAGAGCTGGCTGCGCTCTCTAAGCTCAAATAACTTTCTGTCTGCCTTTATGTGTCATCGAATATTACTTTTGGCTCTATCTATCAAATATTTGACGTGGCTCAAATTTTTTATTATCTTCATCCAAAAACTAACTTTGGGCACAGTTTGGCAAAAAGGTCGCCATAAAATGTTATCAATCTTGAAAGTGCGGCGCTAAGTAAAAAGGTAGGGGAACCCATAGATTAGACTGGAGATTATAGACCTCACCATCACCACATCATTACATACCTATCTATGCGATACGGTAATAAGAAGTTTGAAGGCTAGTTGTTGGATAATATGAATTGATGTTAGTAAGCTTGTGACGAAGTCATTCTTTTTTTTCATTTTCTGGATGGAAATTTAATTCCGTCCTGTTCGGGCCACAGATAACTTTTATAATATATAGTCGTGGAGTAGGGCGACCGCTAAGTTAATAAAGTAAAAACTGTACTAATAATTTCACAACTTAGCGGTCTCCCTACGCGACGACTCTTAGATTAAAATATAACTATATAGACAAAGTTGACTAGTGTATTAATAATCTCTATGACATCCATGCCCCGTTCGTCCAGTTAAAGTAAAACATCTTCCAGCGCCATGACGGACCGATAAAATTAAAGATTAAATGAACCGGAAAAATCGTGCAATATCCAAACACAAGATGAAATCTACGGAAGCTAATAAAATTTGGTACCACCAACTAAGAAATCGCTGCAACCTGGCATGCATAGGGACGTACATAGACTCCACATCTAGAAAACAGTTGAACAAGATAACCCATCAAAAGTCTGGAAGTTTCTTTGATCTATGGGTGTTGGTAAGTTGCAAAATGAGACAATCCTTTTGATTTTTCTTTAATTTTCGGAAATTTGCTATTTTAGAGCACAGTTTTCAGAAAGCATATTCTCAATCTCGGTTTCAGCTATTTCAAGGTTTTCCTGCAATTTATTTATCTTTTTATTTATTAGCGTCTCAGAGGAAACGTGACCCAAGTCTGGGCAGCTCCTGTTTAGAACTGATGTTTCTCCTTGCGTGGTATTCTGATCCGAGTCATCCGAAAGTGATTCGAAGGAATTATCTGTGGGTACATTCACCTTATATTTGTTACGTTCTGTGACATAGTTCGGAGTTTTCTTCGTAACGTAAATAGTTTTGTTCTACTTCATCAAAACATTAAGGGAGTATCATCAATAACAGAACTAATACAGATAACTCTTTCTGATCTTAGTCCTTACACAGACCCTGACCACAGATTACTAATTAGTTACTACGTAACAGATACTTCACTCAGTAGTAAATTTCCAATACCTACTGCTATAATAGCCTACTCCATCGCGTCAGCAACCGCAGTACTTGCTTCACACCGCGCGATCGCAGGGCTGCCTCTTCGATAAAATTAAATTAACATAACTTTTTGTGTCTATGTTATTGAGAACTGTAAATATGTTTTGACTTATAGGTGGTAGTTTAAAATTGTATCATTTATCTATATATATATATATATAATTCTCGTGTCACAGTGTTAGTAATCATACTTCTCCGAAACGGCTGGACCGATTTTTATGAAATTTTGTGTGCATATCGGGTAGGCCTGAGAATAGGTTCTTATCTATTTTTCATACCCCTACGCGGGCGAAGCCGCGGGCAACATATATTTTTTTTATAAATTGGTTTTTATATTTTTTTTATCATTTGAAAATCGGTCTGTAAGTTCAGTTTCCACATACTATTTAAAACGTTTATTTCAACAACTTCTAGCAACTTTAGACCTATGGTCTCCGTACAATTTTTAGTTTGTATAGTGATATACAATCGAAATAACAAAAAAAAAATTTAAGAAAAAGTCATATCTCCGGAGTACATACTCCAGGACCTATCATTTTTTTTAATTTTTTAACACGCAATTTTTATTTTCTCTAAATTGAGATCACGGTTCTTAAGAGCGCTTTGCTCTATCTCTTATAATTTAGAAATTCCTCATAGAAAAAATTCACCATGTATATTTTTTACAAATCGCATAAAACCGAATCACAAGCACAGATTACTAAATAGTTATGTCAAAAGTTTTTGTGTGCGCTAACAGCACGACAAGTTGAGACAGGTCGCCGCGCCTGCGACTCACATATTATCACAATTTTATTTTAATAAAAATAGCTTTTTAAACGTTGTTAAAATAGTGTTTAAGGTAAGTATGACGTTTCTATGTAACAAAAAAATGAAAATCTGTGTCTGAAAGGCAAAAGGCTTAGTATACCTAGTATTAAAAATAATTTTAAAACGACAAAAATAGTAATAGTTTATCACTTACCTTTCTTCATTGACAGGTAAATGGAAAAAATTTTGGTGTTTATCTCTTCTTTTGCTTGATTTGCACCCATCTACAGCACATAAGGCACCAGACGGCATCGTAGGTACGCGTACGAACGAACAAAACGATTTAAATTAAACTACGTGCGTGCGCTTCGTTTGTGAAAACCGCACTGAATTGGGTCCGCAAACGGCCCGAGAACGCTCGGCCGGGCGGTAGGTAATTATAGCGCGCAAGTACATGGAGTGACGGAGGCCTGCCCTGACGTGATATGTCTAACTGAGATATTCATTCAATTCGGTGAAGAGAAATATATCAACATTAAAGGGTATGAGGTGGCATCATGCTACAGTCGAGACACAAATGATCTGGTATCTTGGTCAGGAGTGGTATGCCATTCAAGCAATTAAACTGTTTCGATGAATTCGCTACTGATTTTCACTTCGAAAGTTGCTCGATACTGATTCCCCATAGTAATATTGCAATCGTCTGTATCTATAGAACACCCCTCAAAGAATAAAAGACACCTTGAGTACTACCTTCACAAAATAGAACTTCTACTGCATAAGTTCCGTTCATTTAGGTGCGTGGATTTATTAACAAACACAAGAAATACAGAGGCATTCCTCAAAGCATGTAGTATTTATAGTTCATTATTTCTAGTGCTTAAATTGTAGTGCATTATGTCTGGGTTACTGTCATTGCTGCCTACACTAAGTACAACAATGTCACCATTTTTTAAAGTTTTAGCAAAATTAGTACAATAATTCAGGATTACCGAACTTGACACATTGCTCATCAAAAACCCAGAAACATTGTAATGATCATTCCACTTTCCCTGTCTAGAGTTAATTACTCTTGACCACAGATAACAAAATTTTTTGCCGCTCCGATAGATTGCTGAAGGAGGCGTGGCAGCGTGTTAGCTTCTTGCACAACGAGGCATGTTGCTGTCGTTCGTAAATGATTGTACTGCGCAGAAATTGCACAATTTCATGGCAGGCAGAGCTCCGTGTGTTTCGGTGTCAAAATTGCCGAAATGGTCAATAATAAGGTGCAAAAATGCAACTGGCAAGGTAAATTTAATAAATGGAGGAGTTTCTTACCATGTGTAGGTGAAAAACCTAAATGAAAACTAATAATTATATATAGGGTGACCTTAAATTAGTTCTTGATAGCAAAGGATATGAATGTACTCGTGATTACAAACAACTTTCCCATAGAAACTATATGTCGAATCAGAAAAAAATTTTAGGTCCTCGGTACATAACAAGTTATCAAATCGACAAAAATGTTTTTTTTTTTTTTTTTTTTTTCATATTTGACATATAGTTTCTATGGGAAAGTTGTTTGTAATCACGAGTACATTCATATCCTTTGCTATCAAGAACTAATTTAAGGTCACCCTATATAAATATGATTTTTATTTTTGGTTTCTTGTTATTTAGTGCGAGGGTGTTGTCGATATTTTTCAACGATATTTTTTTTATTTTTCCGAATTGAAGGAAAAGTAGATCAGAACTACAGAACGTAAGAATTTGTTTCCTACAAAATCAAGCACTGTTTACTCAAAGCATTTTAGCGATGATGGCTTTGTGGTTACACCACACAAGAAATGCATAACATGTTCTGCACTGCCTCATTTAGACGTTTGCATACTGTTTTCAGTACGTATCGGTCGTTTTAATATTTTCTCTACTTTTTACCTATTTAAAATCCATAGTACTGGAAAACATAGTTTGGGGCTAGATGACCGTGTTTGATTTGTTCATGAATATTTTTTTCTTTAAGTAGGTAATTTATCTTAAAAAAGTAAAAATTATAGTTAAATAGACTTTTAGTTAAGTTTTCTTTGAATGAAATGAATCATTACTACAGGTAAGCATTAAAGTATTTCCAGGCTTAAAAAAACATACCAAAAAATTTATACAGGTATGTGGAGGAAAAAAAAGTTACAATTTGTTACCCATTCGTAAAAACAAAAAATTAGAAATCAACAGAATAAGGTTGCTAAGCAACGCATAATTAATAGTTATAAACAGCAAAAAATATTTACATAGAGCAAGTAAGAAGTCCGCGGACTACGGTAAATATAAAATATTAGGTAGCTAATTATTACTTTTTTTATACGTACAAAGTATTTACGTATAGTATATAGTTACATTACATTGTATATAGTAACTAAGCCAACCAAGTAAATCGATTAGTCTTGATAAGGAAAATAAAATATATGTTATACTAAAATGAAAGTTATGAGAATGAAATTTTAATAAACACCTAATCGATATCTGAAGGTCCTTGAGGTCTCTGACCACGAATCCGGGGTAACTTTCGAAGCAATCGGCGTAGTAATTGAAAAACCAATCATACCTTGCATTCCTAATATAATCTATCGATATTAAAAAAATGCCTAACTATAACCACAACACTATGAAAATTATACCATCATTGGAAAAAATATTGCACGGATAGTTTCAATTGTATAACTTTACTTCTAATCTTACGACCTGAAGTTTAATTCGAAATAAATGTTTTTTAATGAATTGCACAACATTACATAGTATTTCTTTAGTTATAAATAATCACATTATTTTTTAAACTTTTAGTGCTCATCAATTAAATTGGACAGTTTTACTATCCTGGTATCACCTTACGATTCTAATTCTGTCAATTTTCATAAACTCAATCTTATGTTATACAGTTTTAAGTCTACTTTTAATCAATGATTTTATAGGTTTGCTTTTTGTTTTTGGGGGAGGTTACTTTAAAAAAATACCCAATAGCATCAACCTGTTTGTAGTGTGGTGTATGTGTAATGGCTCGCTCGGTGTTAGTACTAAAAAATCAACATCAGCGTTCTATAGAATTCTTTTATTCTATGCTCTTGACGATAGATTTATTAGTTGTTGATCACCTTAAATATACAAAGAGCGCTTAGTTTTACACAGCTAGCGCCATCTAGCGAAGATACATTCTTCTCGGTTGGATCTCTATCTTAGCGATAGCTATCTTTGACTGACGAAAAAGAAGTGGTCGCCCTATGCCAGTAATATAGAAGTCATTGGGTCGCCCTATGACAGCAGTTACAGAAGAGAACGTGCAGGCAGTAAAAAAATAATTCAAGAGAATAGGCGTATAACATACGAAGAGATTCAACAGACTTTGCAGATCGGATCAGAAAGCGTTCACGAGATTCTTTACATGCACCTTCGCGTGAGGAGGATTGTTCGCGCTGGGTACCGCAAAACCTCACTGAAGCTCAGAAGCAGGCCCGCGTGGAATGGTGTCGCGACATGATGGTTAAATTTGACTCAGGCTCATCTCGGCGTATTTATTAATGATATCGTCACGGGTGAAGAGCCTTGGATTTATCACTACGATCCAAAAACAATGCGCCAGTCACCAGTGTGGCTGTTTCAAAATGAACCAGCACATAACCGATCTAGAAGCGCAGGCAAATATTTTTGTTGCTAGTTATTTTACTTAAAGTGGGTATCTGGTGTCAATTCCTTTACGAAATCAAAGTAGCATCAATGCCGAGTGGTATATTACAAAATTCTTGCTGGAAGTATTCGAGGCAGTGAGCAACAAGCGGCTGAAGACGGGGCTCCGCGGGCTACTGCTCCATCATGACAACGCACCCGCGGTCCCGCGCACTCGGCGCTCAAAACTAGGGAGTTCCTGGATAGCACACCGGTAAAACTGTTAGGTCACCACCTTACAGTCTTGACTTGGCGCCTCGTGACTTCTTTTTGTTCCCCAAATTAAAAAATCTACAGAAAGGAGCACAATTTTCGTCGCCGGATAATGCGCTAGCGGCGTTCGAGCGGGCTGTAGAAGAGGTGACTGAAGATTACTGAAAAAGTGTTTTCAAAATTGGTTCAGACTCATGAAACTTGGTATAGACGCTGGTGGAGAGTACTTTGAAATAAATTAATAAAAAAAAGACGTGTGGCATTCAGGGACTGCCGCGGTAAAGCTATTGCATAGCATTTTTTATCAACTTGTAACACTAAGAAAGTTACACCAGTAAAATTGACTAAGTCCTTTTAGTACCGCAAATCGCTAATACATGGCACTGTAAGTTTTTTTTAGAACGCGGTAACTTTACGTCACGCTCGGCCGAGCCAGTAAAATTGACTGTCCTTTTAGTACCGCAAATCGCTACTATTATCTATATCTATCTATATGGTACTGTAAGTTTTTTTAGATCGCGGTAGTGTTAGGTTTTTTTCGTTACGGAATTTCTAGATTCGGTCGCCGCGCTCAAAGCCCGCGATAAAAGCTATGCAATAGCTTAAAAAATACCAAGATTTTTTTTTTAGTTTCCAGTAATATTCTGAGTGCCCCACGTATAAATAAACATCATCATCAGCATATCACATAGGCCTCCCCCAAGGATCTCCACGACGACCGGTTCTGCGCTGCCCGCATCCAGCGGCTTCCCGCGACCTTCACCAGGTCATCGGTCCACCGAGTGGGAGGCCTGCCTACACTACGCTTTCCGGTGCGTGGTCGCCATTCGAGAACTTTACTACCCCAACGGCCATCTGTTCTACGAGCAATGTGCCCTGCCCACTGCCACTTAAACTTAGCAATTCTGAGAGCTAAGTCGGTTACTTTGGTTCTCTTACGGATCTCTTCGTTTCTGATGCGATCACGCAGAGAAACTCCGAGCATAGCACGCTCCATTGCCCTTTGGGTGACCTTGAGCCTTCTTATGAGGCCCATAGTAAGCAACCATGTCTCAGTTCCCTATGTTATCACTGGCAACACACACTGGTCGAAGACCTTGGTCTTAAGACACTGCGGTATCTGGGACGTAAAGATATTGTGAAGCTTCCCGAACGCTGCCCAGCCGAGTTGGATTCGACGATTGATCTCTTTCTCGAAGTTGGACTTACCTAACTGGACTGTTTGTCCCAGGTATACATATTCGGTAACAACTTCGAGTGTAGAGCCTCCAACCTTCAGAGGAGTAGGTATGACACGGACGTTTGACATAATTTTCGTCTTGTCCATGTTCATTCTGAGACCCACTTGTTAACCCACTGGTAGGCGACAAGCCACTGAAACAGGTGAGATCGACAAAACTATTAGGTTTCCATATAGACAGTGCTCTCACGTGGGAATCGCACATTGAGGAGCTTCGCACGAAGCTGGGTCACGCATGTTTCGCCCTCCGACGCCTTACAAGCACTGCATCGAAAGAAGCGGTGCGGGCATGCTATTTCGCCACGGTGCACTCTAACCTAACGTACGGCGCTGAGCTATGGGCTCGAGCCGCGGACGCTAATCGAGTATTCGTGATGCAGAAGCGAGCTGTACGCGCAATGGCGGGTGCGCCGCCCGACGAACCATGCGGACCACACTTCAAGGCGCTCGGGATACTCCCTTTACCCTGCGAGTATATCTACCAGGTGGGAGTGTTCGTGCACAGCAACCTCGAATCGTTTCAGCGTAGGGGTATAAATGAGACATACAGCTTGCGCAACAACGCCCACAAAGATCAATTAGTTGTACCGCCACACAAGCTAGCCGAATCAGACCGATCGGTCTACCTCCAGGGACCTAATGTATACAATCGTATACCATTAGAAATAATAAATGCAGCCTCCCGCCAAACTTTTAAAAGAAAATTAAAAAATTGGTTGTTACATCGCCAATTTTACAGTTTTAGTGAATTTATGGAAATGCCTTGCGTATGATAATTTATTATTCGAAATGAAATTAATGTTGAATTTTTTAAATGTAATTCATATATTGATTAAATATATTTTTAATTTTTTAAGCTTATATTAGCTTATTAAAATATAAATTTAAAAAAAAGCGTCGGTGGCTCTACCGGTAACGACTCGGTCCATCTAACCAGAGGTACCGGGTTCAAATCTGGACGGCCAATGTACCAATTAGTTTTTTAAAAAAAAACTTACGTACATATACTTACCGATTGCTTTAACGGTGAAGGAAAACATCGTGAGGAAACCTGCACACGCCTGCGAAGAAACTCGAAGGTTGTGTGTGAAGTCGACCAACCCGCACTGGGCCCGCGTGGTCGACTAAGGCCTAATCGCCCTGATTTAGGGTAGGCTCGAGCCCCTCGGTGGGGACGTATATGAGCTGATATAATAATAAAAAATATAAATTTTGACGTGTAACAAGAAAGTTATCGATAAGAGGCTCTACTGAGGCCATCGAGCATTGTGCCTAAGTCGTCCATAGTCTCAGCCATGATCACGATATCGTCAGCGAATCGAAGGTGGGTGATGTACTCGCAGTTGATATTGATGCCGAGTCCACCCCAGTGCAAAAGCTTAAAAACATCTTCCAGGGCGGCGGTGAACAGTTTCGGAGATATTACGTCTCCCTGTCTCACCCCTCGCTGCAGCTGGATAGGTTCCGAGTTTTGATCCTGGAGGCGACCGATGGTGGCGTTTTCATACAAACACTTCAGTACTTCGATATATCGATAGTCAACTTGGCACCTCTGGAGAGACTGTAACACAGCCCAATTTTCCACCGAATCGAAGGCTTTCTCGTAGTCCACGAATGCCAAGCATAGTGGCTGATTGTACTCTTCGGTCTTCTGTATAATCTGCTGCAGCGTATGTATGTGGTCATGGTACTAAATCCTTTTCGGAAACCGGCTTGTTCGGGAGGCTGGAAGTCGTCACACCTGCGTGGGATACGATTCGTAATGACTCTCGAAAACAGTTTGTAGACATGACTCAGAAGTGAAATGGGTCTGTAGTTCTTCAGCAGGATATTGTCGCCCGTTTTGAAGAAAAGCACGACCACACTTCTGTGCCATGCCTTGGGCGTTTGTCCCTCAAGTATAACGGAATTAAATAATTTCTGAAGAGCTTTAAGTACCGGTGTTCCACCTGCTTTCAGAAGTTCAGCCGTATTTCCATCATCACCCGGTGCCTTACTGTTTTTAAACTGTTTAAGAGCCATTCTAATCTCGTACAGGCTGACGTCCGGGATATCTTCGGTATAGTGTCGGGTAAGTCTAGCTCTTGGGTCTTTAGCCAGATCGCTGACAGGCAGACGTGTGGTCGTGTACAATTGTCCGTAGAACTTCTCAACTTCTTCCAGCAACTCAGTCTTAGACGATATGATCCTGCCGTCCTCAGTCTTCAGCTTGGTCAGTTGGCTTTGACCAACAGACAGATCTCTCGCGAACACTTTTGAGCCTTTGTTGTTCTCAATCGTCTCTTTAATACAATTTGTATTATAGTGGCGCAAATCGCGAGTTAGAGATTTAGAAATCTGCCTGTTTAGTTGCCGATACTGAGTAGCGTCTTCAGAGGACTGCAAAACCAATCTGCGTCTTTCTTCCATGAGGTTGCTGGTGAAGTCCGAGATTTTTTTGGTTCTGTTTAAACGGCGAGTTTTAAAAATCTTAGACCCGACCGTTTGGACAATTTCCACGAACCTGTCGTTATAATCGTCCACATTCTCGCAGTCTCCTTTAAATAAACATAGCATAAAAATAATTTTATGACTGTCTCTGAGGGTAAGTGGTAGAGTTTACTGAAGTAAACTATCCCTTTAGGAACTATATTGGGCTTTTCTGATTAGCAGTTCATGTCACTTTCCGCGCCCTCAACTGTTTCTATGCCACGTCAATCCGTTGCTGGGTGGGATCTATCTCGGGCTATGCTAATTAGTAGTCTTTGTCATTTCTAACCAAAAAATCAATGGGTACAAAAAACTCGACAATCTATTGCGGAGTTACGATGTTAAAGATATCAACTAAAATAAAGAGTTTTTTTTCAGTTCCCTCAGGATATGTATACATCAGACTATGCTATTTTCACGACATAAAAAGTAGCCTATGACCTTTCCCATGACAGGTTAGCTGCTTGCCAAATTTTGTCTTGATTGGTTGGTGTTATAGAGAGGTAACATATAAACAGACACATTTTCCTATTTATTATAATAAGTAAGGATTAATTGTCTTTTTCAAAAACAAAATTTTAAATAAGTAGGTAGGTAATTAAATAACTCTATTTAGGAGGGTTATATTTTTGACAGTCTTTGTATGTATGTTCATCTGTTCCCTCATATCTTGACAAATGGGGTGTCTTTGGGTTCATGCCATCTCTCCGCGTGTTATAGAATAGAAGTACATCTAGCATTTTAAAAATCAATATGTGCGGATTTCATAGGTAAAAAAAAGTATTGAGACAATAATTATAATCTTAATCATGTTTGGTATCAACAGTATTTGGTGTCTTGATGATCGTCTCTAAATATGTACATATAGCTTTTGCCCGCGGCTTCGCCCGCGTAGACATAGCTTTTATGACTCTTTTATAACGGTCGCGACGGATATTGCAAAATTGATGGAAAAGGACAAATCGAAACAAAAGACTATGGCGGAAGTAGCTCGTGAGGGTGAATGGAAACGTCCCACCTATAGTGAAGAGTGGATTTTAGTTCAGAAAAGAAGACTTCGAAACCGTTTTGTTGGAAATAAAGGCAAAGCAATAGTTGAACCGGAAGGAAAATTTAAAGCAGTGGCTACTAAAATACCTATTTATATATATAATGTGGCTAAGGGTACATCTACTAAGGATATTTCGGACTATATTATGCAAAAATCTAAAATTCAGGTAACGGTAGTAAAAATGAACATGAAAGTAGACAAGGATTACGATGCTTTTAAAATATTCGTGCCGAAATATAATCTGGACATTTTCCTGGATGAAGATTTTTGGCCAGAAGGAATATCATACAGGAAGTTCATAAATTTTGAAAAAAATGAAACAGACAAAATGTCAAGTCTGAATGAGGCAATAACCGCAAAAACTAACAATAATGGATTACAAAACTAATATCAATTTAGTAACTTTTAATTGCAAAAATGTTATTAGATCTGTTGACTGCTTGAGGAGACTGTGTGTATCGGCTGACGTCATTGCGCTGCAAGAAACATGGCTTCTGCCGCACGACTTAGCTTTCTTAAGTCAGATTGATAAGGATTTTGCATTCACCGGTAAATCAGCTGTCGACACATCGGCGGGCATAGTTCGAGGTAGGCCCTATGGTGGGGTGGCCTTACTATGGAGAAAAAATATTTTTCCGTCGGTGAGCGTAATTGAGTGCAAAAGTGTGCGTTTATGTGCTATAAAGGTCGATGTCAATGATAGCTCTGTGTTGGTGTTCTCGGTATACATGCCTACTGATTCTTCAAATAATCTAATTGAATTTACTGACTGTCTAAGCGAAATCAACGCAGTGATCGAGAATAACAATGTGGAGACAGTTTTTATGCTCGGAGATTTCAACGCGCATCCTGGTGAGTTATTCTGTTATGAACTAATGAACTTCTGTGCTGAACAGTGTTGGTCATGCGTCGATTTTGACCTGTTACCGCCGTTTCCCGACACCTAAACGTTTTTCAGTGAGGCGCACGGGTCCAAGCGGTGGTTAGACCATTGTATAGCGACTGAGGCAGCGCTTCACTTAGTAATAAGTGCAGCAGTGTTATATGATACCTACTGGTCGGATCACATGCCTATTGAATTAATTTGTAATATGAATTTAATTTATCCAAAGTTAGGAAAATGTATTTTAAGTTGTAACCAGGTAATATGGGGGGAAAGGGATTCAAATCAAATTAATAATTATGCTGAAATTTGTCATTGTAAATTAAGAGAAATTGATTTTCCTATGGAATTTCGAGAGTGTAGTGACCGGTTGTGTTCTAACAGCAGTCATAAGTTAATACTAAATAAAATGTATAACGAAATCGTATGTATACTTACACAGGCGTCAGAACATAGTTACAAAGCGCGCAAAAAACCTAAATATAATGTTATTGCTGGGTGGAATAAACATGTTAAGAAAGCGCACACTGAGGCTCGGCAGGCATTTCACGTTTGGAGTCTGTACAATAAGCCTTCCTCGGGTAATGTTTATAATAAAATGTGTGAGACGCGTAGAATCTTTAAATCTAAATTAAGGTGGTATCAAAATAATCAAAACCAGATTAAAATGGATATTATTGTACAAAATCATTCTGCAAAAGACTTCAGTAGGTTTTGGAAAAATACAAATAAATTAAGTCCACAACCGAGTCTCCCGGTTTGCGTAGCGGGTGAGAAGGATGCAAAATTAATAGCTAACCTATTTAAAGATCACTTCAAAGTAGATTCACCTCTGGGACAGGCGTCTGGAGGCCTCGTTGCCGAGAGTCACGCCTCGGAGAAGATTACCAAGTTCTCTGCAGAGGAGATTGCTGATGTGATTAAAAATATGCGTAGAGGTAAGTCTCCGGGGCATGACAGTCTCGGCATCGAGCATCTCCGATATGCGGGTGTACATCTCCCAAGAGTGTTGGCTATGTTTTTCAGCCTTTGCATAGGTCATTCTCACCTGCCCGATGATCTGATGAAAACCATTGTGGTGCCAATTGTGAAAAATAAAACGGGTGATGCCTCTGAGCTCGCTAATTATAGGCCTATATCTCTTGCAACTGTAATAGCGAAGGTATTGGATGGTTTGCTTGATAAGCACATGGCTAGTCGCATTGATTTGCATGATGCACAGTTTGGGTTTCGGCCCAACCTATCCACGGAAAGTGCCATTCTGTGCCTCAAGCACACTGTCCAATACTATACAAACAGAGGTACCCCTGTTAATGCTTGTTTCTTGGATCTCTCGAAGGCGTTCGATTTGGTAGCTTATGATGTGTTGTGGCAAAAGCTAAATACTGAAACAAGTGTACATGAGGAAGTTATATCAGTACTTAAGTATTGGTATAACAACCAGACCAACTATGTGCGTTGGGCGGGCTCTCTCTCAGACGAGTACAGGGTAGAGTGTGGGGTGAGGCAAGGTGGCCTTAGTTCCCCCAGACTCTTTACCTTGTATATAAACGGGCTGATTGTTGAGCTCAGTAAGACTAATGTCGGATGTCATATTGACGGTACTTGTGTTAATAATCTTAGTTACGCAGACGACATGGTCTTGCTGAGCCCGACAATCAGTGCCATGAGGAGGCTGCTTCATATATGTGAAACATATGCTGAGGCCCATGGGCTCAGATACAATGCCAAAAAAAGTGAATTACTTGTTTTCAAAGCAGGCACCAAATGCTACTCTATTGTGCCTCAAGTAACACTTTCGGGTGTTCCTCTTAAGAGAGTAGAGAATTTTAAGTATCTGGGTCACTGGGTCGATGCTAACCTAAGTGATAACTTGGATTTGGAACGGGAGCGCAGGGCTTTGTCTGTCCGATGCAACATGCTGGCCCGTAGGTTTGCACGCTGTACTGATCAGGTTAAAAAGACGCTCTTTCGAGCATACTGTCAGTCTTTCTACACGTGCAGCCTATGGGTCAAGTATACGCAGAGTGCATACGAGGCTCTGCGTATCCAGTATAACAATGCATTCAGGGTGCTGTTGGGTCTGCCGCGCTTTTGCAGCGCCTCCGGCATGTTTGCAGCGGCACAAATCGATGGTTTTCACGCAATCATTAGGAAACCCTGTGCCTCCATGCTGTGGCGTGTGCGCGTCAGTACCAACAGTATCCTGAGCTTAGTTGCTGACAGGTGGGACAGTCCGATGCTGGAGCGGTGGATACACCTTCACACAGTGAGGTAGTATCTACCGCTTCCCTTCGTAAGACTGATACTTAATTTAATTACTTTGTTTTGTTTTATTATTGTTCTTTAGTTTAGTTGTATACCCTACTAACAATTGTTTATTTAAGGTTTTTGTATTTTTATTAACACAATTATGGGTCTATGAAGCCTGAAAATAAAATGATAAATAAATAAATAAAATAACTAAAAAAAAGACGATTTATTCAGTTCCCTTAGGAACTGCATCGGACTATCCTATTTTCACGGGATAAAGAGTAGCCTATGTCCTTTCCCGTGACACAGTCTACCTGCATGCTAAATTTCATCAAGATTGGTAGAGGTGTTGAAGTGTGAATAGGTAACAAACAAACAAACACATTTTAACATTTATAATTATATATAAGTTAGGATTTCTAAATCTTAAATAACATATAAAACGTCGGTGGCAGAACGGTTAGGGCCACTATCTCCTGTCCGGAAGGCCGTGGTTCGAATGCTGCTACTTAACAATATCTATACGAATATCGATTTCATACTGGTATGTACGTTTATCCGACGCTCTTACGGTGACAAAAACATCGTGAGGAAACCTGCACACGCCTGCGAAGAAACTCAAAGCTTATGTATGAAGTCAATCAACCGCGTGATCGTCTAAGACCTGATCGCCCTAACTCAGGGCAGGTCGAGCCCCTTGGTGGGGACGTATATAAACTGATATGATGAAATAATACATATACCTATATTATCGAAAAACTAATTCAAATCATTGTATCAATCTAGTAATAAAACTTCCTAAAAATATGAATATGGGTCAAATCCTCGAGTCGTATCAGCTCCAAAGTAGCCCATGACGCACTTCTCGTTGCCGCACTGGATGGCACGTCACATCTCCTCTCTCGAAGGCGACGGCGAATCTCCTTTGTGAAGGCAAAGGCCTCTGAGGGTTCGGCAGCTGGTTGTCTCACAGACCAGCGGCACAAAGCAGTAATTTGCCTTCAAGACCGAGTACTTATTATGCTTTTTTCTCGCCGAAAATTGAGCAGCAGTACCGTACGGGTGAGAAGTGAGGCAGAAAAAGTAGAGTCCCAAAACAGGCACGTTCCTCTCTGCCATAGCACTTGTTTAAACCCTCCGGCCTATTGACATCACATCGACTAAAGCCCAGTGGCTGCATCAAAGATGGAATATTCCATCTGGCCGATACCAGTGCCCTCCGAGCGAGTTCATTAAGGAATTGGTGACGTGGGCATCTTCACAAACAACGACCGCAACTCAGTGAGTGATGGCCAATTGCCTCCACCGTGGACCCGCATATACATTGATGAGGTTCACAGATATTGATATTGCAGGCGGAGAGCAACTGCCACACGCAAATACTCGCCGTCAGAAGAGTTCCCTTATCTGTGCCTCTTATTAAAAGAAGCTAAACTCGATTTATTTGTTTTTAATTTTTTTACACGATTGCAATCTATAAAAAATACCTATCTGTTCGTCTATGAAACACATCGATGCGTGCCATAGTTCCAGAGAGTTGTGTAAAAAGCGTATACTGAAAAATACATAAAAGAAATCCACTCAAAAGTATGAAATAATATTTTAATGTTTTAACACAACTAAAGCGCGTTTTATTATTCCTGCAGTGCCATCTATTGACATTTTGCTGCTATGATTATAATGTGTGGTATGTGTAGTTTATATGTTGAAAAAGTACTCTATATTTATTATTGTAAGTATCGATAGATAATTTCCCACGGGACCTCTTTAGTTTTCCGGAATAAAGAATACCCGACTATACAATGATGTTCAAAACACCCCATCCCAATGTAATGGTTTCATATTGTTACGTTGAGTCATTCTAAACATAAAATTTTTTGCATTCCTGCAGGAACCCTTTTTTTTTGGGATTCACAATGTCCCAGTTTTAGTTCGCGATAAGGGTGTCAACGTGTAAAATTTGATTGTAATATGTCAAGCCGCATTTGCGAGGTGAGCCATTCTATAAATGAATACCTTTGATTTTCCTACGGGATCTCTTGAATTTTCCAGGATAAAAAGTATCCTATATGTTAACCCGGGCTATTAGGAACCACCATACAAAATTTCATCAAAATCGGCCTGGTAGTTTTTGCGTAATGCGCGAACATACATACAGACAGACAGACAGACAAAAATTCCAAAAGTTGTTGTTTTGGCCTCTGTATCGTTAGTAATGTCCACCACAGTTATTATTTTCCAAATATATTTCATGTACAGACACGGCCCCGTTACAGTTTTATTATATTAATAGATAATATGCAAATGTTTTTAAGTACCTATATAGTTTCACGAGCGATAGTATGAGATGGCCCAATGTAAGTACGCGCGCTACAATCAAGCAACACGACACACCATCGCCAGTAAAAAATTGTACTCTGAGCACGAAACACATGGAAATGAATAAAAAAAGCAAAAAAAGTATAAAAACAATGGTTTCCCCCATGAAATCATGTCTTTAAGTATTTTTCTTTTGAACTGGGATAATAGCCGTGGTATACCTAAAGCAAGCCATAATGGTTATGCCATAAAGATTATGATATAAATTTGGATAACGATAGGGCTTGCGACTGAAAGGTGGAGGTGAAAACTAAAGGCTAAGATATCAGGCGGGAAACTCTTGTTTTCATACTTTTCACTAAAGATATTTCGTAGTCAGGTTTTAGTTTATTTACATAGTCAGTTATATCCCTAGTTACGTATCTCCGTACCTAGATACGGATGTTAGTATCTTATTGCGACATAAGTAGGTACATTTCGGGAGTTGGGCCGGGGGGCGGTAGGTGTCTTATCGATCCGCGAACAGCTGTGCGCGCATCGCCGGTCGCCGCAGCTTCCATCTCTGGATAAAGGTATACGTACTTACTAATTTGGGAGACAGAAATTGATGAACAGGCCTTTGTAGTGGTAACACCAACCGTTCATTAGGTTCTTAACAGATGTCTTAACAAAATTGCATTGATATCCTCAAGTTTTTACACATTACACAACAAAGCTCGGGGGTAAAGGAATCCATAGTCAATTCGTAAAAAAAATTGGACCCCCATACTAAATTTCACAAAATTGGAAGATGAGCTTATATTTTTTTTTCGATTTCAGCAAATTTGTAGTACAAAAGCTTTTTAGCTTGATGAGTAGCAGCCTCATCATCTCTTCCAATAGGGGCGGAAAATACGGCTAAAGATATTTGAACCGGAGGATGCGCTGCAGTGTCCTTTTCATAAATTGCAACACATCTGCAACCACACTGCGGTCGCGAACCCACCTGCCAAGCGTGGCGATTATGTCAAAGCCCCCCACAATGATCGACGCATCAATAAAACGGCCCCTAGTCCCCGGCCTAGTGTTTTTCCTGGCTCCAGTAGCAGTGACGGTAACGCGGCGGGGCGGGGGGTGCGAAGAATCCCCGGCAGATGCCAAACCCAACGACCTTTGGCCCTGGCAACTTACAACACGCGTACACTGTGGAGACTGGCGAGAAGCTTACAGAACTCGAAGAAGGATTAAGCAGGTTACGGTGGGTTATCGTGAGTTTATGTGAAGTCCGAAGAGAGGGAGAGGACACCATAAACCATACATCCGGAAACCTGCTCTATTTCCGGCAGGGCAATCAACTGTCCCAGGGTGGTGTCGGGTTTCTCGTCCGCAAACTCCTTATTAACTATGTGTTCCAGATCATGAGCGTTTCGACAAGAGTAGCATACCTTATACTCAGAATCACCAAACAGTATTCGATGAAGGTCGTACAGGTGTACGCGCTGACCACGGAAAACTTCAGCGACGAGGTAGCGACTATGTATGATGACATCTCTACAGCCATACATGGCACCAGGATCTATTATACCGTTGATATGGGGACTTCAACGCGAAACTGGCAAACGAAGCGATGGTGAGCTGAGAGTGGGACAATTTGGATACGGAGAAAAAAATGCACATGGTCAGATGCTGGCCGACTTTATGTAGAAGGAGAGTCTCTTTATGATCTCTCTATCTCTTATCGTGTTGCACGATTAACCATGCTATCCAAGGGATAGACGGCGGTTACCTAGTGTAGCACTTAGCATCACCCACGATCACGTGAATGGCATTTAGATTTACATCTACGACTTTTATACACATTGGAATCAGATATGCAGGTTTCCTCGCGATGTTTTACTTCACCGTTAAAGCAATCGGTGAGTTTATGTAAGTTTCGAAAAACTCATTGGTATATTGGCCGTCCGGATTTGAACCCGGGACTCCCCGTTAGGAGGACCGAGTCGCTACAGATATAGCCACCGATGCTTTTCCTTAACGATGAACTCCTTCTTCAAAAAGTCAAAAAAGCGGAAGTGGACATAGTTGCATCTCAATAGGGCGTAACGAAGAACGAAATTCACTTCATCTTGTCGACCAGAAGGCAAATATTCAATGACGTCTCTGTGATAAATTCAGTATAAACTGAAAGCGATCACCGAATGGTAAGAGGCTCATTGATTCTTAAAACCTAGTTAGAAAGATGTCGTCGGATGAAGTCTTCACCTCGACCAGCGCCTGTCCAGCTCCAAAACCCCGAAATTTCAGTTCGAGTTGCATGATCGCCTCCAATGCCTAGGAGACTGCGAGAATGTGGACAATTGTAAGGTCAGGTACATTAGTTGTAGACTACGTAAGTAAGTACGTTTAAAGAATTTTAAATTACAAATTAAACTCTACTGCAGTAATTCATCAGTTGAAAGCTATATTTGCTTGATATGGAATTCCTTTGGAATTGGCTAGTGACAAAGGTCCTCAATTTTTTAAGAGTTTAGATAATTTGTTATTGGTCGGTTTACTCTCACAACTTCTTCTTCATTGTATCCTAGTTCAAACGGACTTGCAGATTCAAGTGTTTAAGTTGTCAAATCTTTAGTGAAGAAATGTTTGCATGATGGCACAGACCCCTAAACAGCACTTTTAAACTTAAGAAACCAGCCTAAAGAAGGTTGTCCTTCTCCAGCTAATTTTAAATTCAATAGGAATTTGAATTCGAAATGTCCAGTGTTTAAATTTTGTCTTCAACCAAAATTGTATAAACGAGATAAAAAAAATTATACGTAATATCCGTCATAAAAAAAACAGAGAGTTATAACAAAGATGCTCGAATTTTAAAAGATAGTGTTCCAAATCAGAATATGATGTCTAAGAAAAAGAGTAAAGATAGGAATTGGACACCAGAGAAAATAGTTACCAAATCTGAATTTCCTAGATCTTATATAGTTATTGATAATCAAAGAAACATGAAGGTACGAAAGAAATAGACAACACATATTGATAATAATTACTATTTAAATATGAAAAATTAAGATAGTAATTTACAAAATAGAAATGCTAAAACCACTGAAAGTTAATTTATTACAAGAGATTGTAATGTAACTGAAGATGAAAATTAAACTATTGTAAATGATTCAATTATAACTGAAAATAAAAATTTTAATAATGCTGGGAATCTTTTAGATAATTCTTTCAGCAATAATCTTAAAACTCGTAAAAAAAATGTAAAAAGGTAGGATTGTAAAACCTCCAGTTAAATTAATGTTTGATGATTAATCATAATAATTGAATGGAAATATTGAGAATTTATGTGTATAGGAACAGGTTTTAGCGCGTGGTGGGTGTCATGGTGACATTTTTACAAATAAAATTTCAATTTTGTATTATACTTTTGTTTTATTTAACTACATATTTAAATGAGTGTTTACGGGCATTACATTAAGTGTGCTTAGCATCAATATTAACGGCGAGTACATTACTCACCTCACCTCCAATTCGCAGACGATATAGTGGTCATGGCTGAGACTATGTAGGTAGAAGACCTAATAGTACAATGCTCGATTGCCTTAGTAGAGTTTCTCAACAAGTGGGTCCTAAAATTAACATGGTCAAGACGAAAATAATGTTAAATGCCCGTGTCGTACCCACTCCTCTAAAGGTTGGAGGCTCTACACTCGAAGTTGTTGACGAATATGTATACCTGGAACAAATAGTCTTGTTAGGTAAGTCTAACTTCAAGAAGGAGATCAATCGATGTATTAACTCGGCTGGGCAGCGTTCGGGAAGCTTAACAATATCTTCACGTTCCAAATACCGCAGTGTCTCAAAACTTAGGTCTTTGAACAGTGTGTGACGTATGTTGCCAGTGTCAACATACGGCACTGAGACATGTACGCTTACTATAGGTCTCATAAGTAGGCTCAAAGTTACCCAAATGGGACGATGGAGCGAGCTATGCTCGGAGTTTCCTTACGCGATCAAATCACAAATGAGAAGATCCGTAGGAGAACCAAGATAACCGAAATAGCTCACAGGATCGCTAAACTTAAGAGGCAGATTGCCTTTAGAGTAGGTAGTAAAGTTCTCGAGTGGCGACTACGCACCGGAAGATATAGCGTAGGTAGGCCTCTCATACAGTGAACCGACGACCTGGTGAAGGTCTCGGGAAGCCGCTGGATGCGGGCAGCGCAGGACCGGTCGTCGTGGAAATTCTTGGGGGAGGCAAAGCCCCAGTTAACGGGACCTACACCGATATTGTTACACTCTGTGTAGGTACTCCACATAGTAATAATCTTAATAAGCCCGCTAACACCGCTTCGGCCTCATCATCAGTTATCTCATCACTAACCATCTGTCAGAGGTTTACTAATAGTGGATAATTTATCCAGCTGTGCATGTTTTCTCACGATGCCTTCACCATCTGACGTAGTCGGGCACAAACTTTGTGCCACAATGAGAATTATTATAATATACGTCGGGCATACAGAAATCAGGGGAGCAGAATGTGTTTGTCTGTTACACAAACAAATTTTAACTCTTCACGCTTCAACACCTTAATAAATCTTGACGAAATTCGCCATAGAGGTTGCCTGTGTCATGGAAAGGACAAAGGCTACTTTTTATCCGGTGAAAATAGCATAGTCCGATACAGTTCAGGAGGGAACTGAAAAAAAGACTAATTTTTGGTTGATTTCTTTCACATCGCAACGGAGCAACGGATTGTAAATTTGCTATTTTGTTCCTAAATGGATTTTTAGAGACCAAAAGCAGTATTGTATAATAATTAGGTACTTATGAGTAAATTGTGTAAATTGTTGTGATTATTTGTACAGAGATGGTTGAGGGGGTGGGAAACGACATAGCCTACTAATTAGCATATCCCGAGATAGTTCCCGAAGGATCAGGGAAAAACTCATTTTTAACCTCGCGCCTCTACCCAGTGCAGTCAAAGTAGTTATAGAGCGTCGGTGGTGTAGGTGTAATGGCTATATAGGGCCGCCGCCTCCTGCCCGGGAGGTCGTGGGGGGTGGTTCGAACCCTGCCACGTACCAATGTGTTTTCGAATTTAGATTTCATATGTACGTTTATCCGAGGCTCTTACGGTGAAGGAAAACATCGTGAGGAAACCTGCACACGCTTGCGAAGGTTGTGTGTGAAGTCGACAAACCCGCACTGTGCCCGCGAGGTCGACGAAGGCCCGATCGCCCTATTTCAGGGTAGGCTCGAGCCCTTCGGTGGGGACTGGGAACGTATATGAGCTGACATTATGACCTAGTGTAGTAGGCCTTGTAACTAAGATAAGTACTTACATAATAAAAATCGTTGAGCCATTTTAGAGAAAAGTAACAATCAAGGTGGTTTTAGAAAGGAAGTACCTTCCTGGAATGAAGTACAGCCTACAGGCCCTGCACTACAGCGGCGTGTAATGAGTAGGCCATATACAGTTACATTGTGTACGGGGCAGTAATCCAAGCAAGTAAAACTTGCGAAATAACCTAGGAGCACGGGAGTGCCCCCGCCAAGTCGAGCACGGTTTTCTCAAATCAACTCACGGTACTTTTGAGCCCCTGTATCTTCGTTCTGGATATATTACTGAACCTACGACGTCTACACCCAAATAACAATTTGTACCTAATGTAGTCAAGTCAAAGTCTAAGTTCCATTATTTCGTTTTTGACTCACCTACCGATCATCAAAAATCTAAATTACTTCTACCTTACCTACAAACTTTAAATTTGGTGTACGGATAGGTATCAGTATCTTCACAAAGGGAAAACTTTCAACATAAAGATTAAAAAAAAACAATTCCTTCAGAAAATAGTACTGTGCGTACAACAAGAAGGAAAAAACAGAAAAGGTATTTGTTGAAAACTCTTAAAGTTTTTTATAAAAAATATAGAGAAAAGGAAGGAAAAGCAAAATATTCAGCGTTTAAAAAGTACCACCCCTTTTATGTAGTGCGCCCTAAAACTACTGACCGGAACACATGCGCGTGTCTTCGACATGAAAACTTTCTAATGAAAATAAAAAAGTTAGTCATTAAGAATGATCGACACCCAAAACTGAGATGAAATCATCACTTTCAAAAACATGCGCTTATGGTGAATGTTCCAAATGCGAAAACTATTGTTACACGTTTGACTGGGATTCTCACAGTTGCGAAGAACTTGTCATTTTGGAAGATATTTCCTTGAAAAAATACGAATATTTTGTAAACGGCAACGACAAAATAACTAAGATGTTAAAAAAACCAATTCGTAACTCATTGGCGTCTCTTACAGAAAATTTCAATGAGGAACTTAAAAGTAATGAAAAAAACATGAGTTCAACATAAGGCATCAATATTCCCAATATCAATTTATTATGTGAAGGAACAGAGGCTGAAGTGGCTATACTTATAGACTTCAGTGAGAATTATGTATGTAAACTTGGAACTGAAGTGCAAAGTATGCATTTTGGAGCATCAAAAGTACAAATTACCATCCGCAATGGTGTACTATACGTTAAAGATAGAGAAAAAGAGTCATTTGCATCCATATCACCATGTAATGACCATTCTCCCGAAGCAATTTGACCACATTTGGAACCAATACTCAGTTACGTCAAAAGCAAATTTCCAAACATAACAAATTCATTTTTTTTCTGATTGCCCTACCACCCAATACCGACAAAAAAGAACTTACTTATTTTCTAGATTCACAAAAGACATTACGCACGCTACGAGGAACTTTAGCGGGCATCACATGGTAAGGGAGCTGCGTATGGTGTTGGTGCTGCTATGAAAAATAGGTTGAACGATTTTGTGGCCAGATGAATGGACATAAGCTGACAAAGTTTTCAAAGTTTTAAAATACTCGGACACTAAAGTAATGATTATCTATGTCTCTGAGTCCAACATACGTAAGTACACTGTTGCGGAAAATTTAACACCTGTGCCACAAACTATGGGTTTCCATCAAATTATTAGAACAGATTTAATTGAAAACATAAAATTTAGATATCTTAGCTGATTTTGCATTGATTTTTTACTACAAAGAGGTAGTTGTGATTTCTTTGTTGTTCAATATCACTTGTTTGCATCATCCGTAAATGATAAAAAGAGAAAATTTCTGGACTTGGAAGGAAAACAGAACAGAAGTTATGAAAAGGATCTAACTAGTAATAAAATAAGAAGGTATTCCAGAACTATTACAGAAACTGAAGACGCAAATAAGGAATCTTTTAATAGAACTATTTTTGAAGAGGAGCAAAAATGTTAACTTAAGGTAACAAGAAAACTTCAAGATTAAAGAAAATTAAAATCTTAAATGAAGTAAGATATATGCCAGAAAATTATGCTTATTCCAATTTAAATAATTGCCATTCGTTAAAGTTAAATAAAATAGACTAAAAAACAACCAGTTGCCAGTTAACTGTAACAAGGAAAATATAAACATACCTATACGACGAGCCTACTCCATCCACCTCAGGTATACAGGCATAATTACAAAGCAAAAGTACAACTTAAATAAAAAAACAAGTGTGCTTTAGATCACACGACTGAAGTAAAACTTCTTTAGCTCCTAAAATTACATCTTAAATTAATATTTTTTAACTAATGTTAAATTTTGCATGGAAACCTATTTTAAAGTATTTTTTTTACTGAAGATGATTTAAAGTTATTTAATTTATGTAAGTTCAAAGCATCTGACTCTTAAAGGTGGTATAATATTTGTTGTTAATTATTTCTATTTAAGTATCAAATCGCAGTTGTCGCATTAATTTTCTTAATTTTCTTAATTTACTAAGTAAAATTAGAAAATTAAAAGTCAACATCAGCTAAATAAATAATAATTTAAGATAAACTTAGTGTTTCTTTCTATTTCAGTAATAAATCGCACACAATTGTCGCACTATCCTACGTATATCACTAAATAAAATAAACTTAAAATCATCGTTAGTATAAAAAAATACAATTCAAAATAGGTATGCAAGCAAAATCCGATGACCTGGTGAAGGTCGCGGGAAGCCGCTGGATGCGGGCAGCGCAGAACCGGTCGTCGTGGAAATCCTTGGGGGAGGCCTATGTCCAGCAGTGGAGATATGATGATGCAAGCCAAATCACCGCTGTTCAATATAAATGCGGCTTTATACGTACGTTACTCACTTCTCGTGTACGGTCTATCTATCCATCCCAGAGAGCATTATCATAAAAAAAAAAGTTGGAAATGATAAATGTGGAAAGTGGATTACGGAGTGTATAAAAATATCTACTGTGACAAAGAGAAAGCGATGTTTTAGTTACTAGGTTACTAGCAAGATAAAAGTAGCCTCAAAAAAAGTAAACATCGAGAATATTCGAAAATACTAAGACAGTGTATACAAATGGCACAGAAAACTACATATGAGAGGTATATGATGAAATAATTTTAAATGTCATGGGATATTATAAAAAAAATACAGGACAAAACAACAACAAGAATTGCTATATTAATCAAATAAATCTTATTAATGTTATTATTTCTAACACTGACGACATTGCAAATTTGTTTAACAAGTATTTAATTGATTTGACAAATAAGGATAAAGTAAACAGTAACAGTAAAATCGATCTTAGCCATGTTACACTGGAAAACTGAAGCATGTATATATTTCCAGTAGACAATGAAGAAATCTTTAAAATAATTAAATCTCTGAAAAACACCTCAGCAGTTGGTTATGATGATATCTCATCCATATTAATTAAACAAATGCATGCACCACTCGTACCAATATTGACTCATCTGATAAAAAATCTTTGTTCAAGGAACATTTCCTGACATGCTTAAAATAACAGTACTAAAACCAGTTTATTAAAAAATGGAAAGATGTCTTATTGAAAACTATAGGCCAATATCATTAATTCCTATCCTAGCTAAAATATCCGAGAAAGTAATACATACCCGACTAATAAAGTATCCAAGTAGATAAGTTTAAAATCATAACAAAAGACCAAAATGCATTTCAAAAAGGTAAATCGACATCTTTAGCAGTTTTCAATCTTATACCTCAGGTCACAAAAAATATAGATACCGAAATACCCACTACAGTAGTTTTTTTTTTGACATGAGTAGGGCATTCGATTTCGTCTCCCGTGACATTCTCCTGAGCAAATGTGACATTTATAATTTTCGAGAAATCTCTGGAATGGTTAGACAGTTACCCAAAAAACGAAAAGCAATATGTTGAACCGGCAACTAGAGGAACACACAAAGATGGAAAATGTGAAAGTGTTTGCAGATCATTGACTCTGTTTAACAATGTTGGGGTCCCACAGGGCAGCATGCTAGGCCCATTGTTGTTTTTATTGTATATTAACAATCTTCCCGCTGCAATAAAACATAGGTGTATTTTGTTTGCAGACGACATATCGGTCATAATTCAAGGAAATAAAAATGACGTAAATAGCTAGATAACAATAATAAAACTGTACATAACATAATGAATTAAATGAATAATAATAATAATTTAACAGAAAATTTAAATAAGACGACATTTATACAATTTGAATGTAATATTTCATTGACCTACGAAAATCAAATAATATCATAAAGTTGAAAAGTGAGATTTCTAGGTATCATAATTGATGATGCCTGCTCCTGGGAACCTCATATTGAAAATTATGCACAAAAATAAACAGGTTCTCATAGTAATTCACTGCGGCGTCTGGGAAGGGGGTAGTTAACAATAATGCAAACATGCAGGCATACCATGGTTACGTTATGTCCGTACTTCGATATGATTTAATTATTTGGGGAAACTCTGTGCAAACAAACCGAGCCTTTATATCGCAGAAACAGTGTATATAATTTATAGCAAATCTTTTTGCTACTTTACTCGATCTTCTTGCTGTTCGGTATTTACGATTTGTAATTAGTTTCTCTGCATCGAATTGTTTTGAAGATTTGAATTTCTGGTTGTCAAGGAGATGCAGTCTATTATTTGTTGAAAAAGTCAATTGGTCATCGCAACGTGTCTCATGGATCTTGTTAATTTGTTCTAAATTCATTATTTTAATTTCCACCATTCCTGTATTCATTATGTGCTCTAATAAAATGTATCAAAGGTTATTTTGGGGTACGTTCTTCCTGATTTCTTGGTCGTCTCCGTCTCCCTTCATGCTTTCCGCTGATGTAAATTGTTTTCCTTTTTGTGTTTTTAGGGTCCCACCAACTATTTATTAACGATGATTCACTTGCCTGGCAACCAGGACCAACGTCTCTCACCCAACGTCCCACATTGAGGCTAATTTTCTACTTCTGTGCCCCCGACATTTTACCAGTATGTTCATCGGTCCAGCTAAGCAGCGCAGGGACCTTTAAAATTATATCTCCTTTCCCATTACATAATAGAGATTCTTTTTGGACTCTATGAACTTTTAAAAATTTATGAAGTGTTATACGTGTTTTACGTGTTAATTTTAAGAATGAACAGCTGTATTGCAACCCCGTACGTACCTGGTTGCCTCCACATCAACTAAATCGATTTTAATAAACTATTTTTTAGGGTGTAATTTCACATCAGCATTTCGTAATCAATTAGCTGAAATGGTCTCATCCGCTCAAACTTCTATTTTATTTCAGCAATTACTCTAAAAATGATCTGCGGTGACCATCACTTTTTTAAAAAGTACTCTGTTCTTTTTTTATCTAGACAATTCATTATATTTTTTACTTATTACATCTTTTTTCCTTTTCTTAACTCAACCTTTGGCTTACTCATCCCATATTCTACGTATTATGTAGCAAGACCTTTCTAGGCTATTTTCTTATTTTAAATAAATTTTGTTACAACATGTAGTTCAATGGCTACAACGTTAATATGTAATGTACCGCGAATAACTCCATGTAAGCCTATGTTTCAAAATTTTAACCTACTTACACTGCCTTCGCTCTATGTGTACGAAATTTGTAATTTTGTAAAGGACAACCTATCTCTTTAAATGGGATGAAAATCCTCTACACAATAGAAGGCACCCTGGCAACCTGCTTCTGCCCACAGCTAGGACACAGTTATATATGAGGAGTTGTTATCCTATGGCAATAAGAATATACAATGAATTACCTACAAAACTAAAAGATTTGCCAACGAACAAATTCAAAACATAATTATATAAATGGCTTGTTGAGAAGGCTTTTCATTCTGTAAATGAATATTTAAATTTCAAAATACCATGTACTTAACTATGAATGAAATATGTATGGGTTATTTATTACGTTCAATAAATGACATATTATACACTATCTCATCCTCTAGTTAAATTAAAAAATATTATACATAGGACAAATTTGGTTGTGATTTGACATGTACAAATATTTTAGTTAGTAAAATGTTTTAAAGAAATTGTAGTATACATTGTTTTGAATGCTTGTCTTAGGCTAAACATGAAAAACTTTATGACTATACATCTTGGACTTTCAAAGTTTTTTTAATTACGTAAATTTTGATAATGACGTTAGAAATGCGACCACAGATGGCTGTCATCGCCAAACAATGCAACGGTGCACCAATAACTTAAGTTTTAGTTCTCTTGACAGGTGTTATTTTATATATTCTGAATACATTTATTAAAATAAATAATATAATATTTATTAAATTTAAGTATTAACTTAAATTTCAAATTAGGATAAAGTTCTCTTGCCTCTCGCTCACGTGAAGTTATCTTGTACGAGTATTTAGTTAATTTTATGGAAATCAACTGTTCAATTCTCTTAACAGGTGTTATTTTATATATTCTGAATACATTTATTAAAATAAATAATATAATATTTATTAAATTTAAGTATTAACTTAAATTTCAAATTAGGATAAAGTTCTCTTGCCTCTCGCTCACGTGAAGTTATCTTGTACGAGTATTTAGTTAATTTTATGGAAATCAACTGTTCAATTCTCTTAACAGGTGTTATTTTATATATTCTGAATACATTTATTAAAATAAATAATATAATATTTATTAAATTTAAGTATTAACTTAAATTTCAAATTAGGATAAAGTTCTCTTGCCTCTCGCTCACGTGAAGTTATCTTGTACGAGTATTTAGTTAATTTTATGGAAATCAACTGTTCAACTAATGGTTGCATAGTTTTTACAAGTTCAATATGAACAGATGTTCATATTTAGTCATAATTACAATGTTATTACCTACGAAGAAACTATGTATTCTTCGTAGGTTATTACATCGAATCAGAAACGAGGAGATTCGTAGGAGAACCAAAGTAACCGACATATTTCTCAGAATTGCTAAACTTAAGTGGCAGTGGGCGGGGCACATTGCTCGTAGAACAGATGGCCGTTGGGGCAGTAAAGTCCTCGAGTAGCGACCGCGCACCGGAAAACGTAGTATAGGCAGGCCTCACACTCGGTGGACCGATGACCTGGTGAAGATGGCGGGAAGCCGCTGGATGCGGGCGGCGCAGAACCGGTCGTCGTGGAAATCCTTGGGGGCGGCCTATGTCCAGCAGTGGACGTCCTTCGGCTGATATGACGATGATGACATTGTTAGGAAGGTACCTGAAAGTGAAACGAACAAAAGTCCAGGTAAGTATAGCGATTATTTGTTATTTTTGGGTTCCGTACTCAAAGGGTAAAAACGGGACCCTTTACTGAGACTTCGCTGTCCGTCTGTCTGTCTGTCTGTCCGTCCGTCCGTCCGTCCGTCTGTCACCAGGCTGTATTTCATGAACCGTGATAGCTAGACAGTTGATTTTTTTTTACAGATGATGTACTTATTTCTGTTGCTGCAATAACTACAAATTCTAAAAAATAGAATAAAATAAATATTAAAGGGGGCTCCCATACATCAAACGTGTTTTTTTTCTTCTTTTCTGCTCGATATTGATAACGGAAACAGGTAGACGCTTGAAATGTTCATAGAATATTGAGCTAAATATTCAATTTAAAAATAAATAATTAAATTAAAATAAAACAAATATTTAAGGGGGGCTCCCATACAACAAATGTGATTTTTTTGCTCGTTTTTGCTAGATATTGATAACGGCAACAGGTAGACACTTGAAATATTCACAGTTGTATTATTCATAAATAATAAAATTAAAATAAAATTAATGTTTAGGGGGGGCTTCCATACAACAAACGTGATATTTATAGATAACTAGCTGTCCCGGCGAACTACGTTCCGCCTTACACTACACTGCACTGACCTACCCTACCCTATACTACCCTACACTACACTACCTTTTAGCCACCGAGCCAATAGTTAAACGAATAAAGAATTTGTTGGTTTATCTTATTTGACCATGTTTGCGGTAAATAAAAAATTGAATTGATTTACCAAAATTTTTTGAACCGACCAATTTTTTTTATTCACAATTGGTAAGCACTTGGCATCTTTCACAATAAATCTAGTTCATCTATTGGGCACTTACCATTCGTAGTTAGGGCCTAAGACGTAGGTGTATTACGTTAGGGCACATTCATTCATTAGTCATCTATGGGGGCAAAGCACCCCTTTTATATGATTTTATATTATACCAACTAAATCTTGAATATTATATACTTACCTGTAAAAATAAAATTGGTGTAGGACCCGTTATACGTTGGTTCTACTTATCATCATCATATTAGCTCTTATACCTACGTCCCCACCGAGGGGTTCGAGCCTACCCTGAATTATTTATTACATATTATAAGTACCTTCTACCTATACAGGGTGTAACAAAATTGGTATAGGATCCGTTAATCGGGGCTTCTACTCATCATACTGAACAACTTTCCCCAAGGAACCCAGTCAATTCTCGAATACAACGAACCCATACAAAAATGCACACAATTGGTCGATCAGCTGATCGATTTGTATGAAGTATTTTTTTTGCAATTTTAGCAATGAAATAATACAAAAGTTGTTCAGTATGATGAGTAGCCAACTAGCCACCCGACCTACACCGACTTTGTTACATAACAAAATGTTTGGTAAAAAATGATAGCCGATAGCCCGATATTACCAAAGTATGAATAATAGTATAGTACTATCGTACCGATACTACAGTTAGGTACTTTGCCGATATTGAGGTGAGGAGAACAATCTCTTGGTGCTACTAGCCTACTACCACAGTATATTATATTAGTAAGTACTTACAGGCTGTAAGTACTTACTAATATAATATACTTACAGGCTGTAAGTACTTACTAGTATAATATACTGTGGTAGTAGGCTAGTAGCACCAAGAGATTGTTCTCCTCACCTCAATATCGGCAAAGTACCTAACTGTGGTATCGGTACGATAGTACTATACTATTACAGCTTACAGTACAGTCTAAGTAACTAGTATCTCATCTGTGGTACAGTACCTATTACAATATAGCGGCGTATTATAATATGCCTAAGCCATATCGTAAGTAATACTGTGCTGTTACTAATAGGCCTTCATAAGTACCTATATAAAACGATTTAGCTAGGTACCTAATCCATATATATACAGGGTGTAAAAAATTTGGTGTAGGGCCCGTCAACTTGTCGTTCTACTCATCATTATTGAACAGCTTTTCCCAAGGAACCCATAGTCAATTCTCAAAAAAAATGGGACCCTTTATACTAAAATGCACAAATTAGGTCGATAAGCTGATCGATTTTTATGAAGAGTAAAATTTTTTTTTGCGATTTCAGCAAAGTCGTAGAACAAAAGTTGTTCAGTACGATGAATAGAAGCCTCAGTTAACGGGACCTACACCAATTTTGTTACACCCTGTATATGTTACCTTCTTTACATAGGTAAGTATATCTATATAAATTTACAACTCTAGTTAGAGCGGCTTTATTTATTATTTTGGACTATCCTACCGTGTAGGTCCCTTATTTATTATCCTTTTTCATCATGCTCATGCTCATGCATGCCCGATGATGCAGTTGTATGCAGTAGTTGCAATTTTGGTCCTGCACCGTTCAATGTTAGGTCCCTACATACTTACCTACCTATAATAACAAAGGCCCGAGGACATTGCAGCTAGCTACGCGAGCGAGCGCGCGTGCAGGGTGCAGGGTGGCAGGGGCAGGCGTGTCTGCAAGTGTCGTGTCGGTCGTGTCGGTGCCGGTCGGGCGCGTCGACGGCGCGGCGCGGGAGTCGCAGGGGCGCGGCGCGCGGGGCCCGCGGTGCCGAGCGGCGGCGAGCGGCGTGCGGCGCCCGCAGGCCCGCAGTTCGCCGTGCGAGCCCGCCGCTGCCGCCGCCGTGCGCCCGCCCGCGTGCCACCGCGCGCCGCCATGGAGCACTTCATCGAGACCGTGCGCAAGTACCCCTGCCTCTGGAACACCACGGCCATCGAGTACCGCGACCAGGAGCTCAAGGATGCAGCTTGGGCCGAGGTGATGAAGGAAACGGACCTATCGTCAGGTGAGTGGCGGGCGTCACGTCATGCTTGCAATAAAACCAGCGAGCGTTGTCGGGCGGCGGGCGCCCGGCCGGCGGCGGCGCGCGGCGCGCTCGCTGTGGCCGGCCCCGGCCGCCCCGCGCGCCCCCGCCAGCGTGCGACGCGTGCACGCACACTAGCGTGTGTCCTGCATGTCGCAACACGGCCGGCGCGGCGGCCGGCTCCGCTCGCTCCAACTCTTCTCTGTGACAACGCACACATCGCAAGCGCCTGCCTGCCTGCCTGCACCGCTGCCGCCGGCCGCCGCAGCTCGGCGCTCGCCCCGCACTTCCCCCCTCTTGCCGCGCTGCCGCCCTCCCGGGTCGGGTGCCGCCGCGCCCCGCTGCGCGGCCAGAGCTACAGCAGAGCGTCTCCGATCCGAAGGCCGAATCCCTCCATTGTTCACTTCCCTTCGTGCTAGCTTCCCATAACTAATTATAACAAAAGAACGCGGGAAAGAGAATCATTCAAGTATTTATACCTAATAACTAACCAATTTAACTGAAAACCCGACTGCATAAAAGTACTTACACCTCTTATGTATCCTGTCACTTTCGGAATCAACATGAATCTAACGGTACCTGGCACTCCGCACTGCGCACTCCAGCCTACAGGCACACACACACACACACACACACACACACACACACACACACACATACACTCGAAAAACTTTACCCTCCTTTTTGGGCAGTCAGGCCAAATGCTAGTCGGACGTGTACACACGCACACAGAGAATTCCGTACTACACCAACAACTGGTAGAATGACGGACGCATTCGAGAAGGTGAAACTGAACAATGATTAGTCCACTGCAAAGACATTAATTCTACATATCGATGGTCCACTTTTTATTTTTTAAGGTTCCGTACCAGCTAACGGGACCCTCCCTGTTACCACTCCGCACTCCGCACTCCGCAATCCTCTTAAAATGCAATCTTTTGAACCGTACTAGCATGTAATAGGTAGGCGACTGAAATTTTCACAGAATGCATTATTATGGGGCTCGGAGGAAGTGCTGGGAGATTCGAAGGGAATGACGAATTAACCACACCAAGTTTGACGCTCGTATACGACGTGTTACTGTTTCTGCGGTAGAGCAAAAACAAAAGAAAATTAAAAAATAACACGTCTCTCCCTTTCTTTATGTACTTACTATCGGCGTTAGTACTAATATATATACTGTGCTATCGGTAAGCCCATCCATTACCTGATGGTAAGATTGGTATATGTGACGATGACGCCGAAGATGGAAGCGGGCTTACCAAGCTTCCCCAACGCAATGCGAAATTGGCTATCTTATCTTCAAGCTGGAACACATCAATGCAGTTAACATTGATGTTTGGCGGCAAGACTTAGATAAGATGGTGGTGGTTAGCCAGGCGGGCTTAATGCCCTTTCACCAACCAAACTCAGTTTTACAAAGTAGGACTCCGCCGGGGATCGAACCCGCGATCTTCTGATGTGAAGCTAATGGACTTAAACATTACGCCACGAAGGCGGTTTAAATTATTTATTGGTTTCCGTTGTCAATTTAAGAACCCTTGTATCATGTCTGTCTCTACGTCGGTGTGTTACAGTAAATTCCCTGTTTTACAATCCGGCGCCATTGAGCGCGCCGTTCTGCAAACCGACGGATTCTACGTAACGGCTGCGACATATTGATTAGTTTACTATAACTTGACTTTTCAAAATTCGATTAGAGAGGGATAGGTGCAGAGAGACTGTCGAAGTCATCAGATATTTATGACTGACGTAGAAAACCTCAACAATTTGTAACATTTATTTACAGTAAAAGAAGTCAAGCTGAAATGGAAAAAGTTACGTGACAGTTACCGCGACGCGCTGAAGCGGCAGAACGAGATGCTGGCGAAGGACCCCACCAACAGCGCCGTCAAGAAGAACTACCCGTGGAAGTACATGGGGCTGATGCAGTTCTTGCAGCCGCACATGAGCGCGCGCAAGAAACCGGCCGAGTACCCGCCGCCGCCCCAGCCCGAGAACGGCCACAGCCAAAACGGCGTCGACGGACACTCCTCCGAGGAGTCCGACTCCGAGGTGGAGTCCTCCCCCAAGAGGAAGAGCGTCGAGCAGCTGACGGTGATAGACAGGAAGCTGGACTACCTATGCAAGGCACAGACCAAGAAACAGTGCACGGAGGCGGCGCACCACGAGCGGAAGCGCGACAACGCGCCGGCGGCGGCGGCGCCGACGACAGCCTCCGCCGCGCCCGACCCCCTGGACATATTCTTCAACAGCATGTGCCAGTCGACGAAGCGCTTCCCGTACCCCACGCAGATCAAGATAAAGCGCGCGCTGTTCAACGCGGTGATCGAGGCGGAGGAGGCGCTGGTGGCGGAGCAGCAGAGCTACGCGAGCCTGTGGGCGGCGGACGGCGGCAGCTCCTCCAGCAGCGACGCCGAGAATGAGGAGAAGCCGTCATGAGCGCGCCGCGCCTGGCCGTGGCTGGCGCGCTGGTACGCCAGCTATGCGCAGTACGTCGCCGCCTGTACGCCGCGCCACAGAGACTCGACAGCTCCTGCTTGAGACAAACAATATTTTGTTACCGGAGTGAGTGAGTTGTCGGCGCCCCGCCCCGCCGGTGATTGATGTTAAACTTTATATCGTTATTTTTAAAGCATTTTGACGTATTATTGTATTTCATACTAGAAGATGTCAGTGTCTCCGATACTAGCTAGACATAGGTACGTCACAAGCTCAACCTGTACAACATGGTGTGCCCACAGACTGTTCTGGCATAGTTACAATAGCACACATAACATGGTGTGCCCACAGACTGTTCTGGCATAGTTACAATAGCACACATAACATGGTGTGCCCACAGACTGTTCTGGCATAGTTACAATAGCACACATAACATGGTGTGCCCACAGACTGTTCTGGCATAGTTACAATAGCACACATAACATGGTGTGCCCACAGACTGTTCTGGCATAGTTACAATAGCACACATAACATGGTGTGCCCACAGACTGTTCTGGCATAGTTACAATAGCACACATAACATGGTGTGCCCACAGACTGTTCTGGCATAGTTACAATAGCACACATAACATGGTGTGCCCACAGACTGTTCTGGCATAGTTACAATAGCACACATAACATGGTGTGCCCACAGACTGTTCTGGCATAGTTACAATAGCACACATAACATGGTGTGCCCACAGACTGTTCGGGCATAGTTACAATAGCACACATAACATGGTGTGCCCACAGACTGTTCGGGCATAGTTACAATAGCACACATAACATGGTGTGCCCACAGACTGTTCTGGCATAGTTACAATAGCACACATAACATGGTGTGCCCACAGACTGTTCTGGCATAGTTACAATAGCACACATAACATGGTGTGCCCACAGACTGTTCTGGCATAGTTACAATAGCACACATAACATGGTGTGCCCACAGACTGTTCTGGCATAGTTACAATAGCACACATAACATGGTGTGCCCACAGACTGTTCTGGCATAGTTACAATAGCACACATAACAGGGTGTGCCCACAGACTGTTCTGGCATAGTTACAATAGCACACATAACATGGTGTGCCCACAGACTGTTCTGGCATAGTTACAATAGCACACATAACATGGTGTGCCCACAGACTGTTCTGGCATAGTTACAATAGCACACATAACATGGTGTGCCCACAGACTGTTCTGGCATAGTTACAATAGCACACATAACATGGTGTGCCCACAGACTGTTCTGGCATAGTTACAATAGCACACATAACATGGTGTGCCCACAGACTGTTCTGGCATAGTTACAATAGCACACATAACATGGTGTGCCCACAGACTGTTCTGGCATAGTTACAATAGCACACATAACATGGTGTGCCCACAGACTGTTCTGGCATAGTTACAATAGCACACATAACATGGTGTGCCCACAGACTGTTCTGGCATAGTTACAATAGCACACATAACATGGTGTGCCCACAGACTGTTCTGGCATAGTTACAATAGCACACATAACATGGTGTGCCCACAGACTGTTCTGGCATAGTTACAATAGCACACATAACATGGTGTGCCCACAGACTGTTCTGGCATAGTTACAATAGCACACATAACATGGTGTGCCCACAGACTGTTCTGGCATAGTTACAATAGCACACATAACATGGTGTGCCCACAGACTGTTCTGGCATAGTTACAATAGCACACATAACATGGTGTGCCCACAGACTGTTCTGGCATAGTTACAATAGCACACATAACATGGTGTGCCCACAGACTGTTCTGGCATAGTTACAATAGCACACATAACATGGTGTGCCCACAGACTGTTCTGGCATAGTTACAATAGCACACATAACATGGTGTGCCCACAGACTGTTCTGGCATAGTTACAATAGCACACATAACATGGTGTGCCCACAGACTGTTCTGGCATAGTTACAATAGCACACATAACATGGTGTGCCCACAGACTGTTCTGGCATAGTTACAATAGCACACATAACAAGGTGTGCCCACAGACTGTTCTGGCATAGTTACAATAGCACACATAACATGGTGTGCCCACAGACTGTTCTGGCATAGTTACAATAGCACACATAACATGGTGTGCCCACAGACTGTTCTGGCATAGTTACAATAGCACACATAACATGGTGTGCCCACAGACTGTTCTGGCATAGTTACAATAGCACACATAACATGGTGTGCCCACAGACTGTTCTGGCATAGTTACAATAGCACACATAACATGGTGTGCCCACAGACTGTTCTGGCATAGTTACAATAGCACACATAACATGGTGTGCCCACAGACTGTTCTGGCATAGTTACAATAGCACACATAACATGGTGTGCCCACAGACTGTTCTGGCATAGTTACAATAGCACACATAACATGGTGTGCCCACAGACTGTTCTGGCATAGTTACAATAGCACACATAACATGGTGTGCCCACAGACTGTTCTGGCATAGTTACAATAGCACACATAACATGGTGTGCCCACAGACTGTTCTGGCATAGTTACAATAGCACACATAACATGGTGTGCCCACAGACTGTTCTGGCATAGTTACAATAGCACACATAACATGGTGTGCCCACAGACTGTTCTGGCATAGTTACAATAGCACACATAACAGGGTGTGCCCACAGACTGTTCTGGCATAGTTACAATAGCACACATAACATGGTGTGCCCACAGACTGTTCTGGCATAGTTACAATAGCACACATAACATGGTGTGCCCACAGACTGTTCTGGCATAGTTACAATAGCACACATAACATGGTGTGCCCACAGACTGTTCTGGCATAGTTACAATAGCACACATAACATGGTGTGCCCACAGACTGTTCTGGCATAGTTACAATAGCACACATAACATGGTGTGCCCACAGACTGTTCTGGCATAGTTACAATAGCACACATAACATGGTGTGCCCACAGACTGTTCTGGCATAGTTACAATAGCACACATAACAGGGTGTGCCCACAGACTGTTCTGGCATAGTTACAATAGCACACATAACAGGGTGTGCCCACAGACTGTTCTGGCATAGTTACAATAGCACACATAACATGGTGTGCCCACAGACTGTTCTGGCATAGTTACAATAGCACACATAACATGGTGTGCCCACAGACTGTTCTGGCATAGTTACAATAGCACACATAACATGGTGTGCCCACAGACTGTTCTGGCATAGTTACAATAGCACACATAACATGGTGTGCCCACAGACTGTTCTGGCATAGTTACAATAGCACACATAACAGGGTGTGCCCACAGACTGTTCTGGCATAGTTACAATAGCACACATAACATGGTGTGCCCACAGACTGTTCTGGCATAGTTACAATAGCACACATAACATGGTGTGCCCACAGACTGTTCTGGCATAGTTACAATAGCACACATAACATGGTGTGCCCACAGACTGTTCTGGCATAGTTACAATAGCACACATAACATGGTGTGCCCACAGACTGTTCTGGCATAGTTACAATAGCACACATAACATGGTGTGCCCACAGACTGTTCTGGCATAGTTACAATAGCACACATAACAGGGTGTGCCCACAGACTGTTCTGGCATAGTTACAATAGCACACATAACAGGGTGTGCCCACAGACTGTTCTGGCATAGTTACAATAGCACACATAACAGGGTGTGCCCACAGACTGTTCTGGCATAGTTACAATAGCACACATAACAGGGTGTGCCCACAGACTGTTCTGGCATAGTTACAATAGCACACATAACATGGTGTGCCCACAGACTGTTCTGGCATAGTTACAATAGCACACATAACAGGGTGTGCCCACAGACTGTTCTGGCATAGTTACAATAGCACACATAACATGGTGTGCCCACAGACTGTTCTGGCATAGTTACAATAGCACACATAACATGGTATGCCCACAGACTGTTTTAAGATAATTTTATAGCACATGCAACATTGAAGTTCTTCTTGAAGGAAGGTTTGAATTAAGTACCTACTTAATGAAATTAATTACAATTAGGTAGGAACTTACTGAACTTAGAGCTGACAAATAGTGATAAACAGTGTACAGTTAATATTTTTGTAAATTTATAATGATGCCAAAATTTATATACATAGATTAGTTAGACATAGATGGTAATTGATAAATGATAACTTTAATGTGGCGCATTTATAAGGTCTTACGATCAAATAATACGAGGCGAGCATGGACCCAGCTCCCGCACGACGACTTGCGTTGTGTATAGTGTAGGTGTAAAGTTCCTTCGCTCATTTAACTGCATCTTTGACGGCTCCGGCACGATTGAACTCCGTTTGAAGAGGCACCGTTGAAAGAGTGTTTGTCGGGAGCCGTCAACGATGCGGCAAGTAATATATTTTACTGTTTGGATGCGTGCGGTGAAATGTAATACATAGGGATCTCACAAATTGAGGCGCATGCCTAGTTCTCATTAGCATTTTGAACACATTTGGTATGAGATCGATGAAGATATAGATACTTATATATAGTATCTAGTTTTAGATACTGTAGGTAGTAACAATGGACACATTATTGATGTGTAACATCTTTGCTCTCGCTTTCCTGCAATTTGTGGGAGTGATTTCGTGAAATGGGACGGAAATGTGTTACATGGGACGGAAATGTGTAACAGGAAGTCGCGAAAGCGCGCGCTATTCGATCTGACCAAGTACGGGTCGGACTCGCGCACAGCAATTTTCGTGAAATGAGACGGAAATGTGTAACAGAAAATGCGAACGTTCTTTAATTCTCGAAAACTAAGGTTGTCATAGCCATGCCGCCTAGTGTGATGGCAAAGGCAAAGATGACATACTACTATTCGAAGGGTCGGCCCGTGAATGTACGACCCGATAATTAATTAATTTCATAAGTATTTTGTCACATGTTACACATCATATGCGAGTACTGTAGGTCTCGTTTTTTTTATAATAAAGAACATATTTTCTTTTAATTTGCCGTATTATTTATTCCTGTACGATACAACTGAGGCCCACGCAGACGCAGCTGAGTCGCCCGTTCCACCGCACACCGCGCACCACGCACCGCCCAACGTAGGCCCCGCGCGCGCCGCGGCTGGCCGGGCTGGCCGGGCTGGCCGGGCTGGACCAGCGTGCAGCGTCCGGCTCCGTCCGTCATCATACCATAGTCAAAATTTTACTATGGTCATACTCACTCACCCCACTGCACTGTTGTACACAGGCCAGCACATCATGCTACACACTTTGGACTTAGTACCGTTCTTATGCCGAATGAGTATGGATCAGAATCGCACTACGAGTGTATAGCTTGATGTGCTGGCCTCTGAACCTACCTGAAGATGCCTGCAGTCTGCTGTGCACGTGCAGTGTTACTAATACATTCTCACATCACAATAACAATTAGTTTCTCGTTAATCACTTTATTCTTATATTGAAATTTATTTTTAAGCTATACAAGCTTTTATCGCGGGCTTTGAGGGGACCGAATCAAGAAATTTCGTAACGAAAATAAAACCTGACACCCCAAAAAAAAAAATATTGAGTTCTAAAAAACTTACAGTGCCATCTATCTATCCGTCATGACGATGATGATGATGATGGCGATGGCGATTGATGATGACGGTTGATGATGGCGATTGATGATGGCGATTGATCATGGCGATCGATCATGGCGATTGATGATGGCGATTGATCATGGCGATCGATCATGGCGATTGATGATGGCGATTGATGATGATGATGATGATGAACTTTCTTAGTGTTAATTTATTACATAAACATCCCGCGCCCCAAGGACTAGGTATATGGTACTGGTAAATACTGCATAAATAAATAAAAAATAAATAATTATAATTGCATAAGTTGATAAATATGCAATATAACTTTACCGCGGCAGTCCCCGAGTGCCACACGTCTTTTTTTTACTTTTTAGTTCAGTTTAATGTAATATAGCGTGTTTTTTTTTGTTAAACTACCAATTTTTTTTTTGAAGTCGGTTAAAATACTGACCGTCTCGTTATGCCAACATTGTTTTGCAAACAAAACAAGGCTGCGAAATGACAAGTTCGCAGATTACCTGTGAATATGTGACTGTGACGTTAGGTAGGTACCTGTACTCGTATGTATACCATGCCATGTGTACACAAGTTCACCTAGAAACAAAATGTACTCATGTACCTCACTATAATATTATACCAGGTACTTACATGCCTGTACACACAGATTTGGACCAAAGGATCCGCCCGTCTTCATATTTTACTCAGATTTTCTTCATTTATGCAATATTTGAAAACGCTAAACACGTTAAAAAACCGACTTCCATCGCAACAAATTAGTACATTTTTGCATTATTATTTTTGGTTTTTGTTAATTTTCTAATAAAGTACTACACCGATTTTGATAAAATTTATATGGGAACACACGGGAAGCACTAGATTTAAAATTAAAAAAGAATCATAAAAATCGGTTCACCCAGTCAAAAGTTATGAGGTAACATACATAAAAAAAACCATACAGACGAATTGAGAACCTCCTCTTTTTTGGAAGTCGCTTGAAAAGTAGCGCCATCTGACATAACTCTTACGAACTAGCGTGGGCGAGAGTTGACGTCAGTGCCGCGCTAATAGGACCTTGGTAAATTATCGCTTTAAAAATGCGTTTATTTCATTTGTTTACAAGGAAAAATACAATGTAATGTTTCTTAACGATATCCCATGTATCTTTTAAGCCTTTCTTTCATGATTTTTACAGCCTCTAACACAAAAAGGCATTTTATATGGAATATCTTTCCACCGCACTCTACAATTTCCCACAGACGACTGAGTCGCGAGTGTGCGAAACTTTCGATTTTCGCACCAATTCGCTGGGAGCATTCGCGCGTTAGCCGGGTCCTTACGCCAGTAATACGTAACTAATTAGTAATCTGTGGTAATACATAAGTCATTGCCTGTACATCACATACAGAGTCTGGTTCGTGCGTGGCACGGCCAGCACAGCCGGCACCTAGCCGGCACACACAGGACGCGCGGCGCCGCCCCCGCCGCTCTCGTGAACACACGTGTAAGGCGATCAGCTGATGCATTGTTATTACCATTACTTCCGAGAAGTGGCGGACTGGGTAACAGGGTCCTGTCCTAAAACGTATTGTATTGTTGTAAGTTACGTACGATGTACTACCAGTACCTTCACCGTTAATAATACCTACGTATGTCACTTAGGACAGTGACTACTGGGTAATGAGAATAATAATGAATGAGTGATTATGTACCTACCTACTTAATTTTAATGTTGTACTCTTCTGACCTCGGAGGAAGAACTTCTGACTTTTTTTTATTTTTTTTTATTCACAATTGGTAAACCCTTGATAACATCTCACCTGGTGGTAAGTAACGATGTTGCCGAAGATGGAAGCGGGCTTACCAAGATTCCCCAACGCAATGGGGAACTGGCTATCTTATCTTCATGCCGGAACACACTAATGATATTGTGACGTCGTCAACGAGACGCCGGGGGTGTAACTCAAAATGAAATACCTACTTGGGATACGTTTTTAAAAGATCACCAGCGATGATCATATATTTCAAAACGCAAAAAAGATAGAAGGCTCTGTCGGCTGACTGATTATTATTAGCTTCAATGATTCCCCTTACTTTCTTGCTATGGTTTTAGGGAACTCAGCCCAGACGCGCGGATAATAAAAATATACTTTTACTCAAAGGACCTCTGTCCTGGCTCACGGTCAGCCCTCGAATCTATCTATTGTTTCAAAAAGCTTCCGAATGACATATAAAATCAAATTTAAATTAATATTCTTAATACGATTCGCGCTGGCAAGAAACTAAGCAAAGAGGCTGGGAGTAGATGTATGTAGAGACATACGATCTCTACAATATCAACATTGATATTTTTCGGCAAGACTTAGATAAGATGGTGGTAGCTAGCCAGGCGGGCTTAGAAAATGCCCTACCACCAACCAAACCGAGTCTTACAATTGACCCCGCCGGGAATCGAACCCGCGACCTCCAGTGAACTTTTGCCTCTGGACTACGGAGGCGGTAAAAGAATGGTACTCTATCAGAATCTATCCTACCGCCAGGTCGAAGGTCGCCCCAGACACTCCCAGCGTCTCCCATGCATCGATGGTGCGTGCGATGTGGTGCACGCGGACCTGCGCCAACACCAAGTTGGCGGCCGACTGGCGACGAACAACTGACAGGTCGAGGCCTGGTCGGTCGGCCAGTGCTGCCATTATAGCGCTTTCGGCGCTAGATCTAGCGCTTTTTTATGAGACTAGCGTGCTACTAAAAATTTTAGCGCCTAGCGGATAATTTAGCGCTTATTGATTTCTGAGGAGTAAGTGTGTTTTACCGACATTATCTATGGGGGTGTTTAGGGAATTCCCCATCCATAGGTACTTGTTAAAAATTACATGAGTCTTTATTTTCTAACATTGCATTACAACTTGCATTTTACTTATTCACGAGGAATTCCCTTTCATCATCATCACAATTTAGGAGCCGTGCTCTTGTCGGTGTATCTCTCTCCAGGTCTCTCTCTCCCACACTATCTCCTTCATTTCTCTATACGTTTCCACCTTAACTTTCTTCTTAACTTGGTCTATATATAAGCCAGGTCTAGGTCTTCCTCTTCCGCGCTTTCCTTCGATCTTTCCTTCTATTATTTAATTCCCTTTAGTTCTCAGATTTTCATTTTTTGCCGAATTGCAACTTTGTTTTATTAATTCTGTCAATGCATTCTCTCTGTATGGTCTGTTTGTAAGAGGTCAAGGTCAGGGTGTCAAATTTAGCTCGGAATTGAGCGCTTTTTTGACCCGTAGATTTTATAAAAACTAGCACTTTTTAAAAGGTTGTTTGTTAGTGCTGAATGGGCATTTTGAATAATTTTGATGTCGCCTCAGGCATGGATGGTGCGTGCGATGTGGTGGCGACTGGTGTTAACCGCATAGGAGAACCGAGAACCAAAGTAACCGACATAGCTCACAGAATCGCTTAACTGAAGTGGCAGTGGGTAGGGCACATAGCTCGTAGAACAGATGGCGGATGGGCCAGTAAAGTTCTCGATTGGCGACCGCGCACCGGAAAACGTAGCGTAGGCAGGCCTCCCACGCTTGCCGACTTTCTACCGATTTTTTGACCGACTCAACGCAGACGTCCTCCTTTTAGTATAACGACTAGTGCACAGATGAGATACTAGTTACTTTACTAGTATAACGATTAGTGCACAGATGAGATACTAGTTACTTCACTAGTATAACGACTAGTGCACACATGAGATACTAGTTACTTCACTAGTATAACGACTAGTGCACAGATGAGATACTAGTTACTTCACTAGTATAACGACTAGTGCACAGATGAGATACTAGTTACTTCACTAGTATAACGACTAGTGCACAGATGAGATACTAGTTACTTCACTAGTATAACGACTAGGGCACAGATGAGATACTAGTTACTTCACTAGTATAACGACTAGTGCACAAATGAGATACTAGTTACTTCACTAGTATAACGACTAGTGCACAGATGAGATACTAGTTACTTCACTAGTATAACGACTAGTGCACAGATGAGATACTAGTTACTTCACTAGTATAACGACTAGTGCACAGATGAGATACTAGTTACTTCACTAGTATAACGACTAGTGCACAGATGAGATACTAGTTACTTCACTAGTGTGGGAGTGGGAAGTGCATGTCAATACATTGAAGTGCACAAGTTTTACGTAAGTAATAAAAAAAAAATTAATTAATAAAAAACAAAAAACCCGACTGCGTAAAAAGTAAACTTTGAAAAGTTAATTTAAAATAAAAAAGAAATAAATAAAAACTAAAAATAGAAAAACAAGTCCTGGAGTCTATTTCATAAAGCTACAAGTTACAATTTTTACAGGTGTAAACTGGCAACATTGGGCACATGTATGGGATCTGACAGTAGTGTGGCCAGTTCACACCTGTAAAATTGTAACGTGTAGCTTTATAAAACCGGCCTCCGTAGTCTATAATTCTATTAAATAATATTGAATAAGTACACAATGAAATAGTTTTGTGATCGATAGACACATAAAACAAATAATTAATTATAATGCGGTACATAGCAACTTTTACAGTCGGGACCCATTATTGGGAAAGTATGATCCGGTCTAGAATTTTAAATGGGTCCCGACTGTAAAAGTTGCTATGTACCGCATTATAATTAATTATTTGTTTTATGTGTCTATCGATCACAAAACTATTTCATTGTGTACTTATTCAATATTATTTAATAGAATTATAGACTACGGAGGCCGGTTTTATAAAGCTACACGTTACAATTTTACAGGTGTGAACTGGCCACACTACTGTCAGATCCCATACATGTGCCCAATGTTGCCAGTTTACACCTGTAAAAATTGTAACTTGTAGCTTTATGAAATAGACTCCAGGACTTGTTTTTCTATTTTTAGTTTTTATTTATTTCTTTTTTATTTTAAATTAACTTTTCAAAGTTTACTTTTTACGCAGTCGGGTTTTTTGTTTTTTATTAATTAAATTTTTTATTTTAAACTTTTTAGTGAGAAGTATAAGATGGTAAATTTCGCAATCTTGTCATTTCATTGAGGGAGTTAATATCGTGGGGATTATTAAGTAGCTTGCGGTGGTCTAAAGTACTGATTATTAATCCATCTACGGACCTAACCCAGCTCAAAGCTACATAGGCTTGACCTTTCGCAAAAATGCGTGAAATTTAATCGACCACAGCTCGGTCCAAACCAGTTCCTTGTAACTTATGTACAGTTACACCCCAGCACAATATCAATGGCAACATTTTTCGCTCTATTTTGCCCTGTCCACGAAGTGCATCGAATTCTGTCCTCGATGGTTCGATTCTGACTCCCACTCCAGGGACATTGTTTTTAATAGCTTTGTCGTCAATTTCCACATAGACAGCCTGTGGCAATTCTCCGGATTCCATCTGGTCTCTTCGAAGAGCTGGCCACTCAATTGTCCTAATAACTCCCATTGCTCCGTTGACAAGACCGTGGTTAACATTCAAATTTCTTCGCAACATTACTCGAGATCCTAACCCGATTGTCAAATTTTTAACGATTCCTCCAGTTTTATTAGGGTCATCAGAAACATATACATCTTTCGGTTTTTGACCATATGTCTTTGTTTCGACTGATATATCAACTGCATGTAATTTATATAGTTTTGTTGTCTTTTCCAGTATGAATGTCATTTTTTGATTGTGTTCATCAAGCTGTTTATTAGTTAGAAATACTCGTATGTCTTCATTGAGCTCGCTTACGTCTACTCGTCGGCTGTCTAATATCTCCAATTGTTGCATTGTCAGCTGTCCGACTCTAAGACTGTTTAATATATCCACAAATGTAGTGTCATGTCCTTGTCTCATATTTTGTGGTAATTCACAGAAATCAAATAGATACCAAGTAAAAAGCTGCCTATGTATGTCACTACTAGGCCCTTTAACTATCTCTGTGCAAAATCACGTTGATTTGTTGCTTCGTTGCAATCGTTGCAGCGTGAAAGAAGGACACACCAACAAACACACTTTCACGTTTATAAATAAAGAAGACAGGGGCCAACCGATTGTATACCTAAGAACTTTATTACAGCTTTGTTAATATAAGTATTGTTGACAATTTAAGTGAGAATGGTTGCTAACTATCTTTAAACCTTTATAGGTCCAAAATGGTTATTCGAAATGAAAAATGATATGGATAACCTAAAGTTGATTTTCAAATACCTATTCAATGATACCCCACTTAACATAGTTCGTCAACTTTAACTTTTTTTGTTTTCACAATATGGCGTCTGGTTGCCGCCATATTGAATTTTGATTAATGTCATGTCTTTAGTGACACTCACAAGATTAAGACAAATCGATTGACGTTAGAATCATGAAAATCGGCCCACGCGTTTGGTCTCTAGAGTGCCACAAAGGAACAAACATACATACATACATATATAGGCTGATAAACACATTACCCTCCTTTGCGTCGCGCAGTCGGGTAAAAAGTAAGTAATCAGTCATTCATTACTTTTTTCCTTTTTAATTATATTTTTATTTGTGAATTTCCGACACAATTGTAAAATATTCCATGGGATAAATTTTAAAAAATGCACTCCTACCACACCTATACAAATACCTAGTACCCACAGCCAGTATGCCTACAGGCGGTAGGGCGGTAGGTAAGTAAACCTTACCTACCTCATCACATTAATCACATCATTTGTACGATTTACATACGTACAATGTTCTCTTATAGGATCGAACGGAGGCTGGAGTCAGGCCTCGCTGAATAAGACGGAGTCAACAGTAAGTAGATAGGTAGGTCCCTAAACGGTGCGGTGCCGCCCCCAGGCCCCACCGTCGATGCACGGTGGGCTACTGATAATGGTTTCCGGTATCCGAAATCCAACAGCTGTTTTCTGTCAAAGGAACCATATGTTCTTGCGCGAGTGTGTGTGTCCCTCGTTCGCCGCGGAATTCGCGGAAATGTTATTGGATGAGATGAGCACTTTTTGCTTTTCTTATCTCTGAAACTCGCCCGTGCTTACGAAGTAACTATGTAACTAATACGAAGTAACTATGTAACTATACAAACAAACTTACAAACTTTGCCTCTTTGTAATATTATTGTAGATTAAGTACCTACCTTTATATATTTATATCTTTATTTATTATACATATGCTCAGCTATTTACTAACATACTAGGCATGCATACAATCGCACACAGTTGTACCTATTTAGTTTTACAACGATGTAATTTGTTCGTACTTGTGCCTCTACTTTTAAAAAATAACATTTTTATTGTTTCTATTTTAATTTATTAAATTTATTTTTAACATGTGAAGAGCGTGCGTTCGTTCGCCGAACCGGTTTCTGGCAGAATAACAGCGCTGCAGAGTATACTGCAGCATATGCTGAGTCAGTACCGTTTTGGTGCACAGTACAGCTATTTTTTATAGTTTATTTCTATCGTTTGTAAATTGTACCTGGAAATTGTTGTACTGTGCTCTAAATAAAAGTTTTTCTATTCTATTCTATTCTATGTATTTAGTAATCTGTGCTCGTGCGTCGTGCGTACCCGTGCGCACAGATTACTAAATAGTTACTTACCGTGCGTGCCGTCGAAATCAATTTTTTTATAGGTAGGTACTCAGGTACCTGTTAGTAAGTCAAGCAATTTTTATAATATGTGCCAATAAAAATGAGACTTGATACACCACGTAAAACATTAAAAAATAATAAGAAGTTAAAAAAAACTAAAAACCGATTTCAAAAACAAATTCAATCAAGAGCGTCGGTGGCTCAACCGGTAACGACTCGGTCCTTCTAATCAGACGTCCCGGGTTCAAATCCGGACGGCCAATGTACCGATGAGTTTTTCGAAACTTACGTACATACTAGGGCGCTACATAAGTTTTGTCGTACTTTGTGGAATATTTTTTTTTTCGAAGTAGTCACCACCGGCAGTAATACAGGTCTTCATACGTGTAAACCAGGTGCTGAACACTTTGCTCCTGTATCCTTCTGGAACACAGCCGCATATCTCCTCAAAAGCTCCTATAAGCTGGTCATCGCTCGAAAACTTGCGTCCCTTCAGTTGTTTTTTTACATAAGGGAATAGCGCAAAGTCGCATGGCGCTAGATCCGGACTATAAGGAGCGTGTCTCAACAATTTGATTCCAGCTTGGTGCAAATAGTTGGTAGTTTTGCCGGCTCGATGTGCAGGGGCGTTATCTTGATGCAAGAGCCAAGTATCGAGTCTTGAGTTTGGTCGTTCATTTTTTAAGGCTTCTAAAACACTAGGTAAACATTCTTCTGTGTACCAAGCAGCAGTAACAGTTAATAACTATCTCCACGGAATAAAACAGAGTATAAACTTTATGACTGTTTATTTCTGTACACTTGTAATTCACATGTAAAACCTTCCTTGTCACAACCTTCCAAATCAAGCGCCAACAAAAAAGTGCCATATGACATACGACGATAAAATCAGGTCTAAAAATCAAGTCCTCTTGGTCGTTTCCCATTGGTCAGTTGATCTTGTCAATCAGAATCCTTCACCAATAGGAAACGAGCAGCGGTGTTGCCATTACACTAAAATAATATAACATAAATAACAGTTGGGTACGTTAAATTAAAAATAACTGTTTAGATCAAGTAAATAGAATAAAGAATTTACATTTTAATATTATTTTCTTTCAACAACCGACATAAAATGCTGTTTTTCTTATGAAAATAGTTTGTCAATTGTCATAATTTAATCGAATAATTCTAAATAGTTAACAATTCGTCCATCCTGACTATTAGGTATGACCTCATACCTACAATTAAGAAAATATTAAACATAAAAAGGAAAAAAAAAGACAATAAATCTATTATTAAACAATGATCAAAGTTATTATGAAGATAAATTTAATTAGTGTGCCAATTACCAATATTTGTTAACACAATAGTTTTAAAATAAGTAAAAAAAAGTACATACCTACATTACAACAAATGTAATATAAATCATTCCTCTGGCAATGTTTAGTTTAATCCTTCATAAATCATTCCATTTATGTTATGTTAATCCTGATTTTATAACTTTCCGTTAACATATTATTATTTTATTCATTATTTTTATACCAATTATTTCATTTTGCTGCTTTATAACCCACCATCCTTTATTATTTAATAATATACACTATACATCTTGATAAAAATACCTATTCTTAATATGAATCAGATCCTTCTTGTTAATACTATTATTCATTCATCAATATTTTTGTCGTAATCATCCTGTCTAATCATGTCGTCCTGATTTTCCCTTTCATCCCTAGTTTCTCTACTGATTTGACTTTCCGCGTCACTTTTGTCGTCAATTTCACTAGAATCACTATCCCCAATACCCTTAAATACTAACCATGGAAATATCCTTTCAACGGGGTGTACTCCTTTGTAACTAGCCTTACCTTTGTGTTTAGTTAAAGGGGTATCCTCTACTAAATACCTATCATTATCTAATATTTTTACTATTTTATAGGGACCCGAAAATTTTGACTGCAATTTTTTACTTTTTCCAGGGCAAGGTATGTTTCTTGCAATTCTTACTAAATCCCCAATTTTAAACTGTCTTGGTTTCATCGAACTTTATCAAAGCGTTCCTTTTGTTTTCTTTGCGATTCGGTTACATGTACATCGACTTCCGTCCTTATTTCTTTAAAATGCTGCTCGTCATCACTTTCATCACTACGCAGAGCCGATACTATCCTTCGTTCGGTCAAACCCGTCAATTTTAAACCAAATAATACTTCAGCTGGTGTCTTACCAGTACCTTGATTAACCGTATTATTTAGTCCCCATTGAACGTCTAACACTTTTTCGTCCCATAGGGATTCGTCTCGCCCATGATTCATCGTAGTTAATGAATCCAGTATGGTCCGGTTGTATCTTTCTACTTGCCCGTTGGCACGGGGAGTAGCCACTGCATTCATAATGTGATGAATGCCCAACTCATTAAGAAAAGCTTTTATGCTTTTCCCTGTAAACGAAGAGTATCTATCCGTTATGAGCCTCTTAGGGGTACCAAACGTACCAAAATACTCTCTAAAAGCATTTATTGTTGTAGTAGCTTTTGTACTTTTTACTGGTTTTAGAACTATAAATTTAGTGAAAGCATCTATTATAACGAGTAAGTATTTGTTCCTGCTCTTACTCTGATTAAATGGGCCCAAATGGTCAGCATGAATAGTATTGAAAGGTGTAGAAATCTTGGGGATTGGATGTAAATATCCCGATTTCTTTCCAGAGGGTGTTTTACTATGAGCGCATTTGAGACATGCATTAACGTATTTTGTAACAAATCTCCTTAATTTAGGAAACCAGTAATTTTCTTTTACTTTCTGTAACGTCTTCTCGACTGAGAAATGTCCTATATCATCATGGCATGTCTTGAGAACTTGCCAACGCACGCCCTTTGGTACTAACCATTTGATTCCATCGTCAGTTTTTCTGTAAATATTATTATGTTTAAGGTAGTAATTATTTTTGATTTCGACTACATTATCACTATTTGGATCAATTAAAATATCTTTTATACGTTTGATTTCAGTGTCCTCTAGCTGTACAGTTTTGAGCCATTCTTCGTTTATAGTGTAAACTGTTGGAAAATCTAAATTTTCTGACTCAGAGGAGACCGGATTTCTACTAAGGGCGTCAACATGAACCATCCCTTTACCAGACTTGTAGACTATATTACAATCAAATTCTTGAATAATGGCCCACCAACGTGCAACTCTAGATATCATATCCCTCTTTAAGAACGTGGCCCTCAAAGAGTTACAGTCTGTGACTATGGTAAAATTCATCCCAAGTAAGTAAGGCCTAAACTTCGTTAAACAAGAAACAACAGCAAGTGTTTCCAAATCGTACGCTGAAAAATGCTGCTCTTCAGGCGAGGTTTGGCGACTATAATAAGCTACGGGTTTTAGCTCTCCACCTAATTGTTTTTGTAACATCATTCCGCCCACACCCCATTTACTGGCATCAGTATGCAATTCTGTTATCAAATTAGGATCATACAGTGCCAATATGGGGCGAGAAACTAATTTATCTCGAAGGATTTCAAAAGCTTGCTGCTGTCCACCTTCCCAAGTCCAGGTAGCATTTTTCTTCAAAAGCCTCGTAAGTGGTTGGGCTATAACAGCAAAATTTTTGATAAACTTCCTAAAAAAACTGGCTAAGCCTATAAATTGCCTTACATTCTGTACGTTCTTTGGGACTGGGAAGCATTGAACAGCATCAATCTTCTTTGAACCCGGTTTAATTCCTTTCGATGACACTTCAAAACCCAAAAAATCTACCGACGTTTGAAAGAAATAACATTTGGATATCTTAAGAGTAAGTTTCGCCTCTCTAAACTTTTTTAAAATGGATTCTAATTTTACTAAACCCTCATCAACTGTTTTAGATGGTACTAGTATGTCGTCCATGTACGCTACTGCTGTGTTGAACCTAAGGGGTCCCAATGCCTTATTAACAGTCCTTTGAAATATAGCTGGGGCGTTAGCTAAGCCAAACGGCATTCGATTAAATTCCCATTGCCCGTCAGGTGTAACAAAAGCAGTCTTAACCTTCGAGTCTTCAGTCAGTTCAATCTGATAATACCCACTGGCAAGATCTAATGCCGTAAAATAATTATTCCCTGACAACCTATTCATCTGGTCCTCCATACAAGGTAGAGGGTAATGCTGTTTTAAAGTTTTGCGATTGAGCTGCCTGTAGTCGACGCAAAGCCTCTTATCACCAGTCTTTTTTCGTACTAGTATAATCGGACTTGCGTACGGTGAGTTTGATTCCCGAATTATACCATTATCAGCTAAATCGTCAATCATCCCTTGAACTTCTTGCCTCTCATTTGCAGATAAACGATATGGTTTGTATATTACTGGTTCGTTATCACTTAATTCTATGGTCATTTTTTCTATATTTGTACATCCTAATTCTTGTAAACTGGTTGCAAAACAGTCCCTATACTTATTAACAAGTGTTAAAAGTTTATCCTTATCTGTTTCACTTATTTCACCGGTTTTTAAATCTTCGATATTAAAAGGATCGTAACAGTTTGGTTTTGAACTAACTTTATTAATTTCATAAAACCCAAATGATTCTATAACTACTTCAACTCTAGCTAATACCTCACTTACTTTTAAATTTAGCTGAGGTACCTGTGGAATAACCAAGATAGAACCCTTCCCATTGTTTAATTTGTAAACGCCCTCTACTATGCAAAATTCTCTGTTAGGCTGACTACGATAACTACTTCTTATATAAATGGAACCATCATAATTTGTGTCACAATTCACCTCTACTAAACTAGTTTCACTGATAATGGTATCTTCCGCTACCCTCAAGACTAATTTATTTTTGATTTTATTGATTTGATTTGTGCCGTCGATTATTATTAAGTTTTTATCTGTTTTTATAATTCTAACATGTGATTGTTCGCTATAAGTTTGACCCACAAGTACTGGATATTTTAAGAATATATCCGGCACTACCACAAAATTGACATTGGCTTTTACCCCTTGAATTTCTAAGATTCCGTCTTTTGACCCCAATGATTCTACAACTGCACCACCAAAACCTAGCATCGGATGCGTGATGTTTTTGTTCCAATCTACTAAAATAGCTTTAGCTTCACTTTCCTTTATCAAAGTCAATTCACTTCCTAAATCAATAAACGCTTTTTTTTCTATTCCATTTATTAATACGGTTTGCAGATATTTGTTTGAAATGTTGTGGGAAGACGGATCATTAATGTTCAAGACAGTTTTACTATCTTTCGAGTCATTAGTTTTAAGGTTACTGGAACGAAAACATTCGGAATCAACGTGACCAACTGCAGAACACTTATTACATTTTTTTATTAGCTTAGGACATTTAGACACAGGATGTCCGTCTTCCTTACAGTTATAACATCTTACATTCTTATTAAATTTATTAACTTGGTGTGCAATATTTTTATTAGGATAACTTTTGTTTACTACCGAGTCTGTTTTCTTTACACTTTTAACATTACGTAAGTAGGACAATAATTTATCAGGATCACTAAACTGAGCAGCCTCAGCTCCAAACCTAACTGATCTGTCATCAATCCCATGTATAATACACTCGATTGCTCTTTTCCCAAATATTTCGCAACGATTAATAAGAGCTATCTTTTCATAAAAATAAGTTTCAAGCGATTCACCAAACCTAGCCCTCTTGCCCAGCATATCAGACAACATCTGTCCATAGTTTTCATCGGCAGGAAAGGCATTTTTTAATTTTTCTTGCCACTCGACCCAATTATACGCTACAGAAGGCAAACCCTCGTACCATCTCTTAGCAATCCCAGTCAACTTTGACAACGCATAATGTACGATCTGTCTGTCTGACCACTCATACATAATACCTATTTCATTAACTTTCGAAATCCACTTAATAATAGTTTGATTTTTCAAAGAAGGATCGAATTCAGGTACTACATTTGTATTTGAGAAACTATCTTTAACATTATTGTTATTTTTAGATAACCCTTGGATCATATCAGAAATCTTAGATAGCAAATCAACAGAACTGGGAAATGTTCCACAAGTACGTCCAATAGGGCTTCGACTGCGAGTTCTATAGTGACGTTGTCGTTCACGAAAGCGTTCTCGAGAATCATTGAATCGTGCACGATCAGGATCACGAGACATTCTAGCCAAAGTTAATCGTCTAGACGGACTACGATCACGGTTCCTATAAGATCTGTGACGTGACTCACTGCGACGAATCCTGCTGCGGCTTCGGGTTGCGGAATCATTCCTTTCCTCCCCATAGTCCCATCTTCGGTACGGTCGACTCGGACTGCGCTGCTGATGAGCTCGTTCGCTGCGACTCGTCCTGGACTCAGCCGGCGTCATTAGTCGTCGTTGTCGAGAGCGCGATCGCCAATGTTCATCCATAGTTACACTGAAATACAGTTAAAATAACGGACATCATACGTTCGGATCCACTTAAATAAGATGAACAAGTATGTGGTAGGTAGGCGAAACTATAGTACGTCCTTGCAGAAGTAACAAAAAATGAATAAAGCAATCGCAGACTAGGGCTGTTATTAACACGAGAACAAAGATTAAATAAGCATTACTTAAAAAAGTATACAGTCGAACATAGTAGCTCCTCCTTTTTTTTTTTTTTTTTTTGAAGTCTGTTAAAAGAGACGATCAATTGCCATTTCCGCCTGGGCATGTACAGTGCTTTTCTCAAAAGTGGGAAAAAGATATTTGACATCGAATAATGCAAAAAAACAAAAACTGCGATTATCTCGAAAACGGTTGAAGATATCGAAAATCTGACCGCGTTTTTAAGAAAGGCACATAAGAATACAATGATACGAGGTGCGTATATATAAGTAATAAAAGTTGCAATAAACCGTACTTCCAGTATAGGCTGGACTCCGCTTTCAGCGTGATGCCTTACTACGCAAGACTAACTCAGTCTGGATGCATGTTTCGATAGACTAGTTGGGGTGGGGTAGTTTTTGCTTTGTGCGTACACGTCATACTTTGCAGATGTTGACAATATTACCACTGTGCCATCCCGCTGTAAGCTGCGCCTGCCGGCGTGGCGATTGAGGCAAAAACCGTTAGTTAGGAGAAGATCTTGTCTATTTTGGTCGTAAGCGTCGAAATAATAATGCAGCTATGTCACAGGGTTCCTTCTTTCATAGTCCCGATCACTCGGCAATCGAAATCGTAAAGGATACTTTAGATTACAATGGATACAATTTTACAATGTAAGCAAGCAGTAACACGAAGGAAGCATTAAAATATTTGATAAAATAAGGATTACCTGTATGTTCACTCCACAGGTTCACTCCCTCTTCTGAATTTAATAACTATCTCCACGGAATAAAACAGAGTATAAACTTTATGACTGTTTATTTCTGTACACTTGTAATTCACATGTAAAACCTTCCTTGTCACAACCTTCCAAATCAAGCGCCAACAAAAAAGTGCCATATGACATACGACGATAAAATCAGGTCTAAAAATCAAGTCCTCTTGGTCGTTTCCCATTGGTCAGTTGATCTTGTCAATCAGAATCCTTCACCAATAGGAAACGAGCAGCGGTGTTGCCATTACACTAAAATAATATAACATAAATAACAGTTGGGTACGTTAAATTAAAAATAACTGTTTAGATCAAGTAAATAGAATAAAGAATTTACATTTTAATATTATTTTCTTTCAACAACCGACATAAAATGCTGTTTTTCTTATGAAAATAGTTTGTCAATTGTCATAATTTAATCGAATAATTCTAAATAGTTAACACAGTCTTCCTTTTATCAAGCTCAACCGTAGCCAATATTCCTCTCGTAGTAAAAAATACAGCAACCATTCTTTTCTTTACGGATCGGGACATTTTCACAGACGTCGGCGGTGGTTCATCTTCAAACACCCACACTTTACTCTGGGATTTAGTAGGTACATCGAAATAATACAGCCACGTTTCATCACATGTAACAATCGAGTTCACGCAGTTAGATCGGCTGTCTTCAATTTTTTTTAACATATCACCTGACCAAGTCACGCGTTGCTCCCTTAGCACGTCAATCACTAAGTGTGGTACCCAGAGAGAACAAAGTTTCCGTACTTTCAAATGGTCGTGAAGAATCCGATGAACAGTTGGTGCGCTTAACTTGAGGGTTTCCTCGATCTGTCGATATGTCACATGTCAGTCTTCATCCAATAGTTTTCGTACAGCCTCAATGTTATTATCGGTAGTCACTTCTATCGGCCTATCAGACCTTGCATCAACCTCCAAGTTAAAATTGCCGCGATTGAATTGAATATACCATCGTTCTATGGTCCTCAGAGATGGACAAGTTTCCCTCAGTGCACTATTCATTTCCTCGAAACATTTTTGTTTAGTCAAGCCACGCTTAAAGTTATACGAAATAATTGCACGAATATCATAACGAGAAAAGGCCGCCATTTACATTTAGAAAATTAATTTAAAAATCAAACAAACGATTCCTTGCTACTAAATTTGTTTTTTGTTGTTTTCAAATAACTTAGATTTTATGGCTGTGGCCTCAAATCACAATATTATGATATGTAGTTTGCATGCGGCAAAACTTATGTAGCGCCCTATACTCACCGATTGCTTTAACGGTGAAGGAAAACATTGTGAGGAAACCTGCACATCTGATTTCAGATGTGTATGAAGGTCGCGTTGCACACGTCCGTAGGTGTAAATCTAAATGCCCAACACGTGACCGCGGGTGATGCTAAGTTCAACACCAGGCAACCGCCGTTCTATCCCTTGGATAGCACGGTTAATTGTGCCGAATTGTGCCACACGATAAGAGAGAGACTCAAAAGTATGAAATAATATTTTATATATGACTAGCTGTGCCTGGAGGTTTTGAATTTTCCCACGGGAACTCTTGAATTTTCCGGGATAAAAAGTATCCTATATCTTAACCCGGGCCAAATAAAACCACCATACAAAATTTCATCTAAATCGGCCTGGTATTTTGCGTGATGCACGAACATACAGACAGACACAAATTCCAAAAGTTGCTGTTTTGGCCACTATTTCGTCAGTAATGTCCACCATACATAATACTCGTATTTTCTAAAAATATTTCATGTACAGACACGGCCCCGTTAAAGTTTTATTTAATATAGAATCAAAAACTTCTATATTTGTCCAAATCTGTGAATACACAAAATTATGGCCTAATTCCAGCAGTGGATGTTCTTCGGCTGACATGATGATGACACGAAATAACCAACAATAACGAAATCAAAGATAGGTACGAATAAATTTAGGGGCCTACAATTTTTTTAGTTCGGCACCAGCATTCCACACAGCTGTTGTCGATGGCTTTGCTGACACCAACGACCACAAAAAACTGTAGGCCCCTAATTTGATTAGTACATATCTTTGATTCGTTTTTGTAGGTAATTTCGTGTATTTATATTATACATATAAAAATATTATTTTCATCCCCCCATCTCGGAAATTGTATTTTTGCTCTTCGATATCTGAGTGCAAAAGCCGTTTTTATCCGCTAGAGGTTAATGTAAATATCTGAGTGCAAAAGCCGTTTTTCTTCGCTAGAGGAGAAAAGTAAATTGAATTTAGAAAATCGTGAATTCAAAATATTATAATACTTATTTACTTCTACCTTCATGGTGCCGAATTTATCATACAACCTTTTTTAATTTGTTAAAAACTCAGACTCGGTACCTTCTTGGTGTACTTTTTTTTATTTGCTTTGCGCGCGCCATTTTCTTTTCACGTCATATTGTTAAAACCTTAGATTAAAACAAGAAACTTGAAAACAAGTGAAAAACCTAAAATGAGTGATTATTGTGACGAGCAAGTTTATTTGACGCCAACAGGATTGACTGAAACTGTTTGTAATGCGCAAATGTTTTTTTTTCTATTTAGTAATTTCCTCGCTGAGGTGGAATGAAAAGTTACGTGTTGCACTCGAGTGCAAAGATTTTTCACCTCTGGCTCTTTTGACTCCCTCACTAACGCTCAGGATTCTAATTTTTAAATCACTCGCTGCGCTCGTGATTCAAATTTAGACTCCTTCGCTTGCTCGGTCATCAAAAATGAGCACGCGGTTAAAAAGCAACTTTGCACACTTGTATAACAAATAACTATTCATACTTTTGAGTGAATTTCGTTTTGCAGTCAACTTTTAGTTTTTTAAACTTTTATTTTTTATTTTTAGTGATAGTGCTATTAGCTAGGATTGCCAGATACGGGCTTATTTTTTACTAGACATTTTTGGGGTTACAAACAAAGTTGGAGTTTTTGAGTCGAAATCCAACTAAAAATGTTGGCTGTTTGGACGGGCAATAGAAAAAAATATTAAAAAATTGATTACTAGTTAGGTATATTTTAAAATAAAAAAAAAGACGTGTGGCACTCGGGGACTGCCGCGGTAAAGCTATTGCATAGCATTTTTTTTATCAACTTATGCAATTATAATTATTTATTTATTTTTTATTTATGCAGTATTTACCAGTACCATATAGTCCTTGGGGCGCGGGATGTATGTGTAATAATAATAAATTAACACTAAGAAAGTTAATCATAATCATCATCATTGTCATCATCATCATCACCGTAATCGTCATCTTCATCATCATCATCATCATCATGATGGATAGATAGATGGCACTGTAAGTTTTTTAGAACTCAATGTATAGGGTGACTTTTAATTAGTTCTTGATAGCAAAGGGTATGAATGTACTCGTGATTACGAACAACTTTCCGAAACAATTTATATGTCTAATCAGAAAAAAAAATTTTGTTCCTAGATAGTATAATAACTAATAAAACTTATAATGGCTATGTTATTTTGCTATCTAGTTCTCTATAATGATGTTAATTAGCTGTAAGTTTTCCTAATAAATAAAAATAAAATAAAAATAAAATAAAATAAGTTATCAAATCGGCAAAAATGTATGAAGGACCAAAAATTTTTTTCATATTTGACATACAGTTTCTTTGTGAAAGTTGTTAGTAATCACCAGTACATTCATATCCTTTGCTATGAAGAACTAATTAAAAGTCACCCTACATTTTTTTTTTTGGGGTGTTAGGTTTTATTTTCGTTACGATATTTCTTGATTTGGTCCCCTAAAAGCCCGCGATAAAAGCTATACAATAGCTTAAAAACACAAATGATTTTAGAACATAGGTACATTTATTTTTTGTGAAATCTAATAACTAACAAACTGCATACATAGCAATATCTTATACAGTCATAGTTAAAAAGTTATAGTTAGTCTCCAAACGACTGGCCGGGCGCCACTCGCGCCCCACGGTACTCGCTCTCACCACAGTATTAAGATATGGCTTACAGTAGCGCAACGATGATGTCGCACGATGCGCTACCGGCGTAGGTAAATAGTAGGTAGTACTAGTAGGTAACGTAGGTAGGCCCATGCTAGCCTGTTGTCAGTCTGGCTGGCACGCGAGTTTGCCAGACTGTGCTCCGCCGCCCCCTGCCCCACAAGTACCCTTCCGTTGCCCTGCGTAAGTACCTACATTCGTTGCACTACTGTGACACAGTATATATATTAACTGTGAGCCGCTATATTGTAATACTGTGCTCCCACACAGGCTCTGTTAGCAGTGTTGCCAATTTAGCGACTTAGTAGCTAGATCTATGTTTTTTCGGAACAGTCTAGCGACAAAAAAATCGACGCTTCATACATTTTAGCGACTTTTCAAGCACAGTAACACCATACATCTAGCGAAAGAATTGCCATTTTTATATTGTTCTTGTGACTTTTTAAACATTATTTAGCTACATTTAACAAAAGTCATCTGGCAACACTGTCTGGTAGTTGTGTGACACAACCGACGACGACACATACCTATAGACCGCGGCAATATTTTCTTATTGCGTCGCCCCGTGCTACCGTAATCTTGTGGAAAAAAACTAGTATTCATGAATTTCGGGACAGTAAGGTGCAATTACTGGACACGGGGTCATACGCAAAATTACGACGGGGAAGGGCATGAGGTGAAGAAACCCGTGCCCCAGCAGTGGGAATGTGTATGAGACCTTCCTATGTAGCTATCTATTAAGATACCCGTGCCCCAGCAGTGGGAATGTGTATGAGACCTACCTATGTAGCTATCTATTAAGAGATCCGTGCCCCAGCAGTGGGAACGTGTATGAAATCTACCTATGTAGGTATCTATTAAGAGACCCGTGCCCCAGCAGTGGGAATGTGTATGAGACCTACCTATGTAGCTATCTATTAAGAGACCCGTGACCCAGCAGTGGGAATGTGTATGAGACCTACCTATGTAGCTATCTATTAAGAGACCCGTGCCCCAGCAGTGGGAACGTGTATGAGACCTACCTATGTAGCTTAGCTATCCATCAAGCGGACAATAATTTGGTGTGTTTATTATGTGCCTGCTGTCTCGATAAACTTATTCTGTTCTCTTCTATTCTTCCTTATGTTCTTGTGTTGCTCTTCATCGTAGTTGTCACTTGTTAATGGAACCCAGCAGCAAATTAGAACCGGGTTCGTCGTAAAGTTGAGCGATGCCACAGCGTCTCTTCCCGTTTGTCAGCAAGCTCAGGCTCGGCTGGCCGCGGGCCGGGTTTGCCTGCTGGTTTCAACTCTTTCGGTCGTACGGTCGCACCCATCCATCACATGATGACATCTGCGCGCCGGCTACCTCTCAACTCAACCTGCCACAACCACATACTGTCTGCACACCACAGCGCGCATTGCTCCTTCTACATTGCTTTCCCAGCACCGACTGGAACTCACAACAATAGTCGCGACTCCGCGATGCATGGCGCTCTCCCGGCCGATCTCACGGCGTCCTCTCCCCGCGAGTCCGGTGGTGCTGGAGATATAATTTAGTGGGAACTCGGCGGGGTCCTTTGTCATCGGCGTCAGGTGAGACTGGAGGTCTTTGTTATGAAATTTTTCGCCTTTTTGCAAGCGGTCACGGGCGCGGGCGCACAGCTCACAGTCATTGTCGCGAGAGCGTCGATTACTCATTCCATAATTGAACCGACACTCGGAATAATGTAAATAAATAAATTCGAATTTCTGGGACAACGAATAGTCGGAGCCTTAAATGGACATTTTGGCAAATCATCATTAATCTTGTCGACTTTGTTTGTTTGCACTGGTAAGGGGAGGGAAAGGAAGGGTGCAAGTGTTAGGTGTACGTTAACAATTGAGTTCAAATTAAACGGGATTAGAGCAAAAAGACATGGAATGACTTTATTCTTTATCTCTTTATTTCACAAAACAACATCGTATTTTTTGGCTGTATGTGCATTATGTATGTGCCGACTGACTGCAAGATCTCATCATCATCATATCAGCCGAATAACGTTCACTGCTGGCCTGCCCCAAGGATTTCCACGACGACCGGTCCTGCGCTGCCCGCATCCATCGGCTTCCCGCGATCTTCACCAGGTCTTCAGTCCACCGCATGGGAGGCACGCCAACGTTACGTTTACCGCTGCCCGGTCACCACTAGAGAACTTTATTGCCCCAACTGCCATTTGTTCTACTATTTATTTGTTTGCTATGTGCCCTGCCTACAGTCACTTCAGTTTAGCGATTCTGTGAGCTATGTCGGTTGCTTTGGTTCTCCTGCGGATTTCCTCGTTTCTGATTCGATCACGCAGAGAAACTCCGAGCATAGCACGCTCCATTGCCGTTTGGGTGACCTTGAGCCTTCTTATGAGGCCCATAGTAAGCGACCATATCTCAGTTCCATAAGTCATCACTGGCAACACATACTGCCCAAAGACCTTATTCTTGAGACATTGCGGTATTTGGGACGGACGTGAAGATATTGCGGAGCTTCCCGAACGTTGCCCAGCCGAGTTGGATACGTCGATTGATCTCTTTCTTGAAGTTGGACCTGCCTAGCTCGACTGTTTGTCCCAAGTATACATATTCGCCAACAACTACCAGTGTAGAGTCTCCAACCTTTAGAGGCGTAGGTGCGACACGGACATTTAACATTATTTTATTCTTGTCCATGTTCATTTTAAGACCCACTTGTTGAGATACTTTACTGAGGCCATCGAGCATTGTGCTTACGTCTTCCATAGTCTCAGCCATGACCACGATATCGTCAGCGAATCGGAGGTGGGTGATGTACTCGCCGTTGATATTGATGCCGAATCCACCCCAGTCCAGAAGCTTGAAAACATCTTCCAGGGCGGCGGTGAGCAGTTTCAGAGATATAATGGCTCCCTGTCTCACCCTTCATTGCAACTGGGTAGGTTTTGAGTTCTGGCACAGATGAGATACTTGTTACTTCGTAGTTCTGGTCCTGGAGGCGAACCGACATGGCTGGTGGCGTTTTCATACAGACACTTCAACACCTCGATGTATCGATTGTCAATTTGGCACCGCTGGAGAGACTGTAGTACAGCCCAGGTTTCCACTGAATCAAAGGCTTTCTCATAGTCCACAAACGCCAAGCATAGTGGCTGATTGTACTCTTCAGTCTTCTGTATAATCTGCCGCCGCGTATGTATGTGGTCTACGGTACTGTAGAGATCGTATGTCTCTACATTTATACACTTGCAACTCCTTTGGTTATTTTCTTGCCAGCGCGAATCGAAGTTAGAATATTAATTTAAATTTGAATTGATATGTCGTTCGAAAGCTTTTCAAAACAAGAAATGTTCATTCTATGGTGGACAGCGAGCCAAGACGGAGCTCCATTTTACTAAAAGTATATTTTTGTTATCCGCGCGTCTGGGCTGAGGTCCCTAAAGTCTCGGCAAGAAAGTAATAGGAATCGATGAAGATATAATAATAAGTCAGCTGACAGAGCATACTCCAACATTTTACGTGTTAAAATATATGATCATCGCTGGTGATCTTTTAATACGTACCTATTCCAAATCTTTCATTTTAAGCTATACCCCCGGCGTCCCGTAGACGACGTCACAGTACTAAAGCCTTTTCGGAAACCGGATTGTTCGGGAGGCTGGAAGTCGTCAAACCTGCGTGCGAGACGATTCGTTATGACTCTCGAAAACAGCTTCGAAAACAGCTTGTAGACATGGCTCAGAACTACTCAGAAGTGAGATGGATCTGTAGTTCTGCAGCAGGGTATTGTCACCCTTTTTGAAGAAAAGCACGACCACACTTCTGTGCCATGCCTTAGGCGTTTGTCCCTCGAGTATAACGGAACTAAATAACTTCTGACGAGCTTTGAGCTGCAAGATCTAATTGTACTTAAAGGTTTGATCCTGATCTAAAAGTACTTGGGCAAGATGTAGCACACAAACTGCTGTTGATAGGTAGGTACCTACGAGTACCTACCAGCTACCAGCCAGCGGCTTCGCTCGCGTGAACATAGTGTCTATTAAGTACTGTCTCCATGGGGTGCGCAGTGCGAGCGTGGAAAAAGGTAGCCTATATATGTTAATACAGGTCCTAATCTGTTTACCTACCAAATTCCATCCAGATACGTTCAGTAGTTTTTGCGTGTAAGTGTAACAAACATTCATACATCCATAAATACAAACTTTCGCGTTTATAATAATAGGATAGGTATATTGTAAATCAACCAAACCCAACAGCAGCACAGCAGCGAGCTTACTACATGAACATGATTTTGCGCGGCGCGGGGCTCGGGGCGGAGCCTGCGCCGTAAAACGCGTTGCATTATTATTAGTAGTAAGTACTTACTCGTACCTCGGCCTAGCGAGTGGGCTCAGCGGCCTAGCTAGTGCTCTCAGCCTCCTAGCTAGTGGGCTCAGCGGCCTAGAGAGTGGGCTCAGCGGCCTAGCTAGTGCTCTCAGCCTCCTAGCTAGTGGGCTCAGCGGCCTAGAGAGTGGGCTCAGCGGCCTAGCTAGTGCTCTCAGCCTCCTAGCTAGTGGGCTCAGCGGCTTAGAGAGTGGGCTCAGCGTTGCATCGATCGCCGCGTCGCATTGGTGGACTCTAAAGTGTTATACATTTTCTCCTATGACCTATTGACTTTTTCAATTTCCTGCCAGCTGTCATGTTACTGACTGCCGGAATTTAACAAGAATGTTCCCTTTATGACATCGGTTCTGCTTTTAAAGAACTTTATTCATACCGTCGCGTCGCGTCGCGTCGCAAGATCGATCGTCTTAAAGTCAGTAAATAATTTTGTTGTCCGAGCTTTGTATACTACTAAATCCATTTAATAGCCCATATTTTGTATCCAACTCATCTTATTAGGTAAGTGAGTATAAACCTAGTTAAGGGCCTGAATTTGCATATGTCGCATCGTAATATCGTAAGTAACGTACTTTGCCGGAGTTAAGAGCGCGAAGCGTGGAGGGGTAATTAAAATAGGCCATTTGTATGCTGCGGGGCTCGCTGCGCTGGCGGGCTGGCGGGCTGGCGCGCTGGCGGCTGATCCGGGAGTTATGGACCAAATTCAAATCCGACGGTAGCCCCCCCCCCCCCCGCGCACTCCGCGGGCGCTGCTCGTAAAAATGATGCCAATTTACGATAAAAAGCTGATCCGGGCGCCGGGGGGCCGGGGACCGGGAGAGGCGCCTGCGGCATCGGCATGGCTGTCGCCGCCGCACCGCCGCACCGCACACGGCACCTTTTATGGGCCCTCCAAAACTCTGGAAGTGCGAATTTATGGCGTAACTTTTGAAATTAGCGATAGGATAAGGGATTTTAAAAAAGCTCCATTTAATCATCAAACCACAAGTTTTCTCCATGGAGAGGGGGGAGCTACGCCGCCGTGCAGACTGGAGCAGGAGCACACTTAGTAAGTATTTCAAGAATCAAGATTCAAGGTGTTTATTCAAAATAGGTGCAAATTACACTCTTTCTGATAGTCTTAAAATAATGATAACAAAATTTCATTTGTGACAAATCAAGAATTATACAATCATTATAATAATTATACAAGTCACGAGTATAACGCGAGAGTCAGCCATCGCTCCCATCAACCATATTAGAGGGAAAGGAACGACCCGGCTCCCGATGCGCCACAAACATTTAAGCGAGCATGCACCACTCATGTTAATACTAAGATAAAAATATTAATTAAAAGAAGTACTAGACTTGTAATGTCTTGTCGCTTCCACGTCAATTCTTTTCTAGGTTGTATAGTCATGTAAAATTAACTAAATTTTAAGTGCTTTATGCGTGTTGGTAAATCTATATATATATATATATATATATAATAAAACTGTAACGGGGCCGTGTCTGTACATGAAATATTTTTGTAAAATAATAACTGTGGTGAACATTACTAACGATTAGATATAGAGGCCAAAACAACATTTTTTGGAATTATTGTCTGTCTGTCTGTATGTTCGCGCAACACGCAAAAACTACCAGGCCGATTTTGATGAAATTTCGTATTGTGGTTTACTTTAGCCCTGGTTACGGGTTACTTTACATATCCGGAAAATTCAAGAGTTCCCGTGGGAAAATTAAAAGTAAGCTTTTCTATGATGGCTCACCACGTAAATGTTGTTAGACCTATTGCAATTAAATTTTACACGATAAATTATTCTCATTCTGATACTTTTTATCCCGGAAAATTCCCGGAAAGTTCAAGTGAGAAAATTCATAACCTCTACGCGGACGAAGTCGCGGGCACAGCTATCTAAACATATAATAAAACTGTAACTAGTAAAAAGTCATTTGTGGGGCAGTGTATAAGATTCTACAATAAAATTCCAGAAAATGTAACTAGTTTGTCAGAGAATAAATTCGAGACTCATGTCAAATAATGCTTGTGCTCTAGAGGATAAAAATAATAGATTATGTAAATGACAAAGATATACAGGGTGTCCAGTAAATATAGGTACAAACTGAAACTGGGGATAGATCAAGTCATGACCTGTCCGAATTTCAAAAAATATGTCTAGTAAAACTTTAACCGTTTCCGAGATATGGCGGGTTTTTTGAAATTTTCGTAAATCACTACTTTTAGTCAGTTTCAGGGATGCTACAGCTGCAAATGAAAGTATTTTGAAATACTTTTTTTTATTTTTGTTACTGAACAATTAGACTATCAAATACATTGCAATATTTTTTTAAGAAGCTACCAGTTCCCCGTAACAAAATAAAAATATTTTAATTTTTACCCATTAACACTGCAATGTCCCAGATTTGGTAGCTTATGCTGTAAAATAAATGCACTACGCTAGTCCGGACCATTGCTTTAAAAAGTTGTACATTTTGTGCAGATTTTGAAAAGGTATAATACTTATTATTGTTCCTAAAACAGAAAAAGATGTAGCGATTTGGTTTCAAAACGAACCCATTTTGTAATAAGTAGTTAGGTTTAAATTTCGATTAGAAACTTTTATTTTAATTGATAATTTACTACTTTTCATGTCATGTTGGCTATTTAAAAGATAAATTAAATGTTGACCTACCTGACGGCTACATGAATATGCACAATTTGCACCGTTGGTCGTTTGAGAACCCGCAACTAATAAGAGAGGACAGATCGCAGTATCAGTTCAAAATAAATTACTGGACTGGAATACTCGATGGCCAAGTAATAGGCCCATTTGAGCTGCCTGGCTCTCTAAATGCCGAAAATTACCTACAGTTTTTGCAAAATGATTTACCATTATTAATGGAGGATGTTAATCTGGAATGGCGGCAGCAGATGTGGCTTCAAAATGATGGGTGTCCAGCCCATTCTGCTAGAAAAGTAAGAGAATATCTGAATAGCAATTTTCCAAACCGCTTGGGACCAATTTTGTGGCCACCACGGTCACCAGACCTCACCACGGACTTTTTTATTGGGGCTGCCTGAAGGAAATGGTGTACAGACAACCAATAACAACTGTCAATCAACTGAGGCGACGAGTTGAGGAAGCCGCTCGCCATATTAGTAACGAGGGATTTGCTTAAAGCGATCTTTTATTAAGAGGTGCAGAGCGTGTATCCTGGCACGTGGCGGTCATTTTCACCATTAAATTTAAGCGTGTATTAATAAAAGATGGTCTAAATTTTAACTTGTTTCATTTCCTATCTTCGAAATAGCCAACATGACATGAAAAGTAGTAAATTATCAATTAAAATAAAAGTTTCTAATCGAAATTTAAACCTAACTACTTATTACAAAATGGGTTCGTTTTGAAACCAAATCGCTACATCTTTTTCTGTTTTAGGAAAAATGATAAGTATTATAGTATTTCAAAATCTGCACAAAATGTACAACTTTTTAAAGCAATGGTCCGGACTAGCGTAGTGCATTTATTTTACAGCATAAGCTACCAAATCTGGGACATTGCAGTTTTAATGGGTAAAAATTAAAATATTTTTATTTTGCTACGGGGAACTGGTAGCTTTTTAAAAAAATATTGCAATACATTTGATAGTCTAATTCTTCAGTAACAAAAAGCAAAAAAAGTATTTCAAAGTACCTTCATTTGCAGCTGTAGCATCCCTGGAACTGACTAAAAATAGTGATTTACGGAAATTTCAAAAAACCCGCCATATCTCGGAAACGGTTGAAGTTTTACTAGACATAATTTTTTAAATTCGGATAGGTCATGACTTGATCTATCCCCAGTTTCAGTTTGTACCTATATTTACTGGACACCCTGTATATTATGTTGATTCTATAACAAATACCGTTACCTGAGACTGTAATCTGAATTATGACATTATTTGTAAGTATAAGTAAGTAAGTAAAACTTTATTTGCAGAATATTGGTAACAAAAGTTGTAGTCCTAAATAATAGTGGCTTAAAATATTCCGCCGTAAAACGGCATGCAAATCTTTAGTAAAAAAAGAAGTTAAAACATTTCAAATTATTAACTAGAGAAATTCACTTTAATAATAAAATAATAAGTTCATTGATTAACAAGAGGTCAATTAAATTAAAAATAACAGAAACAAATCATTAGGTAGGTAGCACAAGTCGCAGATGAATAAAAATACTTACATGTCAAATTTATAATAAAGTAGGAAATGTCACATTTTAGTCATTAAGATATTCGTCAACAGAGTAATATGCCTTCTTCAGTAACATATCACAAACTTTTTTTTAAGAACATCTAAACAGTCAACCTCTTTTATTCTTGTTGGCAACTTATTGTACAGTTTCGGTGCCATTGCTAATATACTTTTATGCAGTGAGGTGGTTTTGCAGGGTATCAAATTTAATTTGTGTCGTCGTCTTTCGCTACTAACGTGGCCAAACAAACTCAAATTACTCTTTACAAAAACTACTGTTTCGACAATATATAAACAGGGAACGGTGTGTACTTGGAGTTCTATAAAGAATGGCCTACAACTGTCAGTTTGCTTAAGGCTACAGATTGCTCGAATGCATCTTTTTTGAGCTTTGAAGACCATTTCCTTTCCAGTACTGTTACCCCAAAACATGATTCCGTACCTTAATGGTGATGCTACGAAACCATGGTATGCTATTAGGACAGTCTTTCTGTTAACTATCTTTGTTAACATGTACAATCTATATGCTAATTGATGAATTTTGTTGCACAGTATCTCAGTATGGGAGTAACGCCTTGATCTATTTGCAAACCTAAAAATCTCATGACATTTGTGTTTCTTCAATCTTCTTGCTTTTGTGATTAATGTTGAGGTGGAAAATTCTTGATTGTCTGTGTCTAAGTATCATAAATTTTGTTTTATCCAAATTAATTTTTAGATTGTTGCACTCCAACCAATAAATTATATCATTCAGGTTATTATTTATTTCAGATTCGACTTCTTTCATGTCATTGCCTTGAAAAATCACGGTACTATCATCAGCAAAGAGGATCATTGGGTGATTTGTAACTTTTGGGAGATCGTTAATGTAAGCTAGGAAAAGGATGGGACCTAAAACACTTCGCTGGGGAACTCCGTATTTCATCACTTTTTGGTTCGATGAATAAGACGTGACAGTTTTATTTTTCATATCAGTTTTATTTTGTAGTAGACAATAAGTTTTTTGACTATTTGAAAGTGCGTGTAAACACTAAACACCTATTTAAAATAAATTATTTTGATTGATTAATTGATTGCTCAAACCATTGGACGGATCGGGCTAAAATTTGGTATACTTACAGGCAGCAATTATGACTTAGGCATCCGCTAAAATAGGATTTTAAATTATTTTCACGGGTAAGCCAAAAAAAAAAACGGGATCTCCGCGGGCGAAGCCGTGGGCAACAGCTAGTTACCTGTATGAAAGAGAACCAAGGTAAAACTCCTGGTTGAGTAGGTGGGAAACGACATAATTTACTAATCACCCTTAAATACAGTCATAAAAACGATGTCCACGCGGGCGGAGCCGCGGGAAAAAGCTAGTAATAAATAAGTAATACATGGAAGATTCATTGAATAATGTTGCCGTCACGTAATGGGTAGGGCAGTAGGTACGTAAGTAGGTATGCGCCATTCGCCGGAGCACAGCGTGACCAGATTTAGCATAATTCTGCAATTTTAGCAGAATTTGACCCCCAATTTAGGGCTTAGCATATTTGTCGCAGATTAGAAAAAATTGGCAGGTTTTAGCAGAATCTAATGACACTTTAACAGAAATTTAGCAGAATTCTGCAATTTTAGCAGAATGTTGACCCCCAATTTAGGGCTAGCAATCCTTAAGTAAATTTCAGCCTTCAGGGGCATTCCCGAAAACGTACATTTTCTTTCGAGTGAGTTATATGTAGAATGTAGACAACATTTCCTGCGTAGTGCGTAGTTGTCGTTGTCAGTCAGTTGTGTCGTGAGCAAAAAAGAAAAAGTGAAACGAAAATAATTTGACCAAAACTATCGTTCTATCTATCTATCTGAGGGGAGAAGGGTCCATATTTTCCTCTTGGCTATTAAGATCCAAGTAGGACAACCAATGCCGTTTTTGTAAAGCATGTAATGTCGAATTAGTTTCAAGGCTTTCTGTTCTAAAGATCATATAAATAAACAATGAAACACAAAAAATGGATCATTGGATATTCTGGACAGTCATTGGTAAGTGATTCTATCTATATTTTCTGCAAAAACTTCTTTTTAGGGAACCGTACCTCAAAAGGAAAAAAATGGAACCTCTTATAGGATTACTCGCGTCCGTCCGTTTGTTACAGCCAATTTGCTCCGAAACTACTAGACCGATTGAGTTAAAATTTGGTACACATATATGTGAGTCAGTGAACCAAAGACGCATGTCTTGAACTTTAGTTAGACCAATAGGTACTTACGATCAATAAGTGGCCCCCATTAGTGGTCAACAAATATTTAAAATTATTTATTTTTCCTTTTAAAAATTAATATATTGGTACAAAATTGAGTTTATTCACTATCAGAATTTTGGCATTTTTAACAAAAAAATTAGCAGCCTTTAGCAGAAATTAGCCAAGCAGCTGGCATAATGTTCAATTTAAATCTGGTCACACAGCCGGAGCATCACATTACAAAGCCGCTCGTTTGGTAAGTTGGTTGGGGCATGTTGGGCGCTCGCTCGGCGTTGGCGCCCGGCGCGCTCGCTGCACTGCGAAAACGAAGGGGTCCGTTAGACCGTGACCTTGGAGGGATGGACGATCGATAAGCAAGTAACGCGTTCCATCCATCTCGTTCCTCACACAAGATACAACTCTTTCATTCATTGGTTTGATACATTACACTCCCTTTGTTGCTTTCTGCCGTGACTCACTAGCTCCTACTTCCTACCTCACTACCTAGGTGGGTGCCTACTTATCCATCTCACCCACCCACGTAGTATGTAGGTAGGTATATGTACTTAGTATAAAAACAAATTTCCAGTAAGATTAGAACAGAAATGTTGACGTTACCTAGTAAAGTTACGAGTTGGTAGAGATAATCGATAATGTACCGCTCTGGGCCGCGCCGCCGCCCGCCGCCGCCGCCTGCCGTCGCCGCTTTGGAGAAAATAATAAAGTGGCCTCCGGGCGGCGGGTCCGCGGGCTCCAGGCAGGCATCTGCGAGTCCGGTTCGGGTCTGGCTGGGGTTCGCCGTTCGCGCCAGCCTGCTAGCCGGCCAGCTAGCCACGTCTGCGCTCTTGCTTTTTCATGTGTTTCGGACAGCTGCGCCGCTCACACCCGTTGGGGCGCGGCGTGCGCGAGCGAGACGACCGCGTTTGCGCGCTTGCTTCGCACTGCGCGTGTGTGTCTGCCACTGTGCGCGCCGCCGTGTCTGCTCCTCGCGCTCACTGCGGTGTGACGTGCGCTTTCAATCAAACTCAATTATGTACCTAATTCTGTTCTGTTCGCTGCCAAGTTTGTGAGTTTACCTAGTATATGCTGTACTCAATGAAGTACAGTTCCGAAATTTTAATTTGTACGTAACCGCCGCCACCGCGGAGTTGCAAAGCGCACATTTGAAGTAGGTAGCGTCCTTCGGTGAAGATATTCCTATCGGCGGCGGCGGCGTGGCGCGCGTCATAGAGTAAGCATGTCGCAGACGGGACACGACAGCGACGGCGGCGAATCAGTGAGCTCAGTGACGACATACGCGAGCACGCCAGAGGTGGGCCGGCTGGTGGACTCGACCCAGGCTGACGACCGCAAGATGATCCGGCTGGTGAAGGAGCGCCGGCTGCTCTACGCGCGCACCAACATGCCCGTCGCCAGCTTCTACTCCAAGGTCAAGAGCTTGTGGCAGGAAGTCGCCGATGAGATGGGCTGGACTGGTATGAAATATACTTACTTTATTGAATGAAAAGTAAAGCGTTTGTTTAGGTATGTAACTGTTCTTTTATTGACCGAGCGAGCGCGAAGCGCGAGCAAAGCAAAGCGCCTCCGTTTCAGTTCGGGCAAAAATACTTTCGAATGCCTGTCCGGATGTTCTCCTCTACATGTCGCATTTCTCAACCCATTCTCGTGAATTTTTTGAGAAAATTCTAACATTATGTTTTTTTTGTCGATTTATATTTTGGAAATTTTTGAAAATGGCGGAGTCATGGTGGTTGAAAACGTAAAAAACAATATATTTCAGCCATTTTGAAAAACTTGTGAGGTCTGCAGGTCACAGTGCCACTAGTTTTTAATTGGTTTAAAACACAGATTTGATCAGAAGGATTCGCCCATCTCCATATTTAACTCAGATTTTCTTGATACAAGCAAAAAGTAGCGCCATCTAAAATAACTCGTACGAACTAGCGTGGGCGAGAGTTGACGTTAGTGCCGCGTTAAAGGAACCTTGGTAGAATTGTCGCTTTAAAAATTCGTTTATTTAATTTGTTTACAAGAAAAAATACAATGTAAGTTTCATGATTTTTACAGCCTCTAACAACACAATAAGGCATTTTTATATGGAATATCTTTCCACCGCACTGTAAAATTTCCCACAGACGACTGAGTCGCGAGTGTGCGAAACCTTAGATTTTCGCACCAATTCGCTGGGGGCATTAGTCGCGCGCGTTGGCCGGGTCCTATATAAGTCACTGGTTTAATTATTTTTTTCCAAAGAGATGAATCATAATACACTGTACTGTTAATAATTCCCGTCGCTGTGTATCCCGTACAGTGCCGGACGTGCGGCGCAAGTGGTCGCACATTCGCAACTCGTACTCGCGGCACCTGCGCAACGAGCTGCAGGGCGCGCGCACGGGCCGCGGGCGCATGGTGTCGCGCTGGTACCTCGCCGACGAGCTCGAGTTCCTGCGCGAGCACATGGCCACTGACACGTGAGTGACACTCATGTAACTAATTACATTTTTCCTCATTTTTATACTAATGGGATGGCAGGTATCTTGATTTATGATCGACTCGAGGTCTGATCTTGAGTCGCTATATACAGGGTGTAAATTTGAATTCTATCAATATTTACAGTGGTTAATATATAGCTGTATATAATTTATACGCCCCCACCGAGGGGCTTAAGCCTACCCTGAATTAGGGCGATCGGACCTTAGTCAACTTCACACACGACCTTCGAGTTTCTTCGCAGGCGTGTGCAGGTTTCCTCACGATGTTTTCCTTCACCGTAAGAGCGTCGGATAAACGTACGTATGAGATCGAAATTCGAAAATACATTGGTACGTGGCAGGACTCGAACCACGACCTCCCGGATAGGAGGTAGCAGCCCTTGCCGTTGCGCCACTGACGTTTTTAGCTGATACTGAATACAAATCATTAATAAAATCGTAACTTTTTTGTATTGTTTTTAATGATATCATTTTTTTAAATCGATAATTTTAACAATAAGTTCATACCACTATAATTTATCGAATGCGCTGAGCACTATTGCGCAATGGCCAGCGACACCGTTGATAGTGGGGTTTAGCTTTAAAACCTCCACCAATCCGCACTGGTCCCCCTTCGTGGAGCGTGACCTAACCTTCTCGAGTTTGGGGAGAGTGTCGAAGCAGTGGGGGACATTATCGGTTAACAAATAAGATTATCTCATTTCCCACCCGCAGGAGGCCCTCACCTTACTCTACCTATGCACCCACTTTAGTCAACGTGAACATGTCGGAAAGCCAGCACAGCACTGAACACCTGGAAGTGAAGTCGTACATCCCGTCGCCGTGGTTCAGCACGGGCTTGTCACAGGTCCAGTGCAAGGTAGAGGCCAGTGGCGGCGGCGACGCCGACGACAGTTCCAGCTCACACAATTTTGCACCCGATGAGAACTCCTCCTACTTCCAGTTCTTCCGTGGCATCTACAACGACTACCAGGAGCTGTCGCCGCGCAAGCAGCGCCTGTTCAAGCGGCAGTGCCTGGGCTACCTGCACAGCCTGCTCGACGAGGGAGAGTTTGAGACTATCGAGACCACAGAGTGCGAACAGAACGACGCCGCCGTCAATTTAAGCAACTCATCGAACGGCGATGTGAAGGACCAGAAATATTGTGTTGTAGAACAATTGGAACACTATGTCATACCCCACGAGTAACTTCACCGTCAATAATATTTTTTGTACTTAAACTATAAGGTGTAACAAAATTAGCTGAAACTATTTTAACGGTGCTTCTACCCATGAAACTGAACAACTTTCCCTATGAAACACATAGTCAAATCTCAAAAAAAAATTGAACTTCCCATACTAAGTTGGCTGATCAGCTGATCGAGTTATGGGAGAGCCAAATTTTTTTTGCGATTTGACTATGGGTTCCATGTAGAAAGTTGTTCAGTTTCATGTGTAGAAGCACCAGTTAAAATAGTTTCAGCTAATTTTGTTACACCTTTTATACAGTACCAACCTAAGTGGTACAAGAAAGTTCCTGATACTTGACATTTAATTTGTAGGTTTCAATTAGTATGTCAGTATAGTATAAAGTGATATGAATAGGAAGTGCGTGCAGTGACAGTGAGTAACGAACGCGTTGTGCTTGCCTACGCTCGTGGAGCGTGTCGCGTCTGCGGCGACTACTCTATACCTCCGTAGTTGCGTACGTCACGCACGTCTCACTCACCACGTGGCCCCGCGTGCCTGCGTGCCCGCGCTGTGTGTGAACGCGCGCTCACTTAGTTGAAGATTACGATCGATCATTGGTAGTTTCACAAATTATTTATGGTTAATTTAATAATTCATTTATTGGTCATAAAAGGAATAAAGATAAATAGTATACCTACTTATGAGTATAGTGTTATTTTTGGGGGCCCGGAGCCAAAATTGCAAAAAACGGAACCCTTATAATTTCGTCGTGTCGTCCATCACCATCACAATATCAGCCGAAAAACGTCCACTGCTGGACAAGCTTCGCCGTATGTTATAATAAATTTTCTCTGCCATACCTACCTACAGTAATGAACAGGCATACTACCACAGATTACTAAATAGTTATATACTACGCAAAATGAAAAAAAATAGTCTTTTTGTTAGGCGGTATTATTACAGATTTTCGTTATTTTTGACGTCAATTACTCCTAAACGATAGAAAACCCAAGGTTGAAAACAATACCCTTATTGTTGATGATGTTCCTTACAGTCAAAAGCTATTAGAAACACGATTGAGCAGTTTTGGCTCGATAAAAAAAAACATCCCAAAGATAGGTCTACACCGTTACTTTCAACCTCAGATCACAGCAACTGTGATCTGAGATTTTAACTCTAGTTATGTCTACTATTTTGAAGTATACATTTTAAAAAATCAAAAATATTTTTGTTAAGATAATGCAAAGTGAGTAATTAATGTCACGTAATGTTATTATTTCTTATACTTTCCTTGTAGTTTTTGATTGAAACGAAACACCATTGAAAAAGTGAAAAAGTGTGGTTATTTTAAGACATGTGGTTATGTGGTTATGTAAAGACAGAGACGGCTGTCCCAATCAATACCTCGCCTTAATCAACATTATTGTAGGGGCGCCTCTTATACAAAAAAGCGGCTCGAAAAGTTATAATTTTGTTAAACTGGTTTTGTTATAATGCAAGTAAGTTAATTATAATATAACATGACGAGCAAAGTTTAGTGCGGCTGCCGTACAGACAGTTTAGTGCGGCTGCCGTACAGACAGTTTAGTGCGGCTGCCGTACAGACAGTTTAGTGCGGCTGCCGTTCAGACAGTTTAGTGCGGCTGCCGTACATACAGTTTAGTGCGGCTGCCGTACAGACAGTTTAGTGCGGCTGCCGTACAGACAGTTTAGTGCGGCTGCCGTACAGACAGTTTAGTGCGGCTGCCGTACAGACAGTTTAGTGCGGCTGCCGTACATACAGTTTAGTGCGGCTGCCGTACAGACAGTTTAGTGCGGCTGCCGTACAGACAGTTTAGTGCGGCTGCCGTACAGACAGTTTAGTGCGGCTGCCGTACAGACAGTTTAGTGCGGCTGCCGTGCAGACAGTTTAGTGCGGCTGCCGTACATACAGTTTAGTGCGGCTGCCGTACAGACAGTTTAGTGCGGCTGCCGTACAGACAGTTTAGTGCGGCTGCCGTACAGACAGTTTAGTGCGGCTGCCGTACAGACAGTTTAGTGCGGCTGCCGTACAGACAGTTTAGTGCGGCTGCCGTACAGACAGTTTAGTGCGGCTGCCGTACAGACAGTTTAGTGCGGCTGCCGTACAGACAGTTTAGTGCGGCTGCCGTACAGACAGTTTAGTGCGGCTGCCGTACAGACAGTTTAGTGCGGCTGCCGTACAGACAGTTTAGTGCGGCTGCCGTACAGACAGTTTAGTGCGGCTGCCGTACAGACAGTTTAGTGCGGCTGCCGTACAGACAGTTTAGTGCGGCTGCCGTACAGACAGTTTAGTGCGGCTGCCGTACAGACAGTTTAGTGCGGCTGCCTTACCGACAGTTTATCATGATGACATGATTCACTTACTCACATTATAGACGACTTTGATACTACACCGATTTTGATAATTTTTATATGCGACCCCACGGGAAGCACTAGCTTTCAAAATTTTTGAATCACCAAAACCGGTTCACCCAGTCAAAAGTTCTGAGGTAACACACATAAAAAAAAAACATACAGCCGAATTGAGAACCTCCTCCTTTTGGAAGTCGCTTGAAAAACCAGCCAAGTGCGAGCCGAATTATGGACCACTTGAAGGTGAATTAGAAACACGTTTGGAATTCAGGCAGTTTATTGGGCGCATACTAAGTAAACATTCAAAAACCGGCAAGGTTAACTTGCAAGGTTTCGTTACAGACACCGGGACACGTGAAACTAAATAGCTTTTATCTTTCAGCTCCAGCCTCAGATCAGCTCTTCTTATCAGCTCATATACGTCCCCACCGAGGGACTCGAGTCTACCCTGAACAAGGGCGATCGGGCCTTAGTCGACCACGCGGGCCCTGTGCGGGTTGGTCGACTTCACACACAACCTTCTAGTTTCTTCGCAGGCGTGTACAGGTTTCCTCACGATGTTTTCCTTCACCGTAAGAACGTCGGATAAACATACATATGACATCGAAATTCGAAAACACATTGGTATGTGGCAGGATCGAACCACAACGCCACCGACGCTTTATGATCAGCTCAATGTCATCATAATATTGCATTGTCACGCGATATACATATGAATGAAAAATTTTAGTTCAATCGGAAACCGGCAAGTGGGTCAAATTTAGCTTGCAAGTTTCATTACGACACCGGGACAGGTGAATCTAAATAAAAGCTTGTTAAAACACATACATACCTACAGCGGCGGAACATAGAACCAGCAGAGCTATCTATGATAGATGCAGGTCTTCGGGGATGATGCACAGTGAAAGTTGAGGCGTTGCAGACAAGAAACCTTTATTTCAGTAAACAAGAACACTTTGTTACATAGGAGTAATCCGCCATAGTTGACGCAATAGACAAGAGAGAGGTGCCATAGACTATATATCTAATAGGGTTGTTATTGCCATATTTCACACCGTCCCTCAATAACAACAGTTTACAAATTTATCAACCAGGCGTTTAAATCATCTCAACAGTATCATAAAACAGTACTTAATATTTAACACAAAGGAACATTATTTTTAAAATTATCAAAACTTGGTTTCCCTAGAGGCTTAGTTAAGCCATCTGCTAATTGCTTATTGGTTTCTACATACTTAATGTCAATCAAACCTTTTTGTATCAAGTCTCTAATAAAATGATATTTAATATCCAAGTGTTTCATTCTCCTGTTGACAATTGGATTTTTAGAAAACTTAATACAGCTTTGGTTGTCCTCAAATATTTGAATTTTGATGTTTTCTTTAACTTTCAAATCAATCAAAAGTTGTCTGAACCATATTGATTCTGAGCCAGCATGACTTAAGGCAATATATTCGGCCTCCGTGGAGCTAAGAGCCACTGTATTTTGTTTTCTTGATCCCCATGCCACAGTATTTCCAAATGTTTTAAATAAAAATCCTGTAGTAGATTTTCTGTCCACTAAGTCTCCCCCCCAATCAGCATCAACATATCCAGTTATAGGTAATGCATTTTTATCCTTTTTATAAATCAGATTGTATTCCAATGTCCCCTTGATATATCTTAGAACACGTTTTAAACAGTTCCATAATTCAAAACTGGCACATGTCTGAAACCGACTTAAAATTGATAAGCTGATACATAGATCTGGTCTACTTCCCAACATTGCATAGAGTAATGATCCAATTAACTTTCTACATCTAGCCTCAACTTCAGCGCTCTCAGACTTGTCCCTTTTCAAACAATCATTTTTAAATTTGGGATCCATGGGTGTTGCAATACTTTTGCAATCTTGCATATTGAACTCAGTAAGAACTTTTACTAAATAAGCTTTCTGATTTATTTTTAAAATTCCCTCCTCAATATTCTGATCAATCTGAATCCCCAAATATTGTTTTGCAAGACCCATATCCTTCATACAAAAATTATTTTTCAAAACTTGTTTTATTTTTTCAATATACTTGATGTCCGTCCCTGTCACTAACAAATCATCTACATACAATAAAATATATGTAATTTGGGTGTCATGTTCTTTTACATACAGACTGTAATCGGATTTACTTTGAACAAATCCCTCAGACAATATGACATTTGTAAATTTTTCGTTCCACATTTTTGGAGAAGATCTCAAACCATATAATGATTTTTGTAATTTACAAACTTTTCCTTCTTCTTTATCAATGCCCTCTGGAAGAGTCATATAAACATCAGACTTAATATCTCCGTACAAAAATGCACTAGTTACGTCCATTTGGTATACAGGCAATGAATTTTTATTTGCTAGAGCAAGTAAAGTACGTACCGTAGGTAATTTAGCTACTGGAGCATAGAAGTCATCATCTGGAGTTGTCTTCTGCAAGAACCCTCTGGCCACCAGACGCGCCTTGTGTGATACCTTACCTTCTGCATCAGTTTTCTTCCTAAATACCCACTTGCTGTCAATGATTTCCATACATTCCTTTTTATCAACCACTGTCCACGTTTCATTCCTCATCAGATTACCTATTTCAGTGTTTATAGCCTTCTTCCACTTTTCAGATTCTTCACTTTCCATAGCTTCTTTAAATGAAATTGGTTCTTCCTCAAAGGCTAACATGCAGCTTGCTTCCACTGCATCCTCATATTCTTCCTCTCCTAAATCAAATCCATCCAACCACCTCGGTTTTCTTATTTCATTTCTAGGTCTTAATTTTCTTCCACCTTCCTCTTGGTTTTCATTAGGTGTTGATATTCTTCCGCCTTCCTCTTGGTTTTCATCCTCTTGACTGATTGAGTTTTCAATAACAAGTTCTTTACACGGTACTTCCTTGTTGCTTTCCTCTTGTTCTTCAATCAAAATTGAATTGTCTAATTCTTTATTCAAATCATTTTGTGCTTCTTCCTCTCTTCTTACTTCCTTTAAAAATACTACGTCTCTTTTAACATCCACTTTCTTTTTGTCTGGAAAATAAACCCTGAATCCTTTTGTTTCTTCACCATATCCAACAAATATTCCTTTATTTCCTTTAGCATCCCATTTCAATCTTAATTCTTTGGGAATGTGGACATAAACATCTGTTCCAAATACTTTCAATCCAGTAATATCAAAATTTTGTCCATACCAGGCTTGATAAGGAGTCTTCCCTCCTTCTCTGCTCTTTCCAGTTCGATTTATTGTGAAAACTGTCATGTTAATTGCTTCAGCCCACAATTCTTTAGATAGCTTCTTTGCGCATAACATTGTCCGAGCTCCCTCGACTATCGTCCTCATTTCCCTTTCAGACCTTCCATTTTGTTCCGGTGTATAGGCAACCGTCTTTTCATGTAATATACCTTTCGTTTTTAGAAACTTTCCTAATTCCTGATTACAAAATTCTTTACCTCCGTCTGTTCTTAATTTCTTCATTGATTGTCCAGTTTGATTTTCTGCTTCTTTAACAAATTCTTGAATTCTTTCTGTTACTTCTGACTTACGCTTCATAAAATATACTTTCCTGTAGTTTGTATGATCATCTTTCAGTAAAAGAAAATATCTTGAGCCACCAATTGAATTTTCCTCCATGGGGCCTCCTACGTCGGCATGTACAAGGTCTAAGGGGTGAGAAGCAACACTATCACTCCTGGGAAATGGGAATAATTTTTAGGTAACGACATGATAATTTTTGTCATGACAAATTTTTCTGAGATACTTTCTCCTAGCTGTTTCAATTTGTACACATAGTCCTGTACTTTGGCAATAAATTCAGCTACTTCTGTGTTTTCATCACATTTTAGTTGAAAGAATTGTTGCTGAATCAAGTGAACACTTGTGTCACTCTTTTGTTCGTAGGTGCTGTGTAGTTTTGACCACATTTCTCCAGCGGTTATACAGGTTAAAACATGAACCATTGTTTTTTCTGTGAGACGCGCGACTATCAAACTTTGCGCTTTTGCATCCTTTTTTAGCCATTCTGTCAACTGATCTTTGTCTTCTGGCTTATCTCCTTCCACGACCTCATATAATCCGAGACCGCGTAATAAAATTCTAACCTGGAAAGCCCATGTGCTCCAGTTTGTTCCGCCCTCCAACCGTAACATAAAAGTGTTTGTTGAAATTGTTGCAGCCTCCATGGTGTCGCCCATAACCTATGATAGATGCAGGTCTTCGGGGATGATGCACAGTGAAAGTTGAGGCGTTGCAGACAAGAAACCTTTATTTCAGTAAACAAGAACACTTTGTTACATAGGAGTAATCCGCCATAGTTGACGCAATAGACAAGAGAGAGGTGCCATAGACTATATATCTAATAGGGTTGTTATTGCCATATTTCACACTATCGAATCTAAAACATTTGATAGGTAAGTATAGTACCGACCTCAAAAATAATTGTAGGCCCCTAATTTGTTTCGTGCCTAGGCAAGTAAATATTATCTCTCTCATCTGTGGCCTAGGTACCTTGGATTTCGTTATTGTTGGTTAATGTCGTGTATTTACTCGTATAAAAATATTATTTCATACTTTTGAGTATTTTTTTTAAGGTCGTTTTAATTTATCTTTTATTTTTTTATTAGTGATAATGCTATCTAAAAACGTTAAACCCAATCACCCAATCGCCAATAGGATATCATCAAATCATAAAGCATATGTTTCATTAGCCGATGCACAGTCCTGTGGCTTCCATCATCATCTCAGCAGCATGAAATTTAAGGAGTCAAACGTTCTATCATCAGCTCACCTGAAGAACGTACGTACGTATACGTACCTAATAGGGGATGCAGTACCGGTTCCGTCTCAAGAACCGGGACTGGATTTTCGGTACTGTACTTGGAACCGGGATTTACCGGGAAATTCGGTACTTTCGGTACTTGCTTAAATGTTGCTATTAGTTTATTGTGTAAAGTGCATGCAGTGAGCATATAATTAAGTGAACTGTAGAAAATGGGCTCATTAGAAATGGGTTGGTGTTTTATTTTTTTTCTATTCTGTCTTTTATTGACATTTATCATTAAAACACAATCAGTATCATTAAACATACAAGTTTTGAGATCAAAATAGTAACAAATAATCAAATAGAACTAAATTCGAGTTACATTTTGAATTAGAATGGTCTTTGTTCCTTTCACTATAAACTATAATCTCACTAAACATATTGAGCAAAGCAAAACTGAAACGCTTCTTCGAGATCAAAATATTAGAAAATATTAAAAATCAACAAAATTAGAGGTACTTACACACGGTGGCATCTCAAGCTATACAAAACCAGTATACACGGGCCTCACGTATTTTGAAACGCACAGGCATCGCGGCCAGTTTATACTGGTTTTACATAGCTTGATGTGGCGCCGTGTGTATATTTCCAAGTTACAAATAATATTATAATTACGAACGTTTTTCTTATAAATATAAAAAGTTTAATAAACTAAAAATCGACCTCAAAACGAAATTCACCCAAAAGTATGAAATAATATTATTAAACTTAAATACACGATATTAACGAACAATAACGAAATCAAAGGTAAGTACGAATTACATGAGGGTTTTAAATATTTTTTTGAGGTCTTTGCCAGCACACAGTTACTTACGTTCCAAATGTTTTAGATTTAATGGTTTGCTGACACTGACCTCAAAAAAAAGTTTAGGTCCCTAATTTAATTCTTACCCATCTTTATTTCGTTATTGTTAGATAATATCGTATATTTAAGTTTAATAATATTATTTCATACTTTTGAGTGTATTTCGTTTTGAAGTCGATTTTTAGTTTTTTAAACTTTTATTTTCATTTTCTTTATTTTAAGTAATAATGCTATCTATCTAACAACTTTAAACCCAATCACCTACTCGCCAATAGTAATAATAGTCATAATGCATGTTTCATTAAAATATACACAGACTTCTATCATCATCTTAGCAGCATGAAAGTTAAGGATTTAAATCTTCCATCATCAGCTAATCTGAATAACTTGAAACAATACAACTATCGGTCTATGCGTACCTACGTATAATATTTCAAGAATTATCTTCCAACTCCAAACCATTAGGGAGTTGTACCATCCGTAATCACCTTATTAACATAGGATGATGACTAAAAGACGCTAATACTTTAATAGCTTTAGAAAACATATGAATCACGTAATACGTGCCTATAAAATTTGAGGGTTTTCCCTTGATTTCCCTGGGATCCCATAATCAGATCCCAACTTGGTGACAATGGGACCCCCTCGGAAGTATACTCTTTCGAATAAAAAAATAATTTTGAAAATCGGTTCACATCCTGCGGAGATATCGCGTAACAAATTATACAAAAAAAAACATACAGTTGAATTGAGAACATCCTCCTTTTTGGAGTCGGTTGAAAAGTAGTTGCAGTAAATAAAATTTAAATCTCAAATTGTGGAATAACTGATAAATAAACATTTACATTTAATAATAGCTATTCCATCTCGGTAATAAGTTCTAAGGAAACTTACAGCATTAACGCTTCTGTCACTCAACGATGTTCTGAGCTTATTACAAATTATACATTATTAATTCAAAATAATACTTAAATTTTAAATAAATGTTGGTGTGACTGTAAATGATGCAAGTAAAATTGTGTTTATAACATTGTATAAAAAGTAGGTTTTTTATTTGATTTTATCGTATATCAAAAGACAGATAGTGAGAAAATGATATGCACGTATAAAGTACCGAAAGTATCGAAAGAACCGGGATTCGTTCGCTGAAGACCCGGTACCGGGTTGTTTAAAAAATCCCGGGATTTCCCGGGATTTTCGAGACCGAGATTTCCCGGGAGCATGCCCTAGTACCTAACCAGACGCAAATACTTGAATAGCTTTAGAAAATATGTGAAAACCTTGAGGGTTGCTCTCAATTTCCCTGGGATCCCATCATCAGATCCTGACGTGATGGATGACCATGGGACCACCTAGGAAGTACATATACCCTTTCAAACAAAAAAGAATTTTCCAAAGCAGTCCAGGCGTGTTAGAGTTATCGGAGAACATACATGAAAATCATTGAAAACGCTAAACACGTTAAAAAACCGACTTCCATCGCAACAAATTAGTACATTTTTGCATTATTATTTTTGATTTTTGTTAATTTTCTAATAAAGTACTTCACCGATTCTGATAAAATTTATATGGGACCACACGGGAAGCACTAGCTTTCAAATCAAAATCGGTTCACCCAGTCAAAAGTTATGCGGTAACACACATTAAAAAAACATACAGACGAATTGAGAACCTCCTCCTTCCTTGAGAGGACAAATTTTGCATGTTGCTTTATTTTTACCCGACTGCGCGACGCAAAGGAGGGTAATGTGTTTATCAGCCTATATATGTATGTATGTATGTTTGTTCCTTTGTGGCACTCTAGAGACCAAACGCGTGGGCCGATTTTCATGATTCTAACGTCAATCGATTTGTCTTAATCTTGTGAGTGTCACTAAAGACATGACATTAATCAAAATTCAATATGGCGGCAACCAGACGCCATATTGTGAAAACAAAAAAAGTTAAAGTTGACGAACTATGTTAAGTGGGGTATCATTGAATAGGTATTTGAAAATCAACTTTAGGTTATCCATATCATTTTTCATTTCGAATAACCATTTTGGACCTATAAAGGTTTAAAGATAGTTAGCAACCATTCTCACTTAAATTGTCAACAATACTTATATTAACAAAGCTGTAATAAAGTTCTTAGGTATACAATCGGTTGGCCCCTGTCTTCTTTATTTATAAACGTGAAAGTGTGTTTGTTGGTGTGTCCTTCTTTCACGCTGCAACGATTGCAACGAAGCAACAAATCAACGTGATTTTGCACAGAGATAGTTAAAGGGCCTAGTAGTGACATGCATAGGCAGCTTTTTACTTGGTATCTATTTGATTTCTGTGAATTACCACAAAATATGAGACAAGGACATGACACTACATTTGTGGATATATTAAACAGTCTTAGAGTCGGACAGCTGACAATGCAACAATTGGAGATATTAGACAGCCGACGAGTAGACGTAAGCGAGCTCAATGAAGACATACGAGTATTTCTAACTAATAAACAGCTTGATGAACACAATCAAAAAATGACATTCATACTGGAAAAGACAACAAAACTATATAAATTACATGCAGTTGATATATCAGTCGAAACAAAGACATATGGTCAAAAACCGAAAGATGTATATGTTTCTGATGACCCTAATAAAACTGGAGGAATCGTTAAAAATTTGACAATCGGGTTAGGATCTCGAGTAATGTTGCGAAGAAATTTGAATGTTAACCACGGTCTTGTCAACGGAGCAATGGGAGTTATTAGGACAATTGAGTGGCCAGCTCTTCGAAGAGACCAGATGGAATCCGGAGAATTGCCACAGGCTGTCTATGTGGAAATTGACGACAAAGCTATTAAAAACAATGTCCCTGGAGTGGGAGTCAGAATCGAACCATCGAGGACAGAATTCGATGCACTTCGTGGACAGGGCAAAATAGAGCGAAAAATGTTGCCATTGATATTGTGCTGGGGTGTAACTGTACATAAGTTACAAGGAACTGGTTTGGACCGAGCTGTGGTCGATTAAATTTCACGCATTTTTGCGAAAGGTCAAGCCTATGTAGCTTTGAGCTGGGTTAGGTCCGTAGATGGATTAATAATCAGTACTTTAGACCACCGCAAGCTACTTAATAATCCCCACGATATTAACTCCCTCAATGAAATGACAAGATTGCGAAATTTACCATCTTATACTTCTCACTAAAAAGTTTAAAATAAAAAATTTAATTAATAAAAAACAAAAAACCCGACTGCGTAAAAAGTAAACTTTGAAAAGTTAATTTAAAATAAAAAAGAAATAAATAAAAACTAAAAATAGAAAAACAAGTCCTGGAGTCTATTTCATAAAGCTACAAGTTACAATTTTTACAGGTGTAAACTGGCAACATTGGGCACATGTATGGGATCTGACAGTAGTGTGGCCAGTTCACACCTGTAAAATTGTAACGTGTAGCTTTATAAAACCGGCCTCCGTAGTCTATAATTCTATTAAATAATATTGAATAAGTACACAATGAAATAGTTTTGTGATCGATAGACACATAAAACAAATAATTAATTATAATGCGGTACATAGCAACTTTTACAGTCGGGACCCATTTAAAATTCTAGACCGGATCATACTTTCCCAATAATGGGTCCCGACTGTAAAAGTTGCTATGTACCGCATTATAATTAATTATTTGTTTTATGTGTCTATCGATCACAAAACTATTTCATTGTGTACTTATTCAATATTATTTAATAGAATTATAGACTACGGAGGCCGGTTTTATAAAGCTACACGTTACAATTTTACAGGTGTGAACTGGCCACACTACTGTCAGATCCCATACATGTGCCCAATGTTGCCAGTTTACACCTGTAAAAATTGTAACTTGTAGCTTTATGAAATAGACTCCAGGACTTGTTTTTCTATTTTTAGTTTTTATTTATTTCTTTTTTATTTTAAATTAACTTTTCAAAGTTTACTTTTTACGCAGTCGGGTTTTTTGTTTTTTTAGCATGTGGCACCACAGTTCACACAAGTATGGGATGGAGCTCCGCGACTGTGGGCAATTTCGGAGATGCAAATCATAACGGCTGCCCTTTACGACCCTGTTTTATTAATTGAAAATATTGAGGGTCCTACCGCCTCCCTACAAACTCAAATGAATGTTTGATTCGTAATAAAAATTCATCGACGATACGAGTTGATTGATTACCGTTCGTAACGTACATCGTACGTAGTAATGCGTACATCTAGCCAAAAATAATTGAAAACGCTAAACACGTTAAAAAACCGACTTCCATCGCAACAAATTAGTACATTTTTGCATTATTATTTTTGGTTTTTGGTAATTTTCTACTAAAGTACTACACCGATTTTGATAAAATTTATATGGGACCACGCGGGATGCACTAGCTTTCAAATAAAAAAAGAATCATAAAAAATCGGTTCACCCAGTCAAAAGTTCTGAGGTAACATACATAAAAAAAAACATATAGACGAATTGAGAACCTCCTCCTTTTTAGAAGTCTCTTGAAAAGCTAGGTGAACAATCCACAGCAAAGGGAATATGAAAACTTTGTGAAAATCTTAAAATATAACAAACTAAATATGTTCATAAAATATACCTTTTCAAAATTTTTCAAAAGAGTTTGGATTTCCAATTTTTTTGTCTTTTAACGAGCTCGCGCAGATCTATCACGACACAACCCTACATGTCAGGAAGGTTTATTTTTTTTAATGGAGTCTCCTCGATTGGTTTACCATTGAATAGGTCTCATAAATTTACAAAATATTGAGCTCCATAGCCTTTTGTGTCCCATCACCACTAAATTTGTAAATATGGGGCTAAAAATTCTGGAAAAAACAGATAGCTGCCCTACTAGATAGGTCGTATCATTCAAATGAGCAAACGAAAACTAGTTTGGTGAAGAAAAAAAACCCCTTCGAATACAAGTGAAAGTCGTTTTTGACTGCACCTTGTCAATATCTACAGTAAAATAAAATCTACAGTTGTATAATTTTGTAGATATACTTTTATTTTTAAAATACAACGCCAAATGAAAGTCAAAGTCAAAGTCAAAGCATTTATTTGCCAGAACATAGTTGAATGGACATGGTGTTCTTAAATTTAAGGTATCTTATGTCCCACCATCAATGGCATGCAAATATACATATTTAAATATAACCTAGGTTTTACAAACTATCATCAATTTTCAAACTAGTAAGTATGGCAGCTTCCCCTTTAGCAAGCCAGCTAGAAGCCGCCCAGAATCCTACGACAAATTATCATAAATCCCTTAATTTAAAAATTTGATGTAAATCAGAGCATTGTTGGTTTAGCTCCTAGAAAAACGTGACGGACAGACCAGTCGGCAGATGGACGGACGTTTTTGGCAAACATGTTTTTTGTTTAAACATACATACTATAGGGATATAGAAACCATTTTGGATAAAATTAGAAAAACTTTTTTTCACGACTACAATTCTTTCTTTCGCTACAAGGCTCTGTGGTGCCTAGATTTAATAGTTGTAGGTGTACTCATCACGTCACTGAATCTATATTTTTATTTTCTGTCTTTTAAAAAACAAATAACTCGTCATTCAAATCGATCAGGTGATGTATAGTCCTATTTTTTAAAAATGGGTTCTTTGCAGAAAGTTGTTCAGTTAGTATGATAAGTAGAAGTCCCAGTTTAAGAGTCCTCCTTTTACCTGAGTAAGTGGTTAGCGCAAAGGGATGCAAATGTACAACTTTAATGTATTTACTAAAAATACATACCTACTTCAAGCTTCAGGTATGGGGGAGAGGGGGGGGGGGGGACTCGGCATCAATGTCAATGGCGAGGACATCACCCACCTCCGATGCGCTGACGAAATCGTGGTCATGGCTGAGAATACCTACTCTGAATCTCTCAACAAGTGGGTCTTAAAATGAACGTGGACAAGACAAAAATAATATTAAATATCCGTATTTCATCAACCCCTTTATAGGTTGGAGACTCTACACTTGAAGTTGTTGACGAATATGTATACCTGGAACAAACAGTCCAATAAGCAGGTCCAACTTCCTGAAAGAGATCAATAGACGAATCCAACTCGACTGGGCAGTGTCCGGGAAGCTTCGTAGTATCTTCTTCAAATGCCGCTGTATCTCAAGACTATACGGTCTTTGACCAGTGTGTTTTGCCAGTGATGACATGATCGCTAGCTATGGGCCTCATAAGAAGGCTCAAGGTCACCCAAAGGGCGATGGTGCAGTTTTTTTTATTAAAAATTTGAGTGCGTTTGACTGCAACTCTCCTGATGGTAAGTGATGATGCAGTCGAGGATGGTACACGCAGACTCAAATAATGCCTATTCACTCTTGCCTTGAAGATCCCCAAGTTATAGGAATTGGGAAACACTGACGCAGGCAAGGAGTTCCACGCCTGCGCTGTACGAATAATAAATAAAGAAGCGTAACGATTCGTGCGAAAAGGTGGAACATCAACAACAAAGGGGTGCAACCCCTCCCTGCGTCTCGTTGACCGACGGTGGAATGGAGCCGGGGGAATGAGGTCGTGAAGTTCTTGCGCGCACTCTCCGAAATGAATTTGATAGAATACCGACAGACAGGCGACTTTGCGGCGATGCTCAAGGCTTTGGAGCCTGTCATTGACTAGCTTGTCATCACCAATGAGTCTACGTGCGCGTCGGTCGATGGCGTTGAAGGTATCCAGCTGATAGCGGGCTGATCCATCCCATAAGTGGGAACAGTACTCCATACATGAGCGGACCTGTGCTTGATATAAGGTAAGCAGCTGTCCAGGTGTGAAGTACCGTCTCACCTTAGAGAGAATGCCCAGCTTTAGTGCAGCAACTTTTGCCTTGGACTCAATGTAACGACCGAAGTTAAGATTGGGTGTTAAATCCACGCCGAGGAGTTCCAGGTGGTCAGATATCTGAATCGGTTCATTCCGGAGAGTTGAAGTCAAGGTGAATGGACTCCTTTTGGCGTAAAAAAGACACGCCTGTGTTTTAGAGGCATTAAACCCTACTAGGTTGGAATCACCCCATTCAGACACTGCCTGAAGTGATAGGTTTATGCGCTCTATCATGGCCTCTCTCAGAAAAAGCGTATATGCAATGTTAGCTCGTGCACTGGACAGGTATCTTTCTACAACCGTGCTATCGTCCGCATAACCAATTATACCTGGTTTCAGCAGATCGTTTATGTGAAGCAGAAATAATGTTGCGGAAAGAACAGATCCCTGAGGTATCCCGGCATCAATCGGCAATAGATCTGAGGAACAGCCATCAACGACCACTCGAATAGATCGTTCCCTCAGGAAATCAGCTACCCAGTTACACAATCCCACAGGAAGACCATAAGAAGGAAGCTTGCCAATAAGGCTAGCGTGCCAAACCCTATCAAAAGCCTTCGAGATGTCGAGTGACACAGCGAGAGCTTCGCCATGCTTCTCGATGGCCTCGCCCCATATATGCGTAGCATACACTAGAAGATCTCCAGTAGATCGACCTATGCTCGGAGCTATGCTCGGAGAGTCTCTATGCGATCGAATAAAGTTCTAGAGTGAAGACGTAGCGTGGGCAGGCTTCCCACAAGGTAGACCGACGACTTCATAAAGGTCTCGGGAGGCCGCTGGATGCGGCAACGCTGGACCGGTTGTGTAAATCCTTGCGGGAGCAAGGATTTACACGACGACCGGTCCTGCGCTGCCTTAGTGCGGTCTTTGTCCAGCAGTGGACGTCTTTCGGCTGATATGATGATGATGAAATATCTACATACTCACTTCTACTAAACAGATACCCACTCGTACCACACACACAGGATCATGGGCCTAACAATCGTCATCAAAATCGTTTCAACATAAAGCAAAAATATTTTTTATCCACTGTAGATAAGCCTTTGCCTTGGCGTTATCTCATTTGGTGGTGGTAAGTTACGGTGACGCCGAGGATGATATGAATGCGGCCTTACCAATCATTCATCATCATCATCATCGTATCAGTCGAAGGACGTCCACTGCTGGACATAGGCCTCCCCCAAGGATTTCCACGACGACCGGTTCTGCGCTGCCCGCATCCAGCGGCTTCCGCTACCAATCATTACTACTTAATATTATAAACGCGATAGTTTGTATGTATGGATGTATGTATGTTTGTTACTCTTTCACGCCACAACAGATTAACGGATCTGGATGAAATTTGGTAGGTAAACAGATTAGGACCTTGATTAACATATAGGCAACTACTTTAAAATCAAAAATCAAATTAATTTATTTCAAATAGGTGTTTACACACACTTTTAAATAGTCAAAACAAAAAAAATAATGTATATTACAAATAATGTCATGATTCAGATTACAGTCTCAGGTAATGGTATTTGATATAGAATCAACATATATATATATATATCTTTGTCATTTACATAATCTATTATTTTATAATATCCTCTAGAGCACAAAACTTTTTTGACATGAGTCTTGAATTTATTCTCTGACAAACTAGTTACATTTTCTGGAATTTTATTGTAGAATCTTATACACTGCCCCACAAATGACTTCTTAACCTTACTCAGTCTCGAAAAGGCTATATCTATTTTATTTACATTTCTTAAATTCAAATTATGCCTGTCACTGTTTTTAGGAAATAAATGCAAATTCTTACGAACGTACATGATGTTTTCATATATAAATTGACTATCAACAGTTAAAATATTGATTTCTTTAAACTTATTCTGTAACGACTCACGTGATCGCATCTGATAGATTGCGCGGATAGCTCTTTTCTGCAGGATGAAAATAGTTTCTATATCAGCCGCATGCCCCCACAGTAATATGCCATAAGACATTATACTATGGAAGTAACTAAAATACACTAGTCTCGCAGTATCTACATCCGTTAACTGTCTTATTTTCTTAACGGCATAAGCAGCTGAACTAAGCCTTCCCGCTAAAGTTTCAATGTGTGGTCCCCATTGAAGTGAAACATCCAAAGTTATACTAAGGAACACCGTGGTATTTACAAATTCTAATTTATTACTGTCTAATATTACACTATTGTTGACCTTTTTTACACTTGGCAAACAAAATTTTATACATTTTGTTTTCTTAGCATTTAATAATAAGTTGTTCACAGTGAACCAGTTCAGTATCTTTGAAAGAGTGTTGTTTACTTCGTCTATTTCGTTTTCTTTCCTATTCACTTTAAAAATAAGGGATGTATCATCCGCAATTAACACAATATTTGACAGATGTTGCACCGTAAAAGGCAAATCATTTACGTAAACAAGGAAAAGAAAAGGCCCTAATATGGAACCCTGGGGCACACCCATTTTCACTTTAGATCCAGATGAGTTCGTGCCATTCACTTGTACTTTTTGTGTTCTGTTGTCTAAATACGAATTTAAAAGACTGAGAGCCCCTTCCTCTACACCATAATGCTTTAATTTCATAAGTAATGTTCGGTGTTCAACACAATCAAAAGCCTTAGATAAATCACATAACACTCCAATTGCATTCTGCGATTCCTCGAAGGCATTTACACGCTCACAAGCCGCTTGCGGCTCGCGCACAGCGCACCCTCGAAGGCAGTCATAGAAACTATGTTCACGCGAGCGAAGCCGCTGGCAAAAGCTAGTATTCAATAATCCCCAATGAAATGGTGAAATGGCTATCTTTATCTTCATGCCGGAATATTGATATGCTGTTAAAATTGATGTTTGGCGATAAAACTCAACAAAATGGGGTCGCCAGCCAGGCGGACTTAAAAAATGCCTTACCACCAGCCTAACCGAGTCTTAAAAAAGTCTGAGCGGCTGTAAAACAAAGGCTATTTTCATATTCTTCATTGACATAAATTTTTGCAGCCGCATTCATTACAGTTTCAGGTCATTTTAATTGTCATGTCCGAATCCGTAGGGCCCGGGAAATACTAAGCACTTACACATATTAGTTATATAAGGTCTAAGAAAATTAGCTGAAACTATTTTAACTGGTGCTTCTACCCATGAAACTGAACAACTTTCCCCATGAAACCCATAGTCAAATCTCAAAAAAAAATTTGAAACTAAGTTGGCTGATCAGCTGATCGAGTTAGTATGGGAGATCCATTTTTTTTGCGATTTGACTATGGGTTCCATGGGAAAAGTTGTTCAGTTTCATGGGTAGAAGCACCAGTTAAAATAGTTTCAGCAAATTTTCTTACACCTTATAATGAACACTAATTCCACATAAAAGAAATAAAACTGCGTTGAGCGTCTGCCTGAAGATGGTGTTCGAAATCAGTCGCTGTCGAATTATAAACGCAGTTTTGTTTCTTTTATGTGGAATTAGTGTAGATATACATATACCAATATGTGTGATATAGAACCTAATACAATTATTATTTTATATTACGTATATATGTATTGTTATAAATATGTGTATTGTTATAATTATTTATTTATATTACGTATATACGTATTCTTATAAATATCTATATATGTTTATTACTATTTATTATAAAGTATCGTCTTATTTAAAAGTATTGTAACTTTACAAATGTATCAGTTTTAACTTGTTGAACTCTAGTACTCTAGTATTGTTTTTAGTTAGATACTCGTGCACTAACTGTGTTTATGCTTTTGTCTCCAAACATCCGGTTGTCTGGAAGAAATCGCTTTGAGTGATAAGACCGCCCAAATTGTACGCTGAAGTTCCTTTTTTTGTAGTTTCAAGTTAAGTTTTTATAATTAGTTAAATATTTTTTCAACGAGTGTGTACAATAAAGAGTATTTATCTTATCTCATCTTATAGATACCTACTAGATTGGAGTCGATAAGCAGTGTCAGAGTAGTGTCAGAGTCCTTTATTAGGCGACTTGAAAACTTGTGATAATGGGGTTCGCAACAATATCTACAGCCCTACAATCTCCACTAGCCCGGCATAAGCGTACTTTGTAGTCGGCCTGTCCTCCCCGAGCTTGGGGAGACACCCGCGCCCAGCAGTGGGGACGTCACGGGTGTTACCGATGCGTCGGCTCACGGCTCAGATGCTCACGGAGTCACGACGGCACCGCACGATGACCGCGCTACGATACATTCTCAACGTTTAACTGCACCATTAACTCCTTGATAACGACACTTTATTACGCTATTCCTGCACAGAGTGTCGTGTTGACACTCCGCCGCCGCCGAGGCAATCGTTAGGGACTTGTTAGGGATGATAAGGGAGAGCATTAACGGTGGATTTAGGCGCAATGGTACTTAAAAATCTGTCTTTGCCTTTTTCTTTACGTGTAAAGAGGGAAGAAAATAACCACATTTTTGCACTTTTTCGATGTTTTTCGTTTTTATTTTCATCATATTTATCTTAAATAAAAATCCATTCGATATTTTCCCTTCAGTCACCTATGAACTTTATTTCAGTAAATAAATTATATTATCAAATTACTTATTTTAAGAATAAAACCGAAAATAGGCGATAAAATGGCTCGAAAAGAGGTACCTTTGCGAATTTATTCTATCGAGCCAACTTTATTATATAGTTTTTCCAGTCGACATAGTCCCTCGTAACTGTTCTCAATAATACCTGTATGTTTTCCTAGAATTTAAATTTACTGTTAACTACTTCAAAAATGAATTCTAAAAACCTGTTTAAGTGGATTTTTAGGTACCACTGGGCCTTTAGTACGACGATAGCGAAGTGTGGCGAAGTGCTGGTGTGTAGGTACAGAGCCCAGCGAGCATTTACGTTCCTCCTCACTCAACAAATTTCCACAAGGAACTCGTACAAATGTTGGATAATAAATGATAATCCTACATACGCGGAATGCGGCGAGGTGTCAAACATTGACAGCGTGCACGCCGCGCTGCTGGCCGTGCTGGCACCGCGCCGCGCCGCATTTAGCTTATTGATGCAGCGTGCAGCGTGCAAATTTGACCTAAATCGAATTATATATATTAGTACTAACTTACAGTATGGACACTCCCTGCCGCTCTCTAGATTGCGACCTCACCCCCTCGTCACCCAGATTGATACAGATTGGTTACAGTTTGGTTGTCAAACGTATAGGGTTTCGCCGCCATTTCGTTTTTTGCGTCATTCCTTTTACGAAATGTTATTTCTGGCCCGTTGTATGAAGTGTCCAGGGTGTGCCTAAATCAAGCCGAAATGCACTCATCACGCAACTGGTTTCTGGTTTTGTCTTTCAGCTACTGGGTATTGTAAACCATCAATAAGTCTGCACCTGAAAACAAGTAGTGTGGTCATCGCGGACGATGGACATCTCCTGACCTGGACCTCACCTGGAAAGCGGTAAGGGCCAAGGAGGATCTGGCTAAGACAACATTTTACGATCGAATTTTGTTCTATTTACTTCCGAGCGAGGAAGGGAGGACGAGGAAGGTAATCACCACACCTTCTTCGCAACAAAAATCGAAGTTGAAATTTGATTTATCGATTGTCTTACGCTAATTATCTAAAAAATAATAAATGTGTGTGTATGTGTGTGTGTGTGCGGTTTTGGATGAAATTTAGTTTATAACAATAATATTGTTATATCTCGAGCTGTTTTTTTAAAATTCTATTACCTATATAAAAGATCCTTTCATCCTTTTCGATTTTTAAGAGTTGCCACCATTGTAAAAAAACCCTTAATACATTTTAAACTCAAAAATGTTAGTAAAACTTTGTATGGTACTACAACTCTATATAGCCTACTGTGGTTATGTCCATACTTCCAGAAAGAAATCTGAGAAACGTACTTACCATACAAATCCACTGTCTTTGTTATTTTATCTCAAAAATGGATGTAACGATTTAATTGAAACTTTGTGATTTATTAAACTGGGTAGTTAATTATACATGGAAAATTGTAACAAGGTACCTCCCATACAAACCCAGACCCTTTGTAAATTGTAACAAGGTACCTCCCATACAAACCCAGACCCCTTGTAAATTGTAACAAGGTACCTCCCATACAAACCCAGAGCCTTTGTAAATTGTAACAAGGTACCTCCCATACAAACCCAGAGCCTTTGTAAATTGTAACAAGGTACCTCCCATACAAACCCAGACCCTTTGTAAATTGTAACAAGGTACCTCCCATACAAACCCAGACCCTTTGTAAATTGTAACAAGGTACCTCCCATACAAACCCAGACCCTTCGTAAATTGTAACAAGGTACCTCCCATACAAACCCAGACCCCTTGTAAATTGTAACAAGGTACCTCCCATACAACTATTTTTACCCCGTGAAAATAGCATAGCCCGATGCAGTTCCTGAGGGAACTGAAGATATACTCTTTTTTGTTTTTTTTTTAACATCGCAACGGAACAATGGATTGTGTGATTTTTTTCACAGAGATGGTTGAAGGATGGGAAATGACATGATTTACTAATAAGCATATCCTGAAATATTTCCCCAGGGATCTGGAGAAAAGTAATGTCCACCGCACCGCACCGCGCACCCTCTAAGACAGTCATAAAAACGATGTCCATGCAGACGAAGCCGCGGGCAACAGCTAGTATAATATACTTTGGCTGGAAGGAGACTCGAGCCATTTGAGCTAACAGTACGGTATTTTATTTGAGTACTTTTTATCAACTGTCAAAAACGAAAGTTTGTTCTGCACTTATTCGCGTTACTGACATAGTGACGTCATAAGTGCCATAGTCTTCAACGAACTAATTTGCGGTTTTTAGTAAATATAAATTTTAATATCTTTAATATAGTTCAAATGAGCAAGTGTTTTTGCAATTCTAGATGAAATGCTATTCGGTGGCGTAATAGCAAAGAGCCTCTACCTCCTGTCCGGGAGGTCGTGGTTCGAATCCCGCCCCGTACCAATGTGTTTTCGATTTAGATTTCATATGTACGTTTATCCGACGCTCTTACGGTGAAGGAAAACATCGTGAGGAAACCTGCACACGCCTGCGAAGAACTCGCAGGTTGTGTGTGATGTCGACCAACCCGCAATGCGTGGTCGACTAAGGCTTGATCGCCCTAATTCAAGGTAGGCTCGAGCCCGCGGTGGGGAAGTATATGAGCTGATATGATGACGGTAAAATAGCGTATTCAGCCGAGACAGATGATAGATCATTATGTGATCGGTTTGCAGACTGTGCAAGTGTACCCTCGCGTGGGGGGCGCGCGCGCGGCGTGGGTGGCCTCGAGCGCGCGCCGCCGTGTCTGGCGCGCACGCGGCACGTCGCGCCGGCTATCTCCTCGATACGTACAATAAGCCCGTAGCAACTCCTAGTATCTGTCAATAATGTCAGATGACTACTGTACAGTGCACATGCAACACGCGCATTACCGGATGTGTGAGTATGAGCAGCTCCGGCTTCAGGTAATGATCAGGTCGCGCCGGCGTCGGGCGTCGGGCGTCGGGTGACCCCGTAGAAAAGACATCAACGAGCAATGCAAGTTGTAGCCTCCATAGAAAAGATATCAACGAGCAATGCAAGTTGTAGCCTCCATAGAAAAGACATCAACGAGCAATGCATGTTGTAGCCCACATAGAAAAGACATAAACGAACAATACAAGTTGTAGCCCACATAGAAAAGACATCCACGAGGCCTGCAAGTTGTAGCCTTCTGAGGAATGTTTATTATTTAAGACTAGCTGTTTCCCGTGGACAACGTTTCTATTACCTTTTGAGGGTGCGCAGTGCGCGTGCCGCAAGCGGCTCGCGAGCGTGGAAAAAAGTAGCCTATGTGTTAATCCAGGTCCTAATCTGTCTACCTTCCAAATTTCAGCCAAATCCGTTCAGTTGTTTTCGCGTGAAGAAGTAACAAACATACACACTCACAAACTTTCGGCTTTATAATATTAAGTGTGATTACTGGACTGTGTGTGAGTATATATGTATGTACGTATGTATAATGCTTTATTGCACACAACACGAGGAGTGATGGAGTGCGACGGATGCTGCGGTTAGTTAATTGTAAGACCGATACATACATTAAACTAGGTACGATACTACTAGTCATCATCATCATCATATCAGCCGGAAACCGTCCACTGCTGGACAAAGGCCTCCCCCAAGGATTTCCACGACGACCGGTCCTACGCTGCCCGCATCCATCGGCTTCCCGCGATCTTCACCAGGTCGTCGGTCCACCGCGTGGGAGGCCTGCCTACGCTACGTTTCCCGGTTGCGAGGTCGCCACTCGAGAACTTTACTGCCCCATCGGCCATCTGTTCTACAAGCTATGTGCCCTGCCCACTGCCACTTCAGTTTAGCGATTCTGTGAGCAATGTCGGTTACTTTAGTTCTTCTGCGGATCTCCTCGTTTCTGATTTACTACTAGTAATACTATACTAGTAATACTACTAGTAATACTACTAGTAATACTACTAGTAATACTACTAGTAATACTACTAGTAATACTACTAGTAATACTACTAGTAATACAGTGTAAACTCTGTACAACGTCACTCGATATAACGACTCACTCTTTCAAACGTCAAAATTTTCTGGCTCCAGTTGGTTTACTTTGACGCTAATGTCTCTCTGTATAACGAAAACTCTCAATAACGTCACAAAATGGCCGGTCCCTTGAGTGTCGCTATATAGAGTTTACACTGTACTTGGTGTTTCTTACGAGTATACACGATGTAACAAAGGTGGTGTAGGTCCTGTTATCTGGGTCTTCTGCTCATCATACTGAACAACTTTTGTTCTACGACTTTGCTGAAAATCGAAATTTTAGTATGGAGGGTTCAATTTTTTTTTCGAGATTTGACTATGGGTACCTTGGGGAAAGTTGTTCAGTATGACGAGTAGAACCCCCAGTTAGCGGGTCCTACACCAATATTGTACACCTTGTATACCTTCTAATGTTGTACCGTACCGTGGACAGAGTTGTACCTAACTAGGACAATTGTAATGTTGTACCGTACCGTGGACAGAGTTGTACCTAACTAGGACAATTGTAATGTTGTACCGTACCGTGGACAGAGTTGTACCTAACTAGGACAATTGTAATTTTCGAAATCTCCCGCGCTTTCTTACTTGTGGACGGGACAAGGTATTGTGAACTCTTACCTGGACTGATGCAGGAACAATTGACTTTTTAAAAGCTTTTATTTAACTTGCAATGTATGTATGTATGTATGTATGTATGTATGTTTGTTCGGGTGAATTCTTGCAAGTTAAATTCGACCCACTTCCCGGTTACCGATTGAGCTGAAATTTACATCGCGTGACAAATGCAATATTAAAAGCTTTAACTTACCTTAAAATTTTTTGGGACTTCGAAAATGATTAAGGTTTGTGACAAAAATAATGGGAACTGGGGATAAAAACCCTTACGGAGTTTGCCACATATGATACGTAAGATTTAGAGGTTCGGGCCTAAACGGAGTTTTAAGGAAAAAAAATGTTATGGGGTAAATTAGAATATATGTATTTTATGATTATTTTAAAAGGAAGGAACAATAAACAATATGAGTATAAAAAAAGGTGTGATTACATTGGTTGACCGTGTTGAAAATTTAAAACAATGACCTACTTTATTTATGGGCAAATATCGGAAATAAATTTAAAGTTACATTTTTATTAGTATATAAAAAGTTATTTTATAGAATGCCGGTAGGCAACGATCGTTACCGCCCCTTTGGTACTTAAATAAATTACTAAGCTCTAAAATAATTAAATTTCGCTTTGGTCTGAATTACCCTATTTTTCTAACATAACACGTATCAGATACAAAACACCTTTAAAATTTAAAATAAATAATTAATGGTTAGAAACTGGAAGCAGGAAATCTTCTAGGAAGGCAGAAAAGTCAAAGAGTTAGAGAGACGCTCGGGACAAAAGATAAAATAATATTCACTTCCCTTGGCAAGCAGCTGGGCGGGCAGTGAAAGGACTGGCTGGTGGTCAGCACAGCTCCATCTCAGGATTAATCCTTATTGAGGAAAACCGTCGGGACGTCAACCTCGCAGGGGGGTGGATGAAACCCTACGGAGATATATAAATGTAGTTCGCCGCAGTACTAAAAATACACGCAAAGCGGTTTCCTTATACAAATTACTTACCACAGAATAAAATTGTGGGCCTCAACAACAACTTATAAAACAATTTATCCAAAAAATTTAAATTCGCATGACTGTAGACGGGATCACGATCAACCTTTGTTTTTCTCTTGTCAAAAAATAACAACTATTTTCAAATTCAAATACCATAGAGCAACGACATCAAAAAAGAATTTAATTATGAAACGCGACAAAAGAGATCGGCTCGAAACGATAGTTAGCGTTTCAAAATACCCACAAACTCACAAAAAAAAAGGCGAGAAGTCCAAAAAAATTTTGAAATTTGGACAACCCTATAGACGTTGGCTAGCCCTGAAGAAGAAAAAAATAAAAACTCTCTAAGTAACTAGTTAACTACGAACGTTTACTTGAAGCTGGTAGAAGTTGACATTTATACACGAACGTACACATACAAACGGCAAAAACTCCATCTAAAAGTGAACCAACTTAATAACCCCAATAACACACTAGTGTTAAGGGATCGCTATGCACAGCCTAAAACTAGTCACTTAAGAAAACAGGAGAAACCAAACAACTAGTAAAACATTAAAGACCAATAGGGTTGACAAAAACTGAAAAAAAACTTGCAAAACATTGTCGGTTACCCCAGCGAAAATGTGGACAAATGCGGTAAAGGCGAATGCGTGAAAAATCCGACTCACGGATAAAATTAACACCGGAAGTCTGAAACGCGATACGCAAGAGTCTAAAGGGACAACTCTACCGAAAAATAGGCCATTTGAGGTAAGACAAGGGCAAGATTAATGAAAGAAATTTGAAAAATGGGAAATTGTTATAAGACCTCAAGAAATCTAAACAATACTGCGGAATACAGAAACGTTGTCACATAAAAGTGAACAGGGTACGCCAAAAATTTAAGGAGTACCTCGCAAAGCAACAAGTAAAAATATTCCAAACAGTAACCCTTAAAGATTTTTACCTTAAAACAACGTTAAATAATCGTGAACTAAAAGTAAGTCTGTCCCGACTTTCGACTGAAAGAAATCTAGAGTCTGGCCATTGACTACTTAAATTAAAAATTCTCTTGGAATCGTAAGGGAATACACAGGCAAAAACAACTCAACAACACGTAAGCAATTATCCGAAAGAGGTATAATGCCATTAAGCCGGGAAAAAACGACCCGTGTGAAGAGAAGCAAAAAAATACCGTGCATACAAACAAAAAAACCTTATGTTTCAAAGAAAACTGCACGATTAAATTAAGTAAGGGTCTTGAGGTATTAAAACTTGAACCATATTATCCGGAAAACGGATACACCCACGAACGACAAAAAAACGGGTTCGTTAGGGAAAGATTAAAGGCAGAAAAGCGGTAAAAAACATTAGTTCGGGCGCCATAAATATGTGACAAAAATAATGGGAACTGGGGATAAAAACCCTTACGGAGTTTGCCACATATGATACGTAAGATTTAGAGGTTCGGGCCTAAACGGAGTTTTAAGGAAAAAAAATGTTATGGGGTAAATTAGAATATATGTATTTTATGATTATTTTAAAAGGAAGGAACAATAAACAATATGAGTATAAAAAAGGTGTGATTACATTGGTTGACCGTGTTGAAAATTTAAAACAATGACCTACTTTATTTATGGGCAAATATCGGAAATAAATTTAAAGTTACAATTTTATTAGTATATAAAAAGTTATTTTATAGAATGCCGGTAGGCAACGATCGTTACCGCCCCTTTGGTACTTAAATAAATTACTAAGCTCTAAAATAATTAAATTTCGCTTTGGTCTGAATTACCCTATTTTTCTAACATAACACGTATCAGATACAAAACACCTTTAAAATTTAAAATAAATAATTAATGGTTAGAAACTGGAAGCAGGAAATCTTCTAGGAAGGCAGAAAAGTCAAAGAGTTAGAGAGACGCTCGGGACAAAAGATAAAATAATATTCACTTCCCTTGGCAAGCAGCTGGGCGGGCAGTGAAAGGACTGGCTGGTGGTCAGCACAGCTCCATCTCAGGATTAATCCTTATTGAGGAAAACCGTCGGGACGTCAACCTCGCAGGGGGGTGGATGAAACCCTACGGAGATATATAAATGTAGTTCGCCGCAGTACCAAAAATACACGCAAAGCGGTTTCCTTATACAAATTACTTACCACAGAATAAAATTGTGGGCCTCAACAACAACTTATAAAACAATTTATCCAAAAAATTTAAATTCGCATGACTGTAGACGGGATCACGATCAACCTTTGTTTTTGTCTTGTCAAAAATAACAACTATTTTCAAATTCAAATACCATAGAGCAACGACATCAAAAAAGAATTTAATTATGAAACGCGACAAAAGAGATCGGCTCGAAACGATAGTTAGCGTTTCAGGTTTAAGTAACATATTTGGTTGCATTGACATTAAGAGTAAGTATTGTGTGTAAGTCTAAGGCGTCGGTGGCGTAATGGCTAGGGCCGCCGCCTCCTATGCGGGAGGTCGTGGTTCGAATCCTGCCACGTAACAATGTGTTATCGAATTTCGATTTCATATGTTACGTATATCCGACGCTCTTACGGTGAAGGAAAACATCGTGAGGAAACCTGCACATGGCTGCGAAGAAACTCGAAGGTTGTGAGTGAAGTCGACCGACTGAAGCCCGATCGCCGGCTCAAGCCCCTCGGTGGGGACGTACATGAGCTGATATGATGATGATATGCTAAGTCTTAGCTCTGTAGCTTTTGGAACTTTCTCTAAAGTTTCGCCATGGTTATACGGTTAGGTACCTATTTGTGAATATAAGAGTACATACAAGATTGCCCGTACGCACCGACACCGCACCGTGCACCGCGCACCGCGCACCGCGCACCGCGCACCGCGCACCGCGCACCGCACCGTCACAGTATATATATTAGTTGGCACCGTACCGTGTACTCGAACGTGTGCTAGCGACCAGTGTTGCCAGATGACTTAAGACGCAAAACGCTTCGTGCGTAGAGGTGGAACATTGACGACATAGGGGTGGAACCGCCCTCCGCGCCTAGTCGTCCGATGATGAAATGGAGAGAGGGGAATGAGGTTGTGAAGCTCTAGGGCACACTCTCCGAAATGAATCCTGTAGAACACCGATAGACTGGCGACTTTGCGGCGATGCTCGAGGCTTTGGAGCCTGTTTGACAGAAGTTCCTCGTCGCCGATGAGTCTCCTAGCGCGTCGGTCGATAGAATCCAAGGCATCTATCTGTTAACGAGCCGATCCGTCCCATAAGTGAGAGCAGTACTCCATACATGACCGAACTTGAGCTTGGTATAATATTAGAAGCTGCTCTGGTGTGAAGTAAAGTCTCACCTTAGAGAGGATACCAAGCTTTTTGACGATAGATCTAGCTACTAAGTCGCTAAATTGGCAACACTGCTAGCGACGCGACGCGCCAGTGTCAACATGTTGCTGCAGCGGAAACGCAATTTGCGCGCTCTAATTTTGGACTCACTACAGAGTGAACCCAAGAGTACGAGTAGAGTAAACACGAACAGCCCCGGGAGGTATCTGGAAGACGCCCGCGGCGGGCTGGCGGGGCGGGGCGGGGCGGAGTGGGGGGGGGGGGAGGTTATTTATGACGTTGTTTCATTTTCAGCTCCAAGTTCGTTTTGTTCTTACGCTGTAAAGCGGTGCTGCGTTTGCACGGCTGAAGACTCACACTTGGCTGGCTTTTATTATTTGTTTTTAAGCTATTGCATAGCTTTTATCGCGGGCTTTGAGCGCGGCGACCGAATCAAGAAATTCCGTAACGAGAAAAACCTAACACTACCGCGTTCTAAAAAAAACTTACAGTGCCATCTATTAGCGATTTGCGGTACTAAAAGGACTTAGTCAATTTTACTGGTGTAACTTTTTTAGTGATAAAAGTTGATAAAAAATGCTATGCAATAGCTTTACCGCGGCAGTCCCCGAGTGCCACACGTCCTTTTTTTACTTTAGGACTAGAACTATAATCACGACAAGCTTCACGCTTGTATTTATTACCGTTTTTACGATAGATAAAAAAGCTTTAAAAAGACACGTTTCTTTCATGAAGAACCCCTTACTAATTTTTACTTTTAGTAAATCCGCCATAATAACACGTATTCTGTGAAAATTCTGCGGTACAAAATGTACAAACCTTTGAATGTCGGACAGACGGATAGCGTAGGCTTAGTAATGTTAGGGTCCCGTTACCCGTAACCCGTTACCGCTACTAAACCATTAAAACTATGACGATGTATTTTAAATGTTTTTTAACAAAATTAAATTTTTACTTAAGATATAAAATAAGCCAACTTAGATGACTAGCAGTCAACTGCGCTATTCGGGCCAAATCTGAACATTACACTACTGTAACAATTTTTCATCGAGCAGAACTGACATTTTAGTTGACAGGTTTGTTTATGAGCTGGCCTTTCTTAACGAGTACTGATAATGTCATATCGGTGTGTTGAGTAAGTGCAGAGTCAAGAAGGTATGTGAACGAGGCACCGGCCGGCTGGTGCCACCGCATAGACATTTGTCAGATACGCGGGTGCGCGGTTATTAAACTGGGCGTGATTAATACGGCGTCGTCGACTGCTCGTCGCTCGCTCCGCGCCACCAGCCCCCGGCGTGCCCCGGCATCCCCCGGGCCCGTCGCCGGCGCTGGTCTCCAGGCGAGGTCCAGGCCCAGGCGGCAACTGTTTACACTGAATAAGTAGTATTCAATGTATCGGTCGGCATGGAATGGGGGGTCACATGGTTAATGAGCAGTGGCTGTGATTGTCCTTAGGGACCGCGTAGACCGCCCATTTTAGCGCTCATGAGAATGTATTCAATAGATACACGTATAAAAGTTGCTAGACGAGGCGAAGGAGCAAGTTTTTCTTTAGATATGTTTGCCATCGAATTTTTTTTACAAGTGTGGGTCATCTGGATTTTGAGAAAATCTACGCAGAATCGGTTAATTTATATTCGGCCTCTGTTTAGGGTTACCATCTGGCCAGATGAATCTGGTCTAGACCGGAATTTAAGAGTACAGACCGGACTCCGTCCGGATTTCATTCGAGACCGGATTTTTTGACATGCCAATAAATAACAGCCGCCGCCCGCGCGAATTGCACGCGAATAAATTAATGAAATGGTATATTTCATTCAAGAATCGCTTCACTGGAAAAGGAGATCGTCGAAGTGCTTTTTAAAATGAAGGGAACGACAGAATCACTAAGTCAAAAGATCGAACATTACTTCGTTTCTTTAAAAATACGAGATCTCTTTGAAACAAATAAAATTAACGAAGGCCAACGCAACAAGATAAACACCGAAATAAACCCCATGTATCAAGAATGTATAAACTACATATATATTTGGATTGGTATTGAAGCAAAATCAAGAGTTACAATGTGACGATATTACAGAATCGATTATATTTTTGAGAAACAAAGGAATCACTATTTAAGTTATTTGAAGAATTTTGTCTGTTAAAAAAACTGGTTGTCTGTAAAGTCGGTTTACGGAAGATAATTTTACGTGATAACGTGTCACAAGCGCCGAACGCTTAGGCCGATCGTGCCTCTCTATCGCTTGTTTTGCGCTCTCGCTTGCACGTTCGGCTCAGGCGGGACGTGACAAATGAGGACGTGACACTTTTTCGTGAGTGCAGCCGGCGTTCACCGATTTATAAGACGTTATACTAGACTAAACAAAAAGTTCAAAAATACCTACAAGTTAAAACCTATTTAGAAGTAGATAATTTGTTTAAAGCTAATCCTAAAAAACAAAACTTCATTGTCACTCTCCCTCGTCTCCCCGCCTACACCCTACACACACAATAACACATACACACACACACACACACTTACAAACACACAGTATAAAAATGCAAGTTTTAGTACTAATTTTTATTTTATTTTTTAATTGTATAATTTTGTTAATTTTCATCACAATCCAGAACGACACAGCCGCGTTGACATGAAATAGAACGTTACAACGTAACATTACATGGTGCCGAAATGCCGTAGGAGGAAAATACGGAACCAGCGACCGGTCATGTAAAATCGCCGAAGTACTTCGCGACTAACAATGGCGCATCTGAAAATATTGCTGTCGCATGGAAACTCTGGCTACAACAGTGGGAATGGTACGCGACCGCCACAAACATTGTCAAAAAGAGTCCTGAAGTGCAAGTAGCGATCTTCATGTCGTGCATAGGCCCGGACGCGGCGATAGTGTACAATACATTTAACCTCTCAGAAACTGAAAGCGTGTCGTTGTCACTCATCAAACAAAGGTTTTCGGACTACTACACGCCGAAAATTAATGAAACCTATGAAAGGTACACGTTCAACACAATTCTCCAAAAAGATGACCAACATTTTGATGAATTCATCACTAATTTGAAAACTAAAGTGAAAAACTGTGGTTATGGTACTTTGGAGGAAAGTATTATACGAGACCGTGTTGTTGTTGGAATTAAGAGTGATGACACAAGAGAAAAATTGCTTGCAGCAGATAACCTAACACTTCAGAAAACTATAGACATCTGCCACTCAGCGGAGCAAGTTAAGAAGCAGGTTAATTCAATGAAACAAGCAGCTACAGTAGAAATGGTGACCTGTAAAAGTAAAAACACAAAATCAAAACAAAATCAAAGAGAAAATAAAAATGAACTGGAAGAAAAGTTTCATTGTGGAAGATGTGGCACTACACATGGACGTCGAGCCTGTCCTGCATTCAGGAAAACCTGTAAAATCTGCAAAAAGAAAGGCCACTTCACAAAATGCTGTAAATCAAAAGTAGTCGATGCAGTCCTAGAAAATGAATCTGATGAAGACGAAAGCAACTTCTATGTATCAACAATCGACGCAGGAAAAGACGTTGATACCGAAGACTGGTTTGCAGATGCCTTTTTACCTGAAAATCAAAAAATAAAATTAAAACTTGATTCAGGAAGTCAGTGTAATGTGATAACTAAAAATATAGCTGAACGAGCAAAAGCAGAAATAAGACAGTCCACAACAAAATACTTAACCTCATTCTCCAACCATAAAATACCTGTTTTGGGTGAAACAGATATAGAAACGATAATAAAAGGAAAAAGGAGAAAAGTGAGATACATAGTAGTAAATGAAAATGTTACACCAAAAGGAAAAGCAACCTGTGTTAACATGAATCTTGTGAAAAGAGTAGACAGTACAATCAAAAATGTAGATAATATATTTACAAGAATTGGCTGTCTAAAAAACTTCACATATGATATGGATCTGGTGAATAACCCGAAATTGCCTATTTGCCCAGCAAGAAAAATACCACACAGCATCCGAGAACAAGTCAAACAGGAACTGGACAGCATGGTCGAGCAAAAAATTATAAAACCTGTCACTAAGCCTACCCCAGCCGTGTCACCCATGGTTGGAGTGAGGAAGAACAATAAAATTCGACTGTGCATAGATCCATCAGAAATCAATAAAAATTTAAAGAGAAGATATTATCCTTTAAATACCGTTGAAGAGATTACTTCACGCATCAATGGTTCAAAATGGTTCACACTACTAGATTGTAGAAAAGGCTTTTGGCAACTGCAGGTAACACCACGTACTTCTGATTATCTCACATTTAGCACACCCTTCGGTAGATATTCATGTCTGAGAATGCCATTTGGATTAGCAACCGCACCGGAAGTTTTTCAGCAAGTTATGAGCTCCCTAATAGCTGATGTAAAAAATACCGAAGTGTCAATGGATGATATATTGATACATGCTCCTACCAAAGAAGAGCTACAACAAATCACAGAAAAAGTACTGATAAAATTAAACAAAGCAGGATTAAAACTAAATAAAGAAAAATGTGTGTTTAACACACAGGAAGTTAAATTCCTAGGACATGTTGTAACAAGTGAAGGCTTGAAACCACACTCTGAAAAATTAGAGGCAATTAGCAAAATAAAAAGACCGGAAGATGTTAAGGAACTACAAAGATTTTTGGGACTGGTTACATATCTTTCAAAATTTATTGAAAACATGGCAGATATAACTAGCCCATTGCGACAATTACTGCAAAAAGATACTGAATGGATTTGGGACTATAAACAAGAAGAAGCATTTTCAAAGTTAAAATAATGTCTACAAAAACCACCTATTCTTGGTTATTATGATGTAAGAACTCCTGTCCTACTCTCAGTAGATGCAAGCAGTTATGCCTGTGGAGGAGTGCTCATTCAAAATGGAAAACCAATAGCATATTGCGCAAAATCTTTTACAAAGACTGAACAAGGATAGAGCCAGCTTGAAAAGGAAACCAACGCAATACTGGTAGCATGCAAGAAATTCCACACATACGTTTGGGGCATTAAGGACCTGACAATTGAGTCCGAACATAAACCCTTAGAGACATATTTTAAGAAACCCCTCACTGAAGCACCCCCAAGGTTACAAAGAATGATGTATCAAATTCTTCCCTACAACCCTAGAGTTGTATACAAAAAAGGCACAGAAATGTATGTCGCTGACACACTAAGTAGAGACTGTGAATACCTAACAATTGAAGACACTGAAAATCTACAGATTTGTGTCATAAAGCCATTCTTTAAGCAACGAAGAGAAGAACTGACAAAAGAAACTGAAAGTTGTCCTGAATTACGAGAACTGAAAAAACTCATACTAGAGGGATGGCCTGAAAAAATAATGAATGTGCCTGAAAACTTAAAGAAATACTGGTACTACAGATAAGAACTTAGTGTCTACAATGATATTATTTTTAAGAATAACAGAGTGTTAATACCTACCTCAATGGTACCACTAGTAATGAAGCATTGCCATTTATCTCACAAAGGTATCCAAGGTACTTTACAATTGGCTAGAGACAATGTGTTTTGGCCAACAATGACCAAAGATTTGACAGAATATGTCAAAACATGTAAGGCATGTTGGAATATACAAAAATAAATACGCTCTCTTTCTAACTACAGGTAGTCTATCTCTTTTACACAATTTGTTTATATTAACTTCATAATAATAATCCTTTGTTTTGTGAGTCTGGCTCCGATATACGTTACTTCTTTCTCGGCCCCTGGCTGGTTTGACTGTGCACCTACACACACCTTTCAAATATAATTAAATAAATAATCTTAAATTCATTTTACATAAATTCAGGTCTTTCATTGATGTCCATAATTCCTATAGGTTATGGGCCCAGTGAAATAAAAGTTTAATTATAAAAATAAAAATAAGTTTTGTTAGTATATAAAAAAGGACATATAAGTGCGTGTTATCTCTAAGTTGTAAGTGACTGCAAAGACAGCTCGTGGACTGTGATTTAATTTATGGAACTTTTTATAAGTGTTTGTTTTAAATTATAAATATGAATTCTAAAAGGAACATTAAACCATTTGACGGGGACAAATACAGTGTGTGGAAATTAAGACTGAGAAATTTATTAAATGAACTTGATGTGTTACAAGTGCTCGATGGAAACACTCCTACTCAGCCCGACAGTGAATGGATTAAGAAGGAGCGTTTGGCGAAAAACACAATCATTGAGTATTTATCAGACTCTTTGTTAGGTCTCACAAGTGAAAATAACAGTGCAAAAGAAATAATACTGAAACTTGATTCCATTTATGCCAGAAAAAGTATAGCTACGCAACTTGCATTACGAAAACGTTTATTGAATTTAAAATTAGAAGACGGCGACCCCCTGATAAAACATTATCAAACTTTTGACGATTTGATATGTGAATTAATGGCCGCAGGTGCTAAGCTCGAAGAGTCAGATAAAGTCATTCATCTTTTTATGACTTTGCCCAGCAGCTATAACGGAGTCATCACAGCCATTGAAACTTTGGCGGATGACGATTTAACTTTGACATTTGTGAAAACAAGACTTCTGGATCACGAAGTAAAACTTATCAATGAAAGACGTGATACTTCAATGAAAGTGTTAATGGCTGAAACAAAACTTCAATCGGAAAATTCAAAAACGAAATTCAAAAATTATAAACGGAACAATATGATGAATCAAGGTTTTAAAAGATCCTTCAAATCAAAATACCATACAAAACGGCATATAGTGTGCAATTTCTGTAAAAGAAAAGGGCATTTTCAGAAAAATTGCTACGCTAAAATGGCAAAAGAACGCCAATGTCAAGAAAATTTAAGGACAGTCCAAACAATAAGCTGCCTTGAAAATTCAAATATATCGGGATTTGCTTTTATGGTCGGGGGTGAAGAAGAAGAACGTGAAAATTCACTAGAAAACATTACATTTATTTTGGATTCCGGAGCATCGGACCATTTAATAAATAGAGAAGACTTGACACTGAACTTTACTGACCTACAAGAGCCAATTAATATTTCTATCGCGAAAAATGGCTCGTTCATACAAGCTACGAAGAAAGGGAATCTTCATGTTACTAGCAAAGTCGGCATTCAAGGTGTACTACAGGATGTACTTTATTGTGCCGATATACCGTACAACTTATTGTCTGTGAGAAAAATTCAACAAGCAGGCATGCCCGTTGTTTTTAACAAAAATGGCGATGTTCTCATATGCGATGACGAGGGTAAGATGGTAACAAAGGGTGAGTCTTTGAACAATTTAATTGGAGTTAACTTTGTGCTTGATAAATGTGCCCTAAACACTAATTGCTCATTAAATAGCATCACTAATAATAATTACGAACTGTGGCATCAAAGATTAGGCCACATAGGGAAATTAAAATTCCAGGAAATAAAAAATAAGCAAATGTTTTGTGATATGGAGAAAATAAATCATATCACTCCAAATGATAAGATTTGTGAATCTTGCGTAAATGGCAAGCAAGCAAGTTTGCCATTTAATAAGTCAAAACCAAAAATTACAAAAAGACCGCTATTTAATGTGCATTCAGATGTGTGTGGCCCTATCAGTCCCTCAACACTCGACGGCAAAAACTACTTCGTAGTTTTTATCGACGAGTATACCCACTACTGTGCGACATACTTAATTGCCCATAAATCAGACGTTTTTGCTACTTTTCAAGATTATGTTGCAAAGTGTGAAGCTCATTTCGGTTTGAGAATTGTCAACTTATATTGTGATAACGGCGGTGAATATTTATCCAAAGGGATGAAAAATTTCTGTGTACAAAAAGGTATAAGTTACCACTTAACAGTGCCGCATACCCCTGCATTAAATGGCATTGCCGAAAGAATGATTAGAACAATAACTGAGCGGAGTCGAGCCATGCTAGCTGGTGCGACGTTAAATAAATCATTCTGGGGTGAGGCTGTTTTGACCGCTACGTACTTAATAAATATCAGCCCCACTAAAGCACTGAAAACAGATAACACACCATTTGAATTGTGGCATAGTAAGAAGCCACAATTAATGTTCTTAAGAATTTTCGGTTCCACTGTTTATTATTTAAACAAAAGCAGAAAAACCAAGTTTGATGAGAAGTCATTAAAAGGTATTTTAGTTGGCTATGAACCGAATGGTTATAGGGTGTGGGATGTGGTAAATAAAAGGTTTGTTGTAGTCAGAGATGTGCTGATTGATGAGATTAATTTCTTATCAAGCCGGCCGCGTCAGTCTGAGTGTATGACTGACGATATCAGCCATCTGGTTGATAACTCTGACAAGCATGCTTTTCAGAAGTTGTGCGAATCTGATAAGTCCAAATCAGATCAGTGTAAACAAACAGGCATTATACCCGAATCATCAGTTTTACCGCCCATGGAGTCCATAAATGAGACAGATTTAAGCACAGAAAATAGGTCACAAGATGAGTTGCCTTTATCTCGGAGTGAATCAGTTTCACAGAATCTTAGGAGAAGTGAAAGAATTAAAAATTTACCCACTAAAACTTATAACGAAAATGAAGATGATATTTCCGTCAACTATCTATTATACGCTGATTCTTTTGTATGTAAAATACCTACTGCATTTAAAGACATCGAATCTAGCGATGATAGACTTTTGTGGGAAAATGCTATCAAAGAGGAAATCAAATCATTAACTGATAATAAAACGTGGACACTGGTTCCAAAACCTCTTGACAGAAATATCATCGATTGTAAATGGATATTTACTATCAAAAATGACGAGTGTGGAAACCCCCTTAAATACAAAGCTAGATTGGTAGCTAGAGGTTTTAGTCAGGAGTACTTGACTGACTATAATGAAACTTTTGCACCTGTTGCAAGGATTGCAAGCTTGAGGTTCATATTAGCTTTTGCGAATCAATATAATTTACTTGTTCACCATATGGACGTAAAAACAGCATTTTTGAATGGGAAATTAGAGGAAGAAATATATATGAGAATTCCTCAAGGGATCCCATGTGCGGATAATATGGTCTGCAAATTAAACAAATCGCTATATGGTTTAAAACAGTCTGCACGTTGTTGGTTTCAAATGTTCGAGCAAGCTTTAATTGAAAGGGGATTTCGATACTCATCAGCTGATCGATGTATTTACATTCTAGATACAGGCGATATTATGAAAAATATCTATGTGGTACTTTATGTCGATGATGTAGTTATTTCAACAGCAAAAATGGATACCATGAATAATTTCAAAAATTACTTGATGAATAAATTTAAAATGGTAGATTTGAAAGAAATCAGATGTTTCTTGGGGATTCGAATTCAAAGGCAAAATGATACAATTACTTTGGATCAAACGGCGTACATAAACAAAGTTTTACAAAAGTTCAACATGATCGACTGTAATAGTGTAGCCACGCCATTAGAAACAAAAGTCGATTATGAAGCTTTGAATTCTTGTAAAAGAACAGAAGCCCCTTGTAGAAATCTTATCGGCTGCCTGATGTATATAATGCTTTGCACTCGACCCGACTTAAGCTTTACTGTAAACATCCTAAGTAGGTTTTGTAACAAAAACAATCGCTCGCTTTGGTCACAATTAAAAAGGGTGTTGCGATACTTGAAAGGTTCTAAAGATTTAAAGCTTTATTACACCCGCAGTTCCAATATAAACAATGACATACTGTGTGGCTTTGTTGACTCTGATTGGGGAAGTGACCCATTAGAAAGAAAAAGTACAACAGGGTATTTGTTTAAATTATTTGAACAATGTACTATTTGCTGGCAAACAAAGAGGCAAGTTACTGTGGCCGCGTCATCTACTGAAGCTGAATACATGGCTTTGTTTGAAGCCGTTCGAGAAACGCTATGGCTGAAATCTTTGTTAACCAGTATAAACCTTCAAATTCAAAGTGAAATACCAATTTATGAAGACAACAATGGATGTATTAGTATAGCTAGTAATCCAACTAGTCACAAAAGGTCAAAACACATTGACATAAAATATCATTTCTCTAGAGAACAAGTAGAGAAAAAGGTCATTAAAATGGTTTATGTATTTTCAGGTGACCAGTTGGCTGACATTTTAACAAAGCCGATGCCAGCTGTCAGATTCACACAGATGAGAGAAAAACTTGGATTAAAGTGAAACTTATAATTTAACGTACCTTACCTATCTACCTACTTTTCATTCAAAAAGTTCAATTTAAGTTTTAAATATCTAAGTATATATATATGGTCTGATTAGGTTTTTCTGGGTTTCCCTAATCCTGCGCAGCAAATGCTGGACCATGGAATATTATGTACTCCCAGACAGAGAGGTGTGTGACATATTGTGATAGGTCTCTGATTTAGATATTTTTTAGGATTTATTTTTGAGGGGGCGTGTTGGAATATACAAAAATAAATACGCTCTCTTTCTAACTACAGGTAGTCTATCTCTTTTACACAATTTGTTTATATTAACTTCATAATAATAATCCTTTGTTTTGTGAGTCTGGCTCCGATATACGTTACTTCTTTCTCGGCCCCTGGCTGGTTTGACTGTGCACCTACACACACCTTTCAAATATAATTAAATAAATAATCTTAAATTCATTTTACATAAATTCAGGTCTTTCATTGATGTCCATAATTCCTATAAGGCATGTGCTAAAATACAAAAAGATAACACTATGGAGCCAATTGTCCAGCAAACTGTTCCTGAGCGCCCATGGAGCATCGTAGCTACTGACTTATTTCATCTAAAAGGAAAAGAGTACTTATTAATAGCCGATGCCTATTCTGGTTATTTTGACATACAGGAACTGCCTTTTATAACAAGTTCATCTGTCATACACACCCTAAAAAAGTGGTTTGCAACCTTTGGAATACCAGACCTACTTCAGTCAGACGGAGGCTGACAGTATGACTGTGAAGAGTTCAGGAAATTTACCAAGGAATGGAAGTTTGAACACCGCATATCCAGTCCATACTTCCCAAGATCCAATGGACTAGCCGAACGCTATGTGCAAGAGGCAAAACACTGCTAAAAAAATGCAAAGAAGATGACACAGACGTCTACTTGGCTCTTTTACACCATAGGAACACACCACGTCTAGACCTAGGATCACCTTGCCAAAGATTAATGAACAGAAGAACCAAAACATTGCTACCTACAAACAAAAAACTACTGACTCCAAAAATATTAAAAAACATCACAAAAAGACTAAGAGAAATTAAAGAACAAGAAAAAGAAAGCTCTGACAAGGGAAAGAAAGAAATAAAGAAATTCATACAAGGAGAAGAGATAAGATATAGGAAAGAACATCAGAACTGGATTCCTGCCAAAATAATAGAACCGAGCTAAGACAGACCTCGTTCCTACTTGGTCAAAACGGCTGATGGAGGGATCTATTCAAGAAATGCTCGGCATTTGAAACACACAACCACACCTTCACCAAGTTTGCCAGATAATCTGATGCTCACAGCTTCAACTCCACCAGACATACCGGTAGCAGAGCAAGTCGGACAATCAAAGCCCCTGACTGCAAACACTGACGATGTAACAGAGCCAGTGGGGAACTCTGAACCTTCACCAAGATCGCCCATGGTTACAGCACCAGCCTTGAAGACAACACGCAGCGGACGTGTGATTCACACTCCAGTTAGATATTGCTGAAAAGGAGGGATGACATGAAATAGAACGTGCCCCGGTGCATGAAACGGAACGCACCTTGGCATCATCCACTCTAGTGTGTCTGTGGCTCCACATCATCATTTGCAATTCGTTATGTGTTACCTTTATTATAATTCATATAGGTACAATAAAGTAAACTACAGTGTCATCCGAGTTATTTATTTGTTAATGTTACAACGTAACATTACACGCGTAATAATCGTATTTATTGGCCACCACGAGACAGGCGTTGCCTAGTGTGGGGTCGCTGTAAACATTTGTAGTGTAATTTTTTTTTCTGAATAAAGATTTATTTTATCTTATCTTATTTTATCACGTCAAAAAATTCTCAATTCTGAACCATCTGAATTTTATGAGAAACAAGCTGAAAAGGAATGGGTAATTTTCTGTAAAGCTTGCAACGACACCACTCGATTTGCCGAATTACTGAAGATTTGTCAGTACTTTAGTATCATGCCATATAACCCAAACGTGGAAAGGGTTTTCTCACTTATGACTTCACACTGGACGAAGTAAAGGAACAGATTGTCTGTTGAGTCAATAACAGCAATATTATACTACTCACACAATATAACTTGAAACATCTGACATGTGAAGAATTTTACAGAGAAATTTCTACAAAAAAAGATTTTTGATAGCCGTTGCTAGTGGACAGAAATATAAGAACGAATAGTACAATTATGAGCAGTACAAATAATATTTTAAAGGTTATTAAACCTTAGTTATATAAGGATTTTTTTAAGGAAATCAGGTTTTTTATTAACACTCGCAACAAAATCCTGGTAACCCTACCATTGTTCATTTTGTAAAGTATAGGCACACAGGTAAACATTATACCAACGTCTCTGCACACGTTCGTAGCGACTAGCGATTGCCAACAGTAGGTATCCTATACCACACCCTGGACACTTCATACAACGGGCCACAAATGACATTTCAAAAAAGGATGACGGAACAAACAAAATGGCGACGAAATCCTATACGTTCCAGAACCAAACTGTAACTAATCTGTATCAATCTGGGTGACGAGGGGGTGAGGTCGCAATCTAGAGAGCGGCAGAAGTGTCTATACTGTATGTTAGTACTAATAAATAATAATAAATAAATATTCTGGGACAAATCACACATGGTCATCTGGCCCCAAAGTAGGATTTCCTGTGTTATGGGAACCAGAGACTGATGTTCATACTTATATACGTTTAAATACATACATATATAGATATTTAACACCCAGACACAGAGCAAACAAATCTGCTCATCACGCAAATGTTTGCCCTGGGTGGGGATCGAACCCACAACTCTCGGATCAGTAGTCAAGAGCACTAACCACTGAGCCACCGAGTCAGTCATATATATACTTTGCCTATACTATGCGAACTCAGTCGCGCAGTAGATAAAACAGGAACTTTACCATGTCTAAACTTCTCGCTGGATAATATACGAGATCCGTGTATGTTTATCTGTGGGAAGGCACTCGAGCAGCGTGCGCAGAGCGCTTGAACGAGATTACATTACGCAAGTTAATTATTGCTCCAAGGATTACGTTCGTTTGCGCGATTTCGGCAACTACACGCCGCCGCCGCGCCGTCTCCTCCCGTCCCGCCCGAACTACCAAACGTGTTGCAGTCAGAAAGATAAGTGACGTAGTAACGCTCGATGTCGTTTAACAGTTACTATGCAAATAAACTAAGCTAGTTATAAAAAATTAACGCCCAAATGCTTCAAATGTACCGTATGTTACTCAAGGGGTCAAGACGAATCTATTCAAATTCAAATTCAAATTCATTTATTAATCAAAAATGTTAAAATAACAGATACATCTATAAGACACCTCATGTTTAGTTTTCAAGTGGTTATTGTAGTTAAAGTTACATCCCCCCCCCCTACTAGTTCTCTCTTTCTAATCTGTTTTATAAATAAATATTTATTTTTGAAAACAACACGGAACCCTACTCTGTGAGCGGCCCAACACGAATTTGGCGTCTTCTTATGTCTCCATAGTCAAACTTATAATTTCGCCATCCGTCCGTCCGTCTGTCTGTCCAGCGGTATGTCGGTCACAGCCGAGATTTGGAATGTTTATGCAAATTTGTGACGCCAATAAACATACGGAATAAATCTGCGAAAAAAATATTTTGGGTACTACTACGTGAGTACTGTTATTCTCATCTGTGGCACTACAAAGTGGGGGTGATTTTCTTTTAATCATGTGCCCCATCGTGCGGGATGTCGATAAATAGGTCTTTTAAATCTATTGGGGTTTTGAGAAGAATCATTTTAGATAAATTATTTTATGAGGTAATTTTTTTAAGTGGTGATTCCGATAGTTACAAGTAACCCCCTACCAACTAAACCACAATTTCAGGAAATCTTATTTTTTTTTTCTGGGACAAATCACACATGGTCATCTGGCCCCAAAGTAGGATTCCCTGTGTTATGGGTTACCAGAGACTGATATACATACTTATATACGTTTTAAGTACATACATATATAGATATATTTAACACCCAGACACAGAGCAAACAAATCTGCTCATCACACAAATGCTTGCCCCGGGTGGGGATCGAACCCACAACCCTCGGATCAGTAGTCAAGGGCACTAACCACTAAGCCACCGAGTCAGTTATTTGAAAAATGAATTTAAAAATAAAATAAAAATGGCTTAGTACTCTTTCTTCATTTAGGAAGTATCTCACGAATATAATAACGCATGTGTAATGTATTCGCTTCGTGAGCCGCCCCCGCCCCCGCCCCCGCCCACGCCCGTCAAGGAGGACGTCGCCGAAGAGACTGAGCAGTGAGCACTCCGGCACACCCTGGACACTTTTTTTAATTTATTTTTTATTTCACAACTAGCTGTCCCGGCGAACTACGTACCGCCTTACATTACACTACCCTACCCTACCCTACCCTACCCTACCCTACACTACCCTACACTACCCTACCCTACACTACATAAGAACCTTCTCCTGACAATAACGAAATCGACAAAAAAAGAATTAGCCAAATCGGTCCAGCCGTTCTCGTGTTATGCGCTTACCAACACATTTTGCGATTCATTTTTATATATAAGACTAGATAGATTGGTAAACCCTTGACAACATCTCACCTGGTGGTAAGTGACGATATTACAACGGGCCAGAAATGATATTTCAAAAAAGGAATAACGAAATAAACAAAATGGCGGCGAAATCCTATACGTTCTACAACCAAACTGTAACCAATCTGTATCAATCTGGGCGACGAGGGGGTGAGGTCGGTATCTAGAGAGCGGCAGGGAGTGTCCATACTGTATAATGTATAATATGTAGTACTAATATATATACTTACTCCCCCCCCCCCCCCCCCCGCGCCCCGCGAGTCGCGACGGCAACCCGCGCTGCGGCACAGTGAGATACTTACTATGTAGTTACTTCGTACTGCGGCCCTTATCTCGCGGCGCGGCGCGAGGTAGGCGCCCCGCGAGTCGCGACGGCAACCCGCGCTGCGGCACAGTGAGATACTTACTATGTAGTTACTTCGTACTGCGGCCCTTATCTCGCGGCGCGGCGCGAGGTAGGCGCCCCGCGAGTCGCGACGGCAACCCGCGCTGCGGCACAGTGAGATACTTACTATGTAGTTACTTCGTACTGCGGCCCTTATCTCGCGGCGCGGCGCGAGGTAGGCGCCCCGCGAGTCGCGACGGCAACCCGCGCTGCGGCACAGTGAGATACTTACTATGTAGTTACTTCGTACTGCGGCCCTTATCTCGCGGCGCGGCGCGAGGTAGGCGCCCCGCGAGTCGCGACGGCAACCCGCGCTGCGGCACAGTGAGATACTTACTATGTAGTTACTTCGTACTGCGGCCCTTATCTCGCGGCGCGGCGCGAGGTAGGCGCCCCGCGAGTCGCGACGGCAACCCGCGCTGCGGCACAGTGAGATACTTACTATGTAGTTACTTCGTACTGCGGCCCTTATCTCGCGGCGCGGCGCGAGGTAGGCGCCCCGCGAGTCGCGACGGCAACCCGCGCTGCGGCACAGTGAGATACTTACTATGTAGTTACTTCGTACTGCGGCCCTTATCTCGCGGCGCGGCGCGAGGTAGGCGCCCCGCGAGTCGCGACGGCAACCCGCGCTGCGGCACAGTGAGATACTTACTATGTAGTTACTTCGTACTGCGGCCCTTATCTCGCGGCGCGGCGCGAGGTAGGCGCCCCGCGAGTCGCGACGGCAACCCGCGCTGCGGCACAGTGAGATACTTACTATGTAGTTACTTCGTACTGCGGCCCTTATCTCGCGGCGCGGCGCGAGGTAGGCGCCCCGCGAGTCGCGACGGCAACCCGCGCTGCGGCACAGTGAGATACTTACTATGTAGTTACTTCGTACTGCGGCCCTTATCTCGCGGCGCGGCGCGAGGTAGGCGCCCCGCGAGTCGCGACGGCAACCCGCGCTGCGGCACAGTGAGATACTTACTATGTAGTTACTTCGTACTGCGGCCCTTATCTCGCGGCGCGGCGCGAGGTAGGCGCCGCACGCTGTAGGCGCCATGACTCCCTCATTCGCCGGTTATGGTGATTGAAAGCGCCTTATCAGCTGCCGGCTGCCGCCCGTGGTAGCGGAGGGTGGGGAGGGGAGGGGAGGGCAGGGAGGTAATGCTAAATTGTTATCGCTGGCGGCGCTCTTGTGATGTGAATCATCTGCTCCTCACGGCGTGGAAAGACATTGAAAGAGTTTTTTGAAGTGAAAACTTCTGTAGGCGCGTTGGGCATTTTTGATTTGGAAAAAAACCATTGAACTCGCGACACCGTCACCGACACCGCACTCGCAGGGTCCAAACTTTGTAAACCTAGTCGTTCGCCAGGAACAATTGGAGGGTCAAAACTTATAAAACTGTAAAAAGTGATCACTTCTGTCGGCACTCCCGGAGTGGTTAGGTTTCTGCAGCCGCTACCTGCATCACCGTGACACACCGTGATGTTGCAGTCAGAGCACAACAATCGTTGGGCGGAGTATGAGAAGGTGAGAGTCGACAAAAAAATACATCGAACACAAAATGTATGAAGATTCATCAAGTTCTTTTTGGGTCTCTATAGGGAGTGCCAACGGGACCCTCTTACCTTATAACCTGTATCTTTTGAACCTTAATAGGTAGATAGGTGATCTATAATATTACAAGTTTATAAATGATTAGCTGTTGCCCGCGACTTTGTCCGCGTGGATAACTGAACTTGATAAATTATGAAAAAACCACATAAAAATTAAATATTTGAGATTCAAAACCAGTCATTGCGGAACAGACACTCACAGAAAACGCTGAAACAGGAAATTTCGGGATCAAGAGGATGCCAATCAAATCAAACGAAAACGAACAACTAACCACCGCTGTACTAAATTTCAGCTTGATAGCTGTAATAGCAATTGAATAAAACATCTGTGACATACCGAACGCACAGACAGACGGACATGACGTAACTATATGAGGTTCCTAGTTTGAGTTAATTAATGTATTGCGAACTCGTGCCCCTCGATCTCGCTAAGGATGCGATCATTTAAAGTCGCCATTAGCTCGTGTTTAGGGGTGAGTATAGCCCGCACTGGGCCCGCGTGGTCGACTAAGGCCCGATCGCCCTAAATCAGGGTAGGCTCGAGCCCCTCGGTGGGGACGTATAATGTATATGAGCTGATATGAATAAATGAATAGCCCGCTAATATACATAAGAGATTTCTTGGTGCGCTATTTTACCATGGTTTTTTTTATTATTCTCAATTGATAAGCCCTTGGCATCATCTCACCTGATGGTAAGTGGCGATGATGCCGAAGATGGAAGCGGGCTTACCAAGATTCCCCAACGCAATAGGGAATTGCTATCTAATCTTCAAGCCGAAACACATCAATAATGATGTTAACATTAATGTTTGGACGCAAGACTTTTTTTTTTTTTTTTTTTTTTTTTATGGTGGTAGCTAGCCAGGTGGACTAAAAAAAACGCCCTGCCACCTACCAAACCAAGTCTTACAAAGTTAGAATCAGCCGGAAATCGAACCCGCGACCTCCTAAGTGAAGGTAATGGTGAGTACCATTGCGTAAATAATCGCTAAAGAGAACCGTGATAATATCACCCATGGTACGATTCTCCCTCTGGATGTCCCGACTCCCGGTGCATTCTGGTCACACCTTTCTTGTGGGCCACGGCACCACGGCACCACGGCACCACGGCACCACGGCACCACGGCGCTAACACCAAACTGTAGACAACTACCTACCAGTCCTAACACCACCCGGACTTTGTTTTCGTGTTTTCGTATTGTCTAAATTGATGGGAAACTTTTATTCACAATAGATAAGCCCTTGTCAGCATCTCACTTGATTGCAAGTGACGATGATGGCGCAGATGAAAGCGGACTTGCCAAGATTCCCTAACGCAACGGGGAGCTGGTTTTCTTATCTTCGTTTCGGTACACGTCACTGTTGTTAACATCAATGTTTCGGCGGCATGACTTAGGTAAGAAGGTGGTGCTAGCCAAACAGTCTTATAAAATGCCCAAACCAACCAAACTGAGTATTACGAAGCTATACCCCACTGGGAGCCGAACCCGCGACCTCCTGGTGTGAAGCGAATGGATTGAATATTAAGCCGCAGATGCAGTTAAAATAAAATCACCCAAGTGGGATACTTGGCACGTTTGTTTCTTTGTTTACTCTTTATTGTACAAAATATACACTTAAAATATTGTTTTTTTAAAAGCTTATGTACAAAGGCGGACTTATCCCTAAGAAGGATCTCTTCCAGTCAACCTTTGCATTAACAAACAGAGAACTTAACTAGGACAAAGAAAAACGTAATTAAGTACAAGCCGTAAAAGAACATTAATACAACTAATATTACATTTGAACTTAAGTTACCTAATTTTAGGGTGTCGGTGGCGTAACGGCTAGGGCCGCCGCCTCCTGTCCGGGAGGTTGTGGTTCGAATCCTGCCAGGTACCAATGTGATTTCTAATTTAGATTTCATATTGTACGTTTCTCCGACGCTCTTACGGTGAAGGAAAACATCGTGAGGAAACCTGCAACGCCTGCGGAGAAACTCGAAGGTTGTGTGTGAAGTCGACCAAGCCGCACTGGGCCCGCGTGGTCGACTTAGGCCCGATCGCGCTAATTCAGGGAAAGCTCGAGCCCCTCCGTGGGGACGTATATGAGCTGATATGATTAACCTAATTAAAAAAAATACAAACTCAATTTAATAAATCTAAAATGTAAATAAATATGGTACATGAAGGAGATAGTGTGGGAGAGAGAGAGAGAGACCTGGAGAGAGCTACACCGACGAGAGCACGGCTCTTACATTGTGATGATGATGATGATGATGACATAATATAAATAATGATACATAATATAAATCTAAATATATAAAAATCAATGCCACTTTTCGTTGTAATTTTATAACTCAAGAACTGCTGGACCGATTACGCTAATTATTTTTTTGTCGAGTTCTTTATTGTCAGGAGAAGGTTCTTATGTAGGTAATGTAGTGTAGGGAAGTGTAGGGTAGGGTAGTGTAGTGTAGGGTAGTGTAGTGTAGGGTAGGGTAGTGTAGGGTAGGGTAGGATAGGGCAGTGTAGTGTAGTGTAAGGCGGAGCGTAGTTCGCCGGGACAACATATATATTATAAGTTTGACGTTTGACCGGAGATCGATTTTCACAGTGGCGCCTGATTTCCGCTAAAAGTGTACCAGTGAGAAATGTTTACAGCTGCCTCCCGGAGTCCCGGTGCATCAAGAACCAACATGTCTCCGAGCTACGAGACCAGCTCCACGCTTCTTACTAGGTTCCCTGATTTATCGAAAACCACTTTGCTCACCTCTGAGTCTGAGTGTTGGGGAGCCATCTATCACTCACTCGCGATCATGTGAGCACGAAGTGGTTACTCCACTCGTGTCACATCACTAGGGCGCGGATTTTTGTATGGTGGTAGGCTCAGTGGTAGCGCATTTTTGTATGGTGGTAGGCTCAGTGGTAGCGCATTTTTGTAAGGTGGTAGGCTCAGTGGTAGCGCATTTTTGTATGGTGGTAGGCTCAGTGGTAGCGCATTTTTGTATGGTGGTAGGCTCAGTGGTAGCGCATTTTTGTATGGTGGTAGGCTCAGTGGTAGCGCATTTTTGTAAGGTGGTAGGCTCAGTGGTAGCGCATTTTTGTATGGTGGTAGGCTCAGTGGTAGCGCATTTTTGTATGGTGGTAGGCTCAGTGGTAGCGCATTTTTGTATGGTGGTAGGCTCAGTGGTAGCGCATTTTTGTATGGTGGCAGGCTCAGTGGTAGCGCATTTTAAGCCGGCCTGGCTGGCTACCATTATGTTATAGATAATTAATATTTAGAAGTTTTGCTACCAAAACATCAATGTTAACACTCTATGATGTTTTGCGGCATGAAGATAAGATATCCAGTTTTATTGATTTGGGGAATCTTGGTAAACCCGCTTCCATAGTTTATAGTTTATTTATCCTTTTTAGGGTTCCGTACCTCAAAAGGAAAAACCGGAATCCTTATAGGATCACTTTGTTGTCCGTCCGTCGGTCCGTCTGTCTGGCAAAGAGCCTTTATCTCGGAAAGGCGTGGAGGTATCGAGTTGAAATTAAAACAATATACTCCGGTATACAGTACCTTGAAGCTGTAGAAATATCGAACTTCTAAGTTGACGAAAAAAAAAGATACGGCTGTTTATGCACCAGAAAACGTATATGTCGACACTCTCAAGATAATCAAAATTTATAGGGTATTTTCCGTTGACCTAGAACTATAAAATTTGGCAAGTAATACCGTCTTCATCGGTCTTATACTACAAGTATAGGAAAAAATCTGATAACTATACATTTGCAATTAAATCATAAAATATAGTCTTTATTTAAAGTACGTAATTAAAGCAAGGAACGGCGGCGGCGGCGGTCCAAATTTTGAATTGAGTGCACTGTGTCATTTGGGGTATCGTATGCAAGGGCTTCATTGTCTTAAGCTATGACAGATTTTTTATTATTTTTAGGATGTATAGTTTTCGATTTATTATTTTTAAGGTTCCTTTTCCAGAGATGTAGTGGTGCGGAACCCTCGGTGAACGAGTCCGACTTGCACTTGGCCGGTTTTTTTTCTCGACTCCTTAGTACGGTAAGTACTGCACACGGCCGTAGGGTACAGGAAGTCTTGTTACCGGGAAAAAAATGCTTTTCGTGAAAAAGCTAATGGTACGACAAACTAGTATGACCACGAAGAAACAGCGAAAATGTGTTATATATTTAAAATCTTAAATATATTTATCTCAAAGGTGACTGACTGACTGACAGACATAGTGATCTATCACCGCACAGCCCAAACCACTGGATGGATCGGGCTGAAATTTGGCATGCAGGTAGATGTTATGACGTAGGCATCCGCTAAAAAAGGATTTTAGAAAATTCCCACGGGAACCGCAAAATCGGGATCTGCGCGGGCGAAGCTGCGGGCTTCCACTATAGTGTGTTATATATTTAAAACATACTTAAAAACTGAATATTTCAATTCCATCCGTCCGTACGTGCGTGCGTTTATCCGTGCGTCCGTCCGTCACGCTCGGCTCTGGAGGCTTAATCATTTGTCCGATTGGGACCAAATTTGGTTAGTTAAGAGTTAAATTATTTCATCGAGGGATGATCATAAGTTTTGACAGACAGACGGACGGACGGACGGACAACAAAGTGATACTTTAAGGGTTCCGTTTTTTTTTCTTTTGAGGTACAGAACCCTAAAAATGAATAAAATATTAATGTATTGGCATTTTGCACTTACAATCATTAAAGCCTTTGCGACAGTATCATCATTAAACATAACGAGCCTATATTTTCGCCTGCTTCGCTCGTCCTTTTGTCTTATTTAATATTATCTCTCTTTGACTCTCTATTTAACTCTCTCTTGGCACGTGACATACCGCTTGGAATCTGAGATCAGGGAGCGTAGCGCAGAAATCCCTCCCACGTTTCAGATAGACCACTTTTATGCTTTCTAGGGACCTGAGTAGAGGAAGCGTTTTAAGGCGACGCATTGGAAACTTCGGTCGCAGGGATCTCGATTTTTCTCAGCAATTACAATACATAATGAAAGTGATGTTTTGTAAACTGTTTCTTCATTTCAATCACTTCATTTTGTCAGTTGCCAGAAACACGATTCGTTAACTTTTACGTTACATTCAAACATATCAAAGAAACCTCTTTTAAAACAGAGATTTGCATTCTACCACAGATTACTAAATAGTTACTTATTCTACAGACAAACTAGACCGATTTAAACCTCTCAATTTTTGAGTCGATTTGTCTAGACACACACTTCAATATGTCAGTTGGTTTTTTTAATAATTGTAGTTTTTCATTGAAACGATAAAACATTGAAAAAGTGCAAAAGTGTGGTTTTCCTTTACTTTTTGGGGACAACTGTTTCGATTAATTACTCGCCTTAAGAGTCCCCAGGAGGCTCGCGTTGATATACAAACGTAGTTCCGCTTTCATACAAAAACTACATGCCGGATTGAATCCAAAGTTTGCAAATATGTTGAGTAGACACATAGACACAAAGTGTTCGCGAGAGATCTGTCTGTTGGACAAAGCCAACTGACCAAGCTGAAGACTGAGGATGGCAGGACCATATCGTCTAAGACTGAGTTACTGGAAGAAGTTGAGAAGTTCTATGGACAATTGTACAAGACCACACGTTTGCCTGTCAGCGATCTGGCTGAAGACCCAAGAGCCAGACTAACCCGACACTATACCGAAGATATCCCGGACGTCAGCCTGTACGAGATTAGAATGGCTCTCAAACAGCTCAAGAACAACAAGGCACCGGGTGATGATGGAATTACGGCTGAACTTCTGAAAGCAGGTGGATCGCCGGTACTAAAAGCTCTTCAGAAGTTATTTAATTCCGTTATACTCGAGGGACAAACGCCTAAGGCATGGCACAGAAGTGTGGTCGTGCTTTTCTTCAAAAAGGGTGACAACACCCTGCTGAAGAACTACAGACCCATCTCACTTCTGAGCCATGTCTACAAGCTGTTTTCGAGAGTCATTACGAATCGTCTCGCACGCAGGTTTGACGACTTCCAGCCTCCCGAACAAGCCGGTTTCCGAAAAGGCTTTAGTACCATAGACCACATACATACGCTGCGGCAGATTATACAGAAGACCGAAGAGTACAATCAGCCACTATGCTTGGCGTTTGTGGACTATGAGAAGGCCTTTGATTCAGTCGAAACCTGGGCTGTGCTACAGTCTCTCCAGCGGTGCCAAATTGACCATCGATACATCGAGGTGTTGAAGTGCCTGTATGAAAACGCCACCATGTCGGTTCGCCTCCAGGACCAGAACTCGAAACCTATCCAGTTGCAGCGAGGGGTGAGACAGGGAGACGTTATATCTCCAAAACTATTCACCGCCACCCTGGAAGATGTTTTTAAGCTTCTGGACTAGGGTGAACTCGGCATAAATATCAACGGCGAGTACATATCCCACCTCCGATTCGCTGACGATATCGTGGTCATGGCTGAGACTATGGAAGACCTAAGCACAATGCTCGATGGCCTCAGTAAGGTCTCTCAACAAGTGGGTCTTAAAATGAACATGGACAAGACGACAATAATGTTAAATGTCCGTGTCGCACCCACTCCTCTAAAGGTTGGAGACTCTACACTAGAAGTTGTTGACGAATATGTATAACTGGGTCAAACAGTCCAGCTAAGTAGTTCCAACTTCAAGAAAGAGATCAATCGACGAATCCAACTCGGCTGGGCAGCGTTCGGGAAGCTTCGCAATATCTTCACGTCCCAAATACCGCAGTGTCTCAAGACTAAGGTCTTTGACCAGTGTGTGTTGCCAGTGATGACTTACGGAACTGAGACATGGTCGCTTACTATGGGCCTCATAAGAAGGCTCAAGGTCACCCAAAGGGCAATAGAGCGTGCTATGCTCGGAGTTTCTTTGCGTGATCGAATCAGAAACGAGGAGATCCGCAGGAGAACCAAAGTAACTGACATAGCTCACAGAATCGCTAAACTGAAGTGGCAGTGGGCAGGGCACATAGCTCGTAGAACAGATGACCGATGGGACAGTAAAGTTCTCGAGTGGCGACCGCGCACCGGAAAACGTAGCGTTGGCAGACCTCCCACGCGGTGGACCGATGACTTGGTGAAGGTCGCGGGAAGCCGATGGATGCGGGCAGCGCAGGACCGGTCGTCGTGGAAATCCTTGGGGGAGGCCTTTGTCCAGCAGTGGACGATTTGTGGCTGATATGATGATGAGACACATATCGAATATCGCTGTTTGTAATTAGTTTTCATCGTAGTAAATTAAAACATAACTAAACTTAGGCTTAAATTAGTTTTGTACTGAAAGTTTGAAACTGCTCTTATTTTTTCCGTTTTATATTAGTACATCGAAAACAAATTACAAACATCGATATGTGTCTACTCAATATATTCGCAAAGTTTGGATTCAATCCAGTATGTAGTTTTTGTATTAAAGCGGAACTACGTTTGTATGGAAACTCGAGCCTCCTGGAGACCCTCAATTATGAAATCTTGAATACTACAACAATACTAGAGTCCAGGTCGTTCGCAACTCTTAATAGTCTGTGAAATGCTAGAAAGCCTGGCTCAGAAGTAGTTCTGAATACTGCAAGTGTTTCCATAGTCATTTATAGTCATTTATAGTCATTTATTCACCAGGCAACAATGAACATTGCTTAGAGGCAGGTCAATTTTACAAACTTAAATATTAACATATTAACTAACATACTAATTAATAAATTACATTTAATAGCACATTCATGTTCTCTCGCAATCTATTTGAGAAAATGAGTATCTGTTATTATTTCATTCATGTATTCATTTACTGAGTAATATGCATGTTTTTGAAAAAAATCTCTCAATTTTGCTTTGAACTCTAGCTTAGGGAGATTCATTATTAGTTTAGGTAGTTTATTGTACATCATTATTTTTAGTGGGATTCCTTGTTTGAGAGTTTTTGTCAGCCGTACAGTAGGCATCGTCAGTTTGTAATTTCCTCTTGTATTAAAATTATGAATGTCTGATCTTTTAATTAAATTGTCCTTGTCCTCGTAAATTTCTAAAATAGATTTATATATGAAAAGGGAAATCACAGTCATAAGTTTATTCTGAATAAAATATTCTCTAGCTGAAGTTCTTTTATGTACTCCTGAAATGATTCTTATGGCCCTTTTTTGTTGAATCAAAACTTTTTTGATGTCTGCTGCATTACCCCACACCGTTAAACCATATGAAATTATAGATTGAATATAGGCATAGTAAACGTTTATTAATGTTTCCTTGATAACCAATGATTTTAATTTTAAGAGGGCATAGTTTGCAGACGACAGTCTTTTGCATACTTTTTCTATATGGATACTATGGCTTATTGTATCTTGTATTGTATATCCTAGAAAAAGTCGTAGAATTAGTTATTTGCCCTTTATTTTGCTTTGTTTTGTAGTGTAGTTGCACAGTTTTGTTCGAATTTAATATAATTCCATTACATGAGAACCAATCTTCAAGACAGTCTAAAATATGTTTTATTTTATTGACTAGGTTTTCTTGCTTCCTATCCCTAATTCCGACATGTGTGTCATCTGCAAATAAACTTATTTCGGCCCACGATGGTGTTGCTGACGCAAGATCATTAATATAGATCAGAAACAACACTGGTCCGAGTATAGAGCCTTGTGGGATCCCTATATCTATCATTTTTTTATCAGAAAGCACTGCGTCTACCGTTACTAACTGTGACCTGTCCTGTAAATAGCTTTCGATCATTTTCAATTCCTTGTCTTGAAAATCATAGAATTCAATTTTTTTTAACAGAACGTCGTGTCTCAAAGAGTCAAAGGCCTTGGACAAGTCACAAAACAGGCTACAGCATTTTTGTGATTGATCCAATGAATCTAAAACAAAGTATACAACCCTTCTTATCGCCATTTCCGTTGACCTATTATTTCTAAATGCATATTGACATTTTGTGAAATAATCGTTACTTTCAAAATAATTAACGACATTTTCTTTTATTAGAGCTTCAAAGACTTTAGACAGCACTGGAAGGATACTAACCGGCCTGTAATTTCCTACTTCAGAACTAACCCCTTTTTTATATATAGGAACCACGCGACTGATCTTAAAAGCATTGGGGAATATCCCTTTGTTGAAACAATCATTCAAAATATGCAATAATAAAAGTAATAAGTCCTCATTCCATAATATTAGTTTTTTCAGAATATTAGAGTCCATATTATATATGTCTTTGGTTCTTTTAGATTTTACTGTCTTAATAGTTTTTATCAAGTCTTTCATATCGATTTCCCGAAACTTTATAACTGTGTCAGGTTTACTGAGATTATTTAAATGTGCTATACAGCTGTGAAGATCTACGTTAAGATGGCTACTTAATTTACTTGCTACTGTCGTAAAATACTCATTAAAATAGTTGCTCATTTTTTTCTTATCTGTTATGGTATTGTTTTTATCATCTACAAGTTTCTCTATCTGCTCCTTGACTGTTGTCTGTTTCGTTTGTTCTTGGATGATTTTCCACGTTTCTTTTATCTTATTTTTAGCCTTGTTTATTCTATTAACATATTGAATTTTCCTAGCTAGCTTTAATACTCTCTTAAATTTTCTTTTGTCTTCTTTTATTCTATTTTTACGTAATGGACAAGGAAATGCACATTGTAGGATTTCGAGTTTTGCTATATTGTTTTTAGATGCAATTATTTCCTCTGTCTCCCATTTAAAATGTTTTTTCCTTGGAAACGTTTTCGTTAAGGGGAAAGCTATTTTATAGTAATGTAGAATTGAATCTATATAGATTTTCATTTTCTCATTTGGGTCAGTAGTATTCATTATTTGATTCTTAAATCTATTATCTTTAAAAATTAAGTTATGGAAGTAGTCACAGTTTTGTTTATTCCATTTTCGAGTAAAATATGTCTGTCGTATATTTTGTTTCTTACTTTCTATTTTTACTTTACACATAATGACATTATGTTCAGATATTTTCCAGTCAAGTACACTACCTTCGATTTCATTATGTTTAAAATTAACAATAAAATTATCAATGCAGGATTTACTTTTTTCTGTTACTCTAGTTGGTTTCTTAATAATACATTTACTATTATAATTCTTAAGTATTCCCTTAAAACTTTTTACTCTAGCAGTTTTATCAAGCATATTTATATTAAAGTTTCCGGTAATGATAAATCGTTTATCTACACTCATGTCGTAAATCCTTCATTTACTTATCAGAAACGCTAAGCAAATGATATACCTTTCGATGGAGCCGTGACTAAGGATCCATACAAATTTCATTTCGTTATCGCAAAGTTGTAACAAAATGAAGTTTTATTTTTTTATTTTTACGCAGATGCTTGCTATTTGAGCACACTAGCGTGTTTCGGAACGCAACCTTGGCGGCGCGCATGCGCGGTGCGATATTACTGCAAATTTATTTTCGCGCCATTAACGTTTGTATTTTTCCTTATGCAGTTTGTATTTATACAATGATTACTTTATTTTGTCTTTAATTTAAATTTGTTGTATGAGTGTAGATAAACTATTGTATGCAACTGTACATAATTAGTATTTAACACTCGTGTATACTTTTATGAAACTCGCTGCTCTCGTTTCATAAACCACACTCGTGTTAAATACCCCTCATTATGCAACAGTTGCATAAATAGCTATTACCTTCTCTAGTAACTCTATGCATTAGTGTAGCAATGGTATTTTCAAAAGTTTTTAAGTTATATTCTGCTCTATAAACGCATGCAATAACAATTTTACTACATTTTAACTCAATAGCCACAAGTTCACAATCTAATTCCACTGACAGTTTATTTATTTGTGGAATGGAATGGAAAAAAAATGGAATGTATGAGGGTTGAAAATGGGATGGGAGCCAGTTAGCTTACGGTTTTGGGCTCGTATCTCACTTGCCGCCATACATCGTTTGGCGCTGGTTCTTACACTAATTATTTGTTGAAGTCTTGGAATTTAATGTTTTGGGTCGACCCACACAAAGTTTGCACCTTTTAGAGCACTGATTTTATTTTATTTTAAAATAAAATTTATTTTTGTGTTTGACAATATACGCGCCGGGCCCGGTTCAGTTAGAACAAGTACCTACATAGTTGTCATTCAAAAATTAATCGTGTTAACAGCACAATAATTGTACCTTTTGACCAGTTCTAAAAGGGCTCATACGAAGTTTGAACTTTGAACTCATATTTACCTACTCGTGTGCCGTTTCGTTCGGGGAGTGCTTGCGGCTTGCGGAGTGAGAGAAAACGACGGCCCGAGACGATACTCCCTCCAGGCGCCAACACACAAAAAAGTGTTATATCTGTTAGCTTCTATTCATTGTTTCTATTCTTGCAAACGCCACCTAATTTCGGGGAGTGCAAAGGGACGAAGGATTAAAAGAGACCAACGGCCATACGAGCGGGTGAGAGTCATGCATTCGGCATTCGAAAGCCAAGCGCAGGCCAAGGTGTACGGTACTCTTTAATTATATTATAATCTTACATACTTAATGAAAGCTAACTACTTTTCATTTATTACTCCCTGTTAAATTCTATATATCATATAATCAGGGTGCTACATAATATCGCTGATGGTAGAAGCCCAGAAAGTGCTCGCTCAGTAACGTACAAGGCGCATATCGTGGGCTGCTCTGGCTTCGGGAGCTTCCTGGAGGTATAACTGAACGTCGATTTGATGGAGAGCCATCAACCGTTTGTTTGAGAGCATTAACATTCGATCCCTTATAAAAGCAATTAGGGCCCAGCAGACCCTTGAAAAGGTTTAATTTAAATTACGACGCAGACCTTCCAACCCGCCGACTATAAGAATTGGGGCTGACTTTACGCCGGATTTTCAATAATACAAAAATTTAACGAATCGTTTAGTTTTGAAATAAGGATTGGCCTACTACTTATTATTTGAGTGCAGCTAAATTTCCTCTTATCTGTGGTCTAGTATGTACCTTGTTGATCCGAGGAAGTGTTTTTTGCTACTTAAACACAGCCTCCGCAAAAGAGCGCGTTTGATACTGATGCCTGCAGATCCGAGGACACGCCAGCAGAGGATCGCTTGTTAATTAAAGTAATCTAGGGATTGCCGCCCCCCCCCCTGTCCTGAATCCCCCCCCCCCTCTTCCTTCGCGCGCTGGGGGCCAATAACAAACACTTATACTGCGACAACGACTAACCCCTCCCGGACCCGGACATACTCGTACACCCGTTTTGCACAACTTCTAAGCTCTGTTACGATCTCATGTTTGTATACAACGCTCTGAATGCTTGTAGATTAATCATTGTATGTACTTTGGTTTGTTATTCTATCATAGTCGTATTTTACGTTTATAATATACCGTTACTTTCGCAAGAAGATCTGTCTGATGACTCGATGAGAGTGTACCTAGTCTGTTTTAGAACTGATGCATTTAACATTGATTGATTTTGTTATTTATTAATGTCGCATTGCGTGACCTGCCTTGTTACTAACCGGTGTGGTTAAGGTTGCCAGAGAATAGTTTGATAAAAGAAAGGCTAATGGGTCTAAAAGGGGGATTTTCTGTAAAAAAAGTACAAAAAAAACTGAAAATTGACTTCAAAATGAAATTTACTCAAAAGTATGAAATAATATATAGAAATAACGTTATTGTTGGCTAATATCGTGTATTGTACAATAATATTATTTCATACTTTTTAGTAAACTTCATTTTGGAGTCGGTTATCAGTTTTTTTAAACTTCTTTATTTTTTGTGATAATGCTATCTGACAACGTTAAACCCAATCACCTACTCGCCAAGAGGAATCATCAAATCATAATGCATGTGTTCCATTAAAAGATACGGAGTCCTGTGGCTCCCATCATCATCTCAGCAGCATGAAAGTTAAGGGGTTAAATCTTCCATCATCAGCTCATCTGAATAACCTGAAAGAATACAACTATTGGTCTATGTGTACCTACGTATCTATCTATATTTAAAGAATTATCCTCTAACTGCTAACCGTTAACGATAGTTGTACCTTTCTTCATAAGCTCAGTCGAATTGAGAAACCTCCTCCTTTTTTGAAGTCGTTTAAAAAGGAACATTTACAAATTAATCAAGTTTATTTAAATATGATTTGCTTTAACTGCTGATCTGCCATTTTTCTGCAAGAAGTTTTGGTTTTTCCACAAATAATTATGAAAAATCTTTCCATGGCGTGTTTATACCCAACTTCCCAAAAAGGAGGGTAATGTTTTTAAAGTTGTGTTAATCAAAGATTTAACTTAACTGACTCTACACCTAGTCTGCTACTTTACACTGCGCACGGCGCACGACACTTTACACTGCGCACGGCGCACGTCACTTTACACTACGCACGGCGCACGACACTTTACACTGCGCACGGCGCACGACACTTTACACTGCGCACGGCGCACGACACTTTACACTGCGCACGGCGCACGACACTTTACACTGCGCACGGCGCACGTCACTTTACACTGCACACGACACTTTACACTGCGCACGGCGCACGACACTTTACACTGCGCACGGCGCACGACACTTTACACTGCGCACGGCGCACGTCACTTTACACTGCGCACAGCGCACGACACTTTACACTGCGCACGGCGCACGACACTTTACACTGCGCACGGCGCACGACACTTTACACTGCGCACGGCGCACGACACTTTACACTGCGCACGGCGCACGACACTTTACACTGCGCACGGCGCACGACACTTTACACTGCGCACGGCGCACGACACTTTACACTGCGCACGGCGCACGACACTTTACACTGCGCACGGCGCACGACACTTTACACTGCGCACGGCGCACGACACTTTACACTGCGCACGGCGCACGACACTTTACACTGCGCACGGCGCACGACACTTTACACTGCGCATGGCGCACGACACTTTTCATCCATCACGCATTATAAACGTACAACAAAAGGAGGACATTACAGTAGGTAAGGGAGGACAAAATATTGAAAAGGAGGACATGTCCATGAGCTGATATAATGATGATGAAGATAAGAAAAAATAAACCCTCATACTGCCGCACTTATAATATTGGCGACTTCAATACATGTCTGCTGAAAACAGACGATACAGGCTTAGCCTAGTGTAGGGACCACTGTTCTATATATTCACTTGTATTGTATTTTTTTCATGGCAAATAAATAAATAAATAAAAAAGACGTGTGGCACTCGGGGACTGCCGCGGTAAAGCTATTGCATAGCATTTTTTATCAACTTACGCAATTATAATTCTTTATTTATTTTTTATTTATGCAGTATTTACCAGTACCATATCACAGTATATATATTAGTACTAACGACCATATAGTGCTTGGGGCGCGGGATGTTTATGTAATAAATTAACAATAAGAAAGTTAAATCATCATCGTCATCGTCATCGACCACCATCGCGACCACAATCACGACCACCATCGCGACCACCATCGCGACCACCATCGCGACCAACATCGCGACCACCATCGCGACCACCATCGCGACCACCATCGCGACCACCATCGCGACCACCATCGCGACCACCATCGCGACCACCATCACGACCACCATCACCACCACCATCACGACCACCATCACGATCACCATCACCACCGCCATCACCATCATCATGATGGATAGATAGATGGCACTGTAAGTGTTTTAGAACTCTATATTTTTTTTTGGGTTGTCAGGGTTTTTTCGTTACGAAATTTCTTGATTCGGTCCCCTCAAAGCCCGCAATAAAAGCTATACAATAGCTTAAAAGTAAAATGTTTGTCACTCCCGCCTTCTTCAAAACATAGTGACTACATCCAACATGTATATCCTACCCTCTGATGCCACTCATTTCTTCCCAAATTGCACGCCCTCTCTCCATGACCGTATGATCGTTTCGTCGCTTGCTCATATCTCTAAACATGGCCAGATGACTGCCGATGCTTTCTCTTATCATAACTTAGTTTATCTCTCCTATGAATTGAGCTCTCTGACAGCTATTGACTGGTTTCATAGCTATATGCATGGACGTCGACAGCGTGTTCAAGTTGACAATACCTTATCCGGATGGTGTGCTGCATCTGCTGGGGTCCCTCAAGGTGGCGTGCTTTCACCGCTTCTTTTCGCTGCATAGATCCCTCGGGAACTATTTCAGGATATACTAATTAGTAAATTACATATTTTTTGTTATCGAACTGATAAAAAGGTATCAGATCTCATGTAGAGGACCTACAAGCCCTAAGTTCACAAGATCTACACCTTGTCAAAATATGTGGCTTGGCCGTTTCTCTACCGTCACAAGGGCGTGAGGTGAATATATGTATTCACTGTTCATTACTTTTCTGTTACATAATAGTTCTTGCAGTAACGAAACGGCCAAGCCACATATTTTGACTAAGCGAGCGGATTGTGAGAAGAGCGAGCAGTGCCAACAGTGCACCAACATTTCATTGAGCTGGGAGACTGGAGCAGGGAATGAAATTTTCTGATTTTCAACCGACTTCCAAAAAGGAGGAGGTTCTCAATTCGACTGTGTTTTTTATGTTTATGTGTGTCACCTCAGAACTTTTGACTGGGTGAACCGATTTTGGTAATTCTTTGTTTATTTGAAAGCTAGTGCTTTCCGTGTGGTCCCATATAAATTTTAACAAAATCAGTGTAGTACTTTATGAGAAAATTAACTAAAACAAAAAATTACAATGCAAAAATGTACTAAGTTGGTGCGATGGAATTCGGTTTTTTAACGTGTTTAGCGTTTTAAATTATTACCCTACTTAAATATTTACCAACATCATCAAAAACAAACCTGACACTTCTTAGTACCCCACTTCCATATCGCCGGTGCCTCCACCGACCGGCGTTCCGGCGTACCGGCGCAAGGAGTTCTGCAACAAATATCCTAAAACTCTTTGCCTGTGATTTCAAGATCTTTTAGATTTGATAAGGAACTGATGCGGGCAGCGCAGGACCGGTCGTCGTGGAAATACTTGGGGGAGGCCTTTGTCCAGCAGTGGACGATTTGTGGCTGATATGATGATGATGATGATGATGAAGGAACTGTTCAGAGTGCCCCGAGGCTACCTTTTTAACCTACCACCGGTTTTACTGCTTCTGAGGCTACTACCACCTAGCCGCCGATCATAGTCCTGCCCTGGGATACAGCAGCCGGGCTGACTAATTTCGTGTTTGGATCTCCGTACAATGCCAGGCATCATCTAGTCGCAGCCGCCTAAGTCATTTTTATTTTACTTACCCCACTTCCATATCTGTTAATCTGGCAAGAAATATAGAACACGATTCATACTTATTATTGCCAAATTACTGAGAACAAACTGTAGGAAGCTCGATCAATGTTACGAGTACCTTTGATAAAGCAATGCAATCAGATGATACCGATGTGTTTTCAGCAAAAACACGACCTCTCCCGCGGGAAGGCGACAACGCCCAAATTAAAACCTCCGACAATGTCACTTGATTAAATCGCCTGGGGTGCGGGGTGGGGGAGTAAAATACGTATTACTGGTATTGGAAAAGCTGGGTGTGTCTCGAGGAAAATAACACAATCTTTTAGGTGGCTATTGTGCGAGCATTGTGCTCAATCATGAAACGGAACAATTTTCCTTATGAAACCATAATCAAACTCAATTCACCAGAGACTTTTAAAGTTCTTCCTGCTCAAATAAAATGTATATCGATGATGGGCGCGGAAATATTTTTTCTGTTTTGATCTTGTTTTCAATCAGTAGGTAAGTACTGTAACGTGTTTCTTTTGTTTAGAATAGGTAAAGCTACATTTTATCTTACGACTCAATCACCATGTCAACAACGTCTTTGTTTACTCTTATATCCCTCAATGTGTTAGCTGAAAGGCGGCCGTGTTCCTTGTGCCGTGTGCCGTGTGCCGTGTTCCGTGTGCCTTATGACGTGTGCCGTGTGCCGTGTGCAGTGTACCGTGTGCCGTGTGACGTGTACTGTGCGCCGTGTACTGTGTGCCGTGTGCCGTGTACTGTGTGCCGTGTACCGTGTGCCGTGTGCCGTGTGTCGTGTGTCGTGTGCCGTGTACTGTGTGCTGTGTAAAGTGTGCCGTGTACAATGCGCCGTGTGAAGTGTGCCGTGTATCGTGTGCCGTGTGCCGTGTGACTTGTACTGTGTGCCGTGTGAAGTGTGCAGTGTTTTGTGTGCCGTGTGCCGTGTGAAGTGTGCCGTATACCGTGTGCCGTATGCCGTATGCCGTGGGCCGTGTGCCGTGTGCCGTGTGAAGTGTGCCGTGTACAGTGCGCCATGTGAAGTTTGCGTGTACCGTGTGCCGTGTAAAGTGTGCCGTGTACCGTGTGCCATGTGACGTGTACTGTGTGCCGTGTGAAGTGTGCCGTGTTCAGTGCGCCGTGTGAAGTGTGCCGTGTACCGTGTGCCGTGTGCCGTGTACTGTGTGCCGTGTGACGTGTACTGTGTGCCGTGTACAGTGCGCCGTGTGAAGTGTGCCGTGTGACGTGTACTGTGTACTGTGTGCCGTGTGAAGTGCGCAGTGTACTGTGTGCCGTGTGCCGTGTACCGTGAGCCGTGTGACGTGTACTGTGTGCCGTGTGAAGTGTGCCGTGTACAGTGCGCCGTGTGAAGTGTGTCGTGTACCGTGTGTCGTGTACTGTGTGCCATGTGAAGTGTGCCGTGTATAGTGCGCCGTGTGAAGTGTGCCATGTACCGTGTAAAGTGTGCCGTGTACCGTGTGCCGTATGCCGTGGGCCGTGTGCCGTGTGAAGTGTGCCGTGTACAGTGCGCCGTGTGAAGTGTGTCGTGTATAGTGCGCCGTGTGAAGTGTGACGTGTCCCGTATGCCGTGTGACGTGTACTGTGTGCTGTGTGAAGTGTGCCGTGTGCCGTGGACCGTGTGCCGTATGCCGTGGGCCGTGTGACGTGTGCCGTGTGCCGTGTACTGTGTGTCGTGTTCCGTGTGCCGTGTGACGTGTACTGTGTGCCGTGTGAAGTGCGCCGTGTGAAGTGTGCCGTGTATAGTGCGCCGTGTGAAGTGTGACGTGTACCGTGTGCCGTGTGACGTGTAATGTGTGCCGTGTACAGTGCACCGTTTGAAGTGTGCCGTGTGCCGTGTACTGTGTGTCGTGTTCCGTGTGCCGTGTGACGTGTACTGTGTGCCGTGTGAAGTGCGCCGTGTGAAGTGTGCCGTGTATAGTGCGCCGTGTGAAGTGTGACGTGTACCGTGTGCCGTGTGACGTGTAATGTGTGCCGTGTACAGTGCACCGTTTGAAGTGTGCCGTGTACAGTGCGCCGTATGAAGTGTACCGTGTACCGTGTGCAGTGTACCATGTGCCGTGTGACGTGTTCTGTGCGCCGTGTACTGTGTGCCGTGTGCTGTGTACTGTGTGACGTGTACTGTGTGCCGTGTACAGTGCGCCGTGTGAAGTGTGCCGTGTACCGTGTGTCGTGTACTGTGTGCCGTGTGACGTGTACTGTGTGCCGTGTGCCGTGTACAGTGCGCCGTGTGAAGTGTGCCGTGTGACGTGTGCCGTCTGACGTGTACAGTACGCCGTGTGAAGTGTGCCGTGTCCCGTATGCCGTGTGACGTGTACTGTGTGCCGTGTGAAGTGTGCCGTGTGCCGTATGCCATGGGCCGTGTGACGTGTGCCGTGTGCCGTGTACTGTGTGCCGTGTACTGTGTGTCGTGTTCCGTGTGCCGTGTGACGTGTACTGTGTGCCGTGTGAAGTGCGCCGTGTGAAGTGTGCCTTGTACCGTGTGCCGTGTACTGTGTGCCGTGTACAGTGCGCCGTGTGAAGTGTGCCGTGTGCCGTTTACTGTGTGCCGGCGTGTCTCCTCTCCTACTGTCGTTACTTTATTGCGCAAGGACGGCGCACTGGCGTAGAACGGAAATGTGATTGAAGCGGCAAAAAAGGTACAAATATTGTAATTTCCTCCTTCCGCGCGCTTCCGTCCTCATTAAAAAGAATTTCTTTTCGTGCAGGTGTCACTGCCGAGCTCTTCCGGTAGATAACTTTACAGCAGTACCGTGCGCATGTTTTGTCGACACAGGTCTCGCGTAGGCGCGTGCGCTGCCCTTGAAACTGAAAGTGGATTGTAAAAAGATTAAAGGAATAAATCAATACATATATCAATACATCATTACATTGATGTGTTCTGGCTTGAAGGTAGAATAGTCAGTTCCCCATTGCGTTGGGGAATCTTGGTAAGCCCGAGCATCATCGTCACTTAGCATCAAGTGAAGTCAAGTGAATAATAAAAAAATATATAATAATGATATAATGTTGCATGTTCCTGATTACTCCTGCCGTAAATGCGGAAAATGTGTCGATTCCGTTTTGGCTAACAAATACAGGAGCCAAAAAAAATGTCTCTACGCACCCACTACCTATGTACACGGCCGATGGGTTGGGTCCATGGTGGGTGACTTATCCATGGTGGGTGACTTGTCCATGGTGGGTGATTTATCCATGGTGGGTGACTTGTCCATGGTGGGTGACTTGTCCATGGTGGGTGACTCGTCCATGGTGGAAGACTTATCCATGGTGGGTGACTTGTCCATGGTGGGTGACTTATCCATGGTGGGTGACTTGTCCATGGTGGGTGGGTGACCTAATAGTTTTGTCTTCGGCTCTAACTGGCTGAACGTACCTACGACACGTGCGCTGTAGGCATGAGAGACCTCGCCTCAGCAGTGGGGGACGGGCTAATCGCTATATCGGTGGTCAACGACTATTTTGAGTGCTGTGGTAGGATAATAAAATTAGTGTAGGATCCGTTACCTGGGGCTTCTAGTCATCATACTGAACAACTTTCCCCAAGGAACCCATAGTGAACTCTCAAAAAGAAAGTTCGAGGGTCCATACAAAATTGCACAAAATTAGTGAATCAGCTGATCGATTTGTATGACGATTTTTTTTTGCGAATTGATTATGGGTTTCTCGAAGAAACGTGTTCAGCATGATGAGCAGAAGCCCCAGTTAACGGGCTATACACTAATTATCCTGTATAGAACCTATATCTCCTACACATCCAGTTATTGTGATCTCAGCTCGTTCTAATACAGGCAGTTGTCTTGTCAAATTAGCTGGGTGTAATTACCCCGTCCCATCTACTCTCTGTAATAATGTTGTCCCACAAATCGTTTAACGAACTCCCAAGTTGCGACACTGATCGACGCGCCCGCGCCCCGCCCGCCCCGACGCACCCCGTCGCACCCCGACGCACCCCGACGCACCCCGGCGCCCGGCTCGAGCCGGCAACAGCTGAGGCCGTTCACATCGTAATTGCCAGCTTTAATCACCCCGCTTTGCTGCCAGGCATCCCTTAAATAGCTCCTAACTCTTAACTCCTGCCTACGTGACTCCAGCTCCGTTTCGAATAAACACGTATCCGATCGAGAAGGTTCAGTGTAAGGTGATATGGAACATTTTGATTTACTCACCCAGGTACCTACCTTTAACGAAAACTCTTTTTTCGTCACAAAATAAAAACTGTTTGGTTCGATTTCCTGTTCGACGGATATTTTTAGAATGTGAGATAAATTTTAAAAGCGTAGTCTGTCATATTTTGATGGGAAGATGAAAAAGTGATGGCCGGAGATTTATTTGTAGGTTTCTTGATTTTCTTGGCTAAATTATGTATCAAAATTATTTTTAATGTGATTGAAATTGTGTAAAAGTTATTATTATTACTTATCAACCACCGGTTTTACTGCTTCTGAGGCTACTACCACCTAGCCGCCGATCATAGTCCTGCCCTGGGACACAGCAGCCGGGCTGACTAATTTCGTGTTTGGATCTCCGTACAATGCCAGGCATCATCTAGTCGCAGCCGCCTAAAGGGAAGTCATTTTTATTTTACTTATCCCATTTCCATATCGCCCCGACCGGCGTTAAAGCTGCACGGAGTTCTGCAACAAATATTCTACCACTATTTGCCAGTGATTTCAAGATCTTTACTCTAGTTCTTAACTTGTGTTCTGTATTTTAGTTGGTAATTTTATTCGGATACTGGGGAAGCGACGATCGTTGTTTGTCCGGCATTCAACAAAATCTATATATACAGTTTATTTTAAATTCTTTCCTTTAATCTAAAATTTACTTACTATTTTATGTAGCATGTTTAGTCTAGGTCCTATCAACCACGACCATCAATCACCTTTTATAGCCTGTTTTATCTATTCTTTATTTTAAAATATATTTTCCGATTTACCCCACAAACAATTTCTTTTCGTATATCCGCTTTTAGGCCTTAAATCTAAATTCTTCGTATTATGTAGCGAAACCGTGGCAGGTATTTTAATTCATTTATGCTACGCTACCTACTCACTATGACATATTTTTTTCAATTTATTTAGTAAGGAAAACTAAAACGGCTAATTAATATATAGTTATAGAAAACAGAACATCAAAACAATATTTCAAAAAAAAAATTAAAAGTGTTGCGAACTCTTTAATTCAATTCTTCGATTTTTGTACTACATGTTTATTTTTATGAGTTTTTCTTACGTCTATTTTATTGGTTACAAGTTATTTAATATAACTTCTGCTTTTTAACATCTAATTCTTATTTACATACAGTCGTCACATCACAAGTTTTCTCCTGGCAAACGTGAATAATATTGTGTTATATTAGGGAGAAAAGTAGAAATTAAATTTAAAATTTAAAATACCCCGCCAACAACTTCTAAAAATTAAAAAATAAAATGTATATTGATCTTAGTTTAATATAAGTAGTAAATTTTGATCCAAGAGTCGTCGCGTAGGGGGACCGCTAAGTTGTGAAATTATTATTAATTAGTTGTAGTAAAGTAATTAGTAAATCACTTGTATTCTGTTTTCATTTTATTAACTTAGCGGTCCCCCTATACGCGACTTTACATACAAACTTTACATATTACTTGTAGACACGCTACAATCGAAAACCTATCCCCACATTCACACAAATACTTTCGGGGATGGAATTCGAAATTGCGTCACGAAATCTAGCCTATTCTGAATCGAACAAAGCTGTAGAAGTTGCTCACCTCCCTTGTTTGAAGCTGCAATTAAATGTATTTTATATGTGAAAACTTCAAATCAAGTCGACCTGTGGTAGTTTCTGAGACCCCATCGAGAGCTAGAAAAAGAGCGGACGATATTAACTTTTTAAACTTCTGCGTATACCTCTGCTGTAAGTTGGTGAAAAGTTGGGTATCCTGCAGATTTCAGGAAATGCTGCAGCATCAGGTCGAGGTTACCATGTTCTATCTAACACCTATTCATTGAGTCTATTCCAATGAGTTCAAACACGATACCAATGTTGTAAGTTGGTGAGGATTTGGGTATCCTGCAAATTCCAGGAGATGCAGCAGAATCAGGTCAAGGTTACCATGTTCTACCTAACACCTATTCATTGAGAATATTCCAATGAGCTCAAACACGATACTCTGCTGTAATTTAGTGAGGAATTGAAATTGGAATTGTATCCTGCAGGTTCCAGGAGATACTGCAGCGTCAGGTCAAGGTTACTACGGTTGTGCAATATCATTTAAGTAACAGCACTTCAAATTTCGAATCGATCAGATCGGTGAAAGTTGCCCACATCCCTTCATAAACAAGAAAAGAACTGATGATCTTCAAACAGCTGAACAGGATGTTTAGAAGTTATAGCAAAGAACCACCTCAATCACGTCAGCTTTAAAACAAAAAAACCGCATCAAAATCGGTCCATTTTTTAAGAACTAAGATGACGCAGACAGACACACGGATCGACAGATACACAGATCGATAGATACACTCGTTAAACTGAAAACAACCCCTCCTTTTGGGTCGGGCGGGGGTTAAAAAGCCAGGAGTGCTCGGTACGTCCAGAATTTCGATAGAAAAAGCATTCCGCTTGGCACAGTGATAGTTATGACCCTAGAGAATAATTTGGCCCGCAGTGATTTTTGATTCGCCCCTTAGGGGGTGATTTTTGGGGGGTGGGGGGGTGAACTACTCTTTAAATTCCTAAAATTTCGGAAAAGATGGGGGAGAGAGGTTTACCTCTTTTTAATGATTGGTAATTTGGTATTGTTTTTTTACTAACTCGGTACCGCTAAGCACGAGTACAAGGTTATTTTCTACATTAGCTTAAATGGATCCTGGAAATATGTAAAATAAAAGCATAAATATAATGTTTAATGTCAATAATATGGTCCAGATCTAAAGTTTCAATGAAAAAGAAAAATAGGCTCAAATACATTAAAACATTTTTTACCAGATGAAGAAGAAAATTGTAGTACTTTACGTGCCCGAACACATTTTGCAGGCGGGCGGTGCACGGGAGGTGGCGGCGGCGGCACTGGCATGTGTTGCAGCCGCACTTGTCCAGGGTCCTGCACTCTGCCCAAATAGTCGACCAGCAGTCCACACCGGCTGCCACTCGCAGTCCTGCAGTGCCCGCCCAGCCCCAGAAATCCGGCAAAGAATCCGGTTTGCTGCCGTCGGCCGCCCTTCCCCAGGCCTGTCCTGCCTGGTCTTGGAAACTTAGTGATACCCAAGCTTTACAATACCAGTCTAACATCAACGAAGGAGGTTACATACCTAAGAATTATCCTCGACAGCATATTGTTATGGAATAGACGTATAGATCACAAGCTACAAAAGGCTTGCCTAATCTTTTGTAAATGTAAGAGGCTATTAGACAAATCATCACATGGCTTTATACATCTGTCATTAGACCAATAATTACCTATGGTGCTATAGCTTGGCGGTCGAGAACCGAACTCAGCACCGTGATTAATAACCTGCAACGATTTCAGAGACTGGTCTGCTCTGCTATTACAGGTTGCATGCAAACGACCTCCACAGCAGCCCTAGAGATGATTCTAAACCTGGCACCGCTTGACCTCTTTATCCAACAAGAGGCTACACTCGTCTCCAGTCCATTCGTCTCAAATATCTGGGCCTGTCAAGACAATCAATCAATCAATCAAGAAATTCATGTGTTCTTTATTGATTTTTAAAATGTGTGTTTTTAAGATACAAATAAAACAGTTTATCTATCTATCTATCAAGAACGATTTCCACGCGAACGAAGCGGCGGGTAAAAACTCATTTGTAATATTTTCAGGATCCATTTAAAGCTAATATGAAAAATAAACTTGTAGGTACTCGTGCTCAGCGATACCGAATCAGTCAAAAACGATACCAATCATTAAAAAGAGGTAAAAGAGGTAAACCTCTCTCCCCCCCCCCATTTTTTTCCAAAATTTATTTCTTACGACTAATTTCGATTCAGCGCCTTCGAGTTTCCAGAAATTTACTCTAATTTGGCTATTGTATGATTTTTTTATTTAAAAAAAATGTTTACCAAAAATCACCTTTAAGCTCTATAATATCCAAAATTACAATTCGACTGATGAAAATAACTTCAAATTCCGATTCTGCGACCACAAATTATGCGGAAACGACTCCTTGATTGTCAATCGGTTAAGATTAGCAATTTTAGGAATTTAAGGAGTAGTTCACCCCCCACCCCCCAAAAATCGCCAGTTAAGCGGCGAATCAAAAATCACTACATGCCAAATCATTCTAAAGGATCATATCTATCACCGAGCAAAGCGGCATGCATTTTTACTAATAGACGAAGGATATTTTCGCTACGCTCGCTCTGATGTAGCAGTAGGTCCGGCTGCGGACGCTTAACACCTGGGAATGCCGTACAATAAACTTACCCTACTGTATATCGACAGAGTTGAACAAATCAGTTCATCCTGAAGTTTAGGCAAACAATAGAAGACGACAATTTTCTACAATTTCCATGGCAAACAATCTGTCAAATTAATAGCGATACCGCGCACTGTACTTAGCAGCCGTTAGGCAAGATGGAAATGTCCCAAAACCACTCGCCGCTGCGTGTCCCTACTCGGTATTTACACGTTAAACGGCCATAATTCAGTTTTAGAGGAAATGGAGACATTAACCAAATTGCTATGCGCGGGAATCGACCGCCGGAAAGACCAATAATCGGGATGTACCGCGCCGCGCGCGGAACGGAGCGCGCTGCGTGCGGCAGCGGGCTAGCGGGGCCTCGCTTCGCTTGTAGCAGCTTAGCTAAAAAAAGGCTAAAAATTAAGAACGTGTAATAAGAATGTATAAGTAACTAATTTCTCCAAATTCACAGAGGAGCTGGGACGACATAAACTGCAAATTGACGTATGACAATCTTTTGAGCTGTAGTACAGGTTCGGCGCGTGCTAGGCTTTTGGCCGTGGGTACGCATGAGGCCGGCTACTGGCTTCACGCGTACCCTTCGTCAAATACAGGAACATTTCTTGAGCCTGACACGCTCCGAATCGCAACCTGTCTACGGCTTGGGGTTCCGGTCTGCGCTCCTCATAAATGTCCCTGTGGCAGTGATGTCGACAAGCTAGGACATCACGGACTGTCATGCCAAAAAAGTGCAGGCCGCTTCTCGAGACATGCCGCACTTAACGATATCATACGCCGGTCCCTTGCCACCGTCAACGTGCCAAGTCTACTTGAGCCGACTGGTATTGCAAGAGACGATGGCAAGAGACCGGACGGAATGAGTTTGATTCCATGGAAGGTGGGGCGGGTGCTGGTATGGGATGCAACCTGTACAGACACGCTGGCCCCTTCCCATCTACATGGAACCAACAACAGAGCTGGTGCGGCTTGTGAAGCGGCTGAAAAAGCTAAAACTGGCAAATACAGGGGTCTAGGCTCCGAATATGATTTTGTCCCATTCGGTGTCGAGACCCTTGGTCCGTGGGGTCCTAGCGCTACAAGGCTTTTTAAGGAAATAGCAAAAAGGTTAGTCGATATCACAGGAGACCTAAGAGCTGGCAGCTACCTTGGACAAAGAATTAGTCTAGCTATTCAAAGGGGGAACGCTGCCAGTATCTTCGGAACCTTGCCTAAAGGGACTACTTTTAATAATATATTTTAGGCATATTATATTTTTTAAGGTTTTTAGTTTTAGGTTCATTGTTCTAGTATATATATATTTTGTTGTTTTTTTAGTAACTACATGTATCGAACACAACAAACAACAATTTCCCCGCTCACAATCTCTCATTTCTTTTTCTTGCCTTATAAATATAAATAGCGTCGGCGGCGCGCGGCGCAGCAGGGATGTACTCGTACCTACAGCTACGTAACCATTGGCCAAACGTTCCGCCCGAGCTCGAGATCAAACCAACCCTAAATTATCAAGAAAGTGAAAATTTTAAAAAATGGGCGGCTTATCTCCAAATAAACGTTTATCTATCTAGATAAAAATATGATATGCCCTAACCCTAACTTTATCTAAATCCGCCCAGTAGTGTGGGCCCTAGAGCACTGAAAGGACTCACAGACGCACACGTACATACATTTTTATTTTTTTAGACTGTATTACCTACTTAGTGTAAAACAACCTATTCCCATCAAAATCTTAACTTCGGTTTTTTGCCATATATTATAGGTATTTTTACTTACTTTTTTACAAATTGTTTGTATGTCTGTTTGCCTGTATAAAAGTTATTTCTTGTTGTTATTAATTAAACTGTGAGATTGAACTAAATATCAATTGGAAGTTATTTATTTTTGCTATTAATTAAACTGTGAGAGTTAACTAAATATCAATTAAAAGGTTTTTTGATGTAAATATTATTTTTACATTACGTTTATTTATTAATACATTTATTAATTACAATACGTGCCTGTCCGTGGCAGAAATTTGGGAACGACTGGAGTCCCATTGGGAAGCGGGGGGTTCGCCCGTACAAAAATGCTGACGCTACAAAGTACGCTAGTGTTTGGCTACAGTTTTTGATTTTTATTATATTTAGGGTTCCGTTATCAACAAGGAACCCTTATAGTTTCGCCATGTCTCTGTCCGTCTGTCCACGGCTTAGCTCAGAGACTATTGATATATTTGACTATTGACTATTGAGATATTAATGACGCCGAAAAAGTGGTAACCTCCCATACACGTGAAGAGAGGGTAATTTTTTTTGTTGACGTACCCTACCGTGTGGGGATGTTGACGTACCCTACCGTGTGGGGATGTTGACGTACCCTACCGTGTGGGGATGTTGAATAAGTCCTTCAGAACTGCTGAAGATTTGCTAAAACCATTTTTCGATTCAGGGATCGTTTTGCGAAATATAAAGATGTAAAGCGCTAATTTTAAAAGCTTTAATTTAACTTATAATGTTTTTATGTATTTCAGTAAAATAACAAAAAATAACATATAAATTATAGTATGCTTGCGATAGTACGTTCTTGACGGAACACTGAAATGAACAAAGGACTGAAATGAACAATTTTATGTTTTGCCTTGCACTATTGCACAATTAATATAAATAAATAGTTATTTGTTATTCAAGAGTGCAAAGTTGCTTTTTAACCGCATGCTCAATTTTGATAACCGAGCAAGCGAAGGAGTCGAAAATTTGAATCCTGAGCGTTAGCGAGGGAATCAAAAGAGCACGAGGTGAAAAATCTTTGCACTCGAGTGCAACACGTAACTTTTCATTCCACCTCAGCAAGGAAATTACTAAATGGAAAAAAAAACATTTGCGCATTACAAACAGTTTCAGTCAATCCTGTTGGCGTCAAATAAACTTCCTAGTCACTATAACCACTCATTTTAGGTTTTTCACTTGTTTTCAAGTTTCTTGTTTTAACCTTAGGTTTTAACAAAAAAAAAGTACACCAAGAAGGTTCCGAGTCTGAGTTTGTATGATAAATTCGGCACCATGGAGGTAGAAGTAAATAGGTATAATAATGTTTTGAATTCACGATGTTCTAAATTCAATTTAGTCTATCCTCTAGCGAAGAAAAACGGCTTTTGCACTCAGATATCGAAGAGCAAAAATACAGTTTCCGAGATGGGGGGATGAAAACACAATTTATTTATACGAAACCGGTTGCAGTATAAACAAATTGTGTTTTATTTATATTAATTGTGGAAGAAAAAACATAAAAATATACATATACTCGTAACTTACTTACTGAACTGTAAGAGGTATGATTAAACTCTTACCACCCCCCGGACACTGCGTACAACGGCCGTGAAATTACATTTCTATAAACAAATGACGGAGCAAACAAAATCACGGCGAAATCCTATACGTTCGAGAACCAAACTACCACCAATCTGTATTCAATCTGGGTGACGAGGGGTGAGTTCGGAATCTAGAGAGCGGCAGGGAGTGTCCATACTGTACGATAATACTAATATATACTTTGCTCTTACGTTTAATTTTGCTCCGGCCTCCAAAAGCACGGCAACGCTTCGGAAAAGTTCAACACCCTACACTACGAAATCAAAGTAAAGGTTGAGGGTAAAGAGATTAAGTTATTATTGAAATGAAATGACATTATTTATAAACCCATGAAATTAGAAATCACAGAACCCTATTTGCGTAGGCGCTATTTAAAAAATAAAAACGCTCTTGTACAGCCAAAAAACTTACAAGGCTAAAGCGCTATTTATAAACCTAGACAGTATTAAATACACAAAATTTCATAGTTATAGATAACCCTACTTGCGTTGGCAATACTTAAAAATGGAAACGCTCTTGTACAGCCAAACATTTGTACAGCCTACAAACTTACAACATTTAAGCGCAATGCCTAAACAACTAGTCATCATCATCATCATCATCATCATGTCAGCCGAAGGACGTCCACTGCTGTACATAGGCCTCCCCCAAAATTTTCCACGACGACGGGTTCTGCGCTGCCTGCATCCAGCGGCTTCCCGCGACGCTCACCAGGTCGTCGGTCCAGCGCAACGCCTAGTAGGAACACAAAAAATATAATTACAGCTAATTCACTAGAAAAGTAAAAATGCCAGAAATACTAAAAACCCCAGAACAGAAAACAAAGTTGATCGGGCCTTAAAATATTCCTTTTAGAATTTTGAAAAATAATTCACATAAGTACAGCACATAATACACGCTAAACTTAAAAAAAACCTTAAAATTCTCATCTAAAACTAATAAAAGTATGGTTTTTGCGTGACAAAACAAATACAGATTAGTGTTGCGAACTCTTTGTGAAGCTAAGTTTTATGAATAAATTATTTGTAGGTATTTTAAATTAGAAACCTTTTTTTACGTTCGATGTCATTGTCATTTTAGTATTGGTGAGCTACGCCGAGCTGTCTCGGACAATAATAGTGCTTATTTTCTATCTATTTCGATAATAAACTACATCTAAAAGGCAATAGCATAGTTAAATCCCTCACAGGAGTAGTCCACACCCCCGTTATTTTCAGATTAGGTTAGAACAAGGTACATAAAATAACGTGCCTAGCCGCACTGACCTAGCCTACCTATTCTATTGCTCCATACTCCATAGGTAAGTACGAGTCATACCCTAAGGCCTCTCAGTTCTCAGGTCGACCACGACGACGGTTCCAGGTTGACTGCTCTTGATTTTTGATGTGTCTACGTCATAGGCCGATAGTCATAAAGACCATGGAAGGTATAGGCCCTAGTTAATTTTAGGAACACTTGAGGAAGCATATAAAATTCTACTTACAGCGCCTCTTCGACTCACTATCGTGTGAAGTGAAATCCCGAGAATGTTGCCCGGCGACATCCTGTAGCTATTCCTTTCATTTTGTCCCGTGAAAATGGCATGGCCCGATGCAGTTCCTGAGGGAACTGAAAAAATACTCTTTTTTTTTTGGTTAATTTCTTTAACATTGCAACGGAACAATGGATTGTTGTGATTTTTTGCACAGAGATGGTTGAGGGGATGGGCTCCTAAAAGTCAGTCATAAACACGAGGTCCACGCGGGCGAAGCCGCGGGCAAAAGCTAGTTAAAAAATAAATAAATAATTGCCGAAATTAGTTTTGTATAAACACTTAACGACATATAAAATACTTATTAAAAAATAAACAAAAACCTATGAACCTAACTTTGGTAACATTGGTCAAAATCGATTATCGGTTAACTTTTCGCCCTTTGTATGAAAAGTCGTAGGTTCACAATCCACTCTACCTGCCTGAGATGCGTATTGCGTACCACGCGTACTACGCGTACTACGCGTGTGTGTACCGTACGAACTTGGTCGATTTCCTCACATTTGACAATATAAGCTCACTCCCTCCGTGTCCTCCTTACGTCGTGAATATGTTGACTTTTATAAAACAACTCCTTGCCATCATCTCTCGACACCTTCTGTCATGGGATCAAAGTTGCTTTTCCCTCGGCTCCCCTCACAGGCGACCGTACAGGGCGCAAGGTAGACCGACGCATATTGCGAGAAGCAAACAAAACCCCATGAAAAATTGTTACGGCGGCGCGGCGTCGAAAACTCGTTACTAAATTCGCACAAGTAAAGCGGTGGAGAAAATTGCCAATAATAGGTGTGTTTTATTATCTTGCGCTCCACCCACAGTACAACGAAGAGGCGGCATGCGGCGATGTGACGATGTGACGACGATGTGACGACGATGTGACGACGATGTGACGATGTGGCTGCATTGTAAAGTGAACACATCAAAACACTAAATTAATTACACAAACTGTTTTTAATTTCAGGGTGATCAAATAGTCAAGTAACACATAGTCATGAAGAGTTACCAGTTTCGTATGATTTTCATCTCGTTTCCAATCTACTTAAATACTTTGTCCAAAAGTGGACGTCTGACGGACGTTGTAATATGGTGATGAGTAGCTACCGGAGACCGTGTAGACTGTAGAGGGCTCCTGCTCATGATACTAATAAAATGATGACCAATGTAAGAGTTGACGTGGAAGCGACAAGACATGAATATTATTCTTTAATAACATTCCTCATGACATCAATGTATTGCCAAACAAACAAATGACTAGAAAATTGGAAGCATGGCTCCGGAGTTTATTCTGTAAGAGAATTCCTTAATGTAAAATATTAACTAGTTTACTATTTGCATGCTGTGCAGACAGCTGAATAGAGAAACGATTTATTGCAAAACACCTTGATGTCACCTATTTCACTGCAAATAAATAATCATTTCATTTCATTTCAACATTGGAAGGTAGGTACCGCAAAATGCTGGCGACTCCCACCCAACACAGCAATACTGATTAATAACGACAAGTCGAATAGAATACCTTCAATCTCGCCAATATCTCAGCTGAGCCGGCTCCGCGCCATTTCCGCCACCGCCATCCACCGCCACCGGCCGAGCGAATCCCATAAATATCGGCAATTCATTAATATCAGCTCCGGCGAATAAAAATGAATTATCCCCATTACCTTGCGTCAGATGAAACAGAAATGAATGATGACCCCTTCCCCCTGGCCCGAAACCGGCCCCTCCCTCTTCCGATGGCCGCTCAATTTCCTCCAGCGCATCCATCAGAACCTTCCCTGCCTCCTCTAGTCCTCCCCCACCCCCGCCACATCCTGACGGAACTGGACATTACGACTTCTGCACACGTGTGTGAGGACACACACACACACAAACCTGCCCACGTGCAGGAAGTGAAAAGATAGGAAATTGTCTTCAGTCAGATAACGGTTTTCCTTAGAAATGTCCATTCCGCACACTGGAGCAGGTGATGTCTCTTGTCTAGAGGTGATGCCATTCAGTAAAAACTGGCCAAGTGCGTGTCGGACCACGCGGAGAGTACTCGTAGAATTATTTTCAGGTGAGTTATTGATTGGAACAGTTGTCTCTGTTTTTTTCTTTATAACTCATAACTCACTTTCTGTTATCATAACAATTTTTGTTATTTTTTTTTATTCACATTTGGGAAGCCCTTGGCATCATCTCACTTGATGATAAGTGACGATGATGCCAAAGATGGAAGCGGGCTTACCAAGATTCCCCAAAGCAATGGAGAACTGGCTATCTTATCTTCAAGCTGGAACACATCAATGTTGTTAACACTGATGTTTGGCGGCAAGACTTAGATAAGATGGTGGTAGCTAGCCAGGCGGGCTTAGAAAATGTCCTACCACCAACCAAACCGAGTCTTACAAGTTGACCCCACCGGGAATCGAACCCGCGAGTTCCTGGTGTGAAGCAAATGGGTTTACCACGACGCCACGGAGGCTATTGTTGTATATTTTTGAAGTGAAAACTTCTTTAGCGGCGTTGTGCACTTTTTTTGTAATGGGTAAAAAATGTTAAACTCGCGTCAGGACACGTGACCTGATCGAAAATTCGTAAGACGGATGGAGTAGTGAAAACTTCTTTAGCGGCGTTGTGCACTTGTTTTGTAATGGGTAAAAAATGTTAAACTCGCGTCAGGGCACGTGACCTGATCGAAAATTCGTAAGACGGATGGAGTAGTGAAAACTTCTTTAGCGCCGTTGTGCACTTGTTTTGTAATGGGTAAAAAATGTTAAACTCGCGTCAGGGCACGTGACCTGATCGAAAATTCGTAAGACGGATGGAGTAGTGAAAACTTCTTTAGCGGCGTTGTGCACTTGTTTTGTAATGGGTAAAAAATGTTAAACTCGCGTCAGGACACGTGACCTGATCGAAAATTCGTAAGACGGATGGAGATTAGACAGCCGGAAGTTATGGATGAAAGTTGATTTTTATGAGATATAAACTTTTTAATGTAATATAAATTGTCATGTTTGTGTACGATAGTGCAATAAATAAATATTGTATTCTACCACATAAATGATAGTACTTTTATACTGATAACCAAAGCAATTCGTGCAAAATTATTCCCTAACCATTCCAAAATATAAAAAATGCACAACGTTAATATTCAAGTTTTCACTTCTGCCGGCACTCCCGGAGTGCAACCTTTTTTTAAAAAAAATTATAAGTACTTCAAAATATTAGTCATAACTAGAGTTGACAGTAATGATGTAGACCTATCTTTGGGATTTTTTTTTATCGAGCCAAAACTGTTTAATCGTGTTTCTAATAGCTTTTGACTTTAAGAAACATCATTAACAATAAGGGTATTTTTTTCAACCTTGGATTTTCTATCGTTTAGGAGTAATTGACGTCAAAAATAACGAAAATCTATAATATTATCGCCTTAAAAAACAAAGTATTTTTTTAAAATTCACAATTGGTAAGCCATGATGGTAAGTGATGATGATTTTTGTTAGTATTCTTATTTTGTATGGAAAATGTATGAACTGTATACAAATCCAACTGTACTTGTTAACTACATCGATGGTCGATTGTTACTCATATTCTAAGAAAGCCGTAATACCGTCTTACTTCATTTTTTTTTCGGATTTTATAGGACGGACGGACGGACGGACGGACATGGCAAAACTATAAGGTTCCCTAGTTGACTACGGAACCCTAAAACGAAATGATTGTGCAGTCGGATGTGAAAGTCCATTACTATCTCACTTACATAATATTATGTACGTCAATCGTTGTATCGTAACGTAATTGCAGCTCACAGCGCACACGGTGATGGCAGCAATGAGTTGGTAATATTTTAACAATGCGTAAAGTACTGGCACAGTATTACGACATACGGCTTACAGTAGAGCAACGCCTTCGATGTCGCACGATGCGCCACCGGCGTAGGTACCAGCCCATACTAGTCGGTAGTCGGTAGCCAACTCCGCGAGCTGTGCCCCGCCGCCCGCTGCCCCGCAAGTACCCTACCGTTGCTCTACATTCGTTGCGCTACCGTAAGTCGCTATATTGTAATACTGTGCTACTGGTGCACAAACGATTATTTGGACCCTCCATATTAAAATGCACGAAATTGGTCGATCAGCTGATCGATTTGTATGAAGAGTATTTTTTTTTGCGATTTCAGCAAAGTTGTAGAACAAAAGTTGTTCAGTATGATGGGTGGAAGCCCCAGTTAACGGGACCTACACCAATTTTGTTACAGCCTGTATACTATAGTATTGCGCAGGCTGACAGCCTCCACCTATTATACTAGGATAAAGACGAATCTGGTAACGATAACGGAAATGGATAAACTTAGATTGAGAGGATAAAATTGGCAACCCTCTGATATGTCGGTCTGTGCCTCCTAGTCTATATACAAAATCTTTATTGAATCTTTGCAGATAAAAATATGAAATCAACACAATATTAGCCGGAAATTTCTAAGTGTAATACAATAACGTTTACGCACAAAAAAAATATATAAGTGAGTACAATTACAAACTCAAGGGACTAAGTATTGAACAAGTAGAAGATATCCGTGATCTCGGCGTTACTCATGACAATAAAATGTCCTATGATAAGCATATTGACAACATAGTCAAGAAAGCTAATAAAGCTATGGGTTTTGTTATGAGATGCAGCTCTCAGTTCACCAGCCTAAAAGCTATCAAAATTTTATATTGCTCATTTGTGCGTAGTACCCTTGAGTACTGTTCTGAGGTCTGCAATCCACAACACGATGTTCACATTAATAGAGTAGAATCTATTCAGAGGCGTTTTATGAGATTTTTACAGTACAAGTGTAGGAAACGTGATCCTTGTTACGAAAAACGCTGCATTAGACATCACATTCTACCGTTACAATACAGACGTAAAATTGCTGACATAACATTCCTGGTAAAAGTTTCACAAAATTTTGTTGACGCTCCAGATCTCCTATCTAAAATTGACATTCATGCCCCATCTAGGTTGACTATCCGACATCCCATATATTTAGACATACCTACAACTTCTACAAACTACAGGCGGAACTCGTTCTTCATACGTGCTCCTAAGGAATTTAATAAACTTACTGAATTTCCTCAAATTGATTTATATAATTCCAAAGTTTCAATTATCAAAGCTATCCTATCTAAACATTGGTTCGACATGGTTCCCTAACTGTAAATGTTATAGCTTGAAAAACTTATATACTCTTCTTTCATTTTTTTTCATTCTTAAAAATTAAAAATATGTAAATTAGCGAGTAGAAAACTACATGTGAAAACATTTAAATGGTGCTTAGTTGTTATTTAAGTTAATTATTTAGATATTGTATCACTGTTTGTTTTCCGAATAAAATAAAATAAAAATCCATTAACATCTTATTTATTGAAAGTACCTGTTCGAGTAAAATTTATGTCTGTTGACGGTGAAATATAGATCCAGACGGTGAGTGGGTGAGTGAGAAACAAAAATGGATAGTTACGAGTATATTATTGTACCATGATAGTTACCATGGTCTAAAAAAACTGGTCTTCTCTTCCCAGAGTGACACAAGCCTACGTCACAATAACATTGCCACTTTATTTCAACATAACGTCACAGATTACTAAATAGTTACTTCGTATAACGTGTTACATGGGGGTACATTATATCTATGGTTACATAGTTAAAATATTTCTTTGTAATTTTATAATTTTCATTTATATATATTTTATCTTAAATTTTACAACAACACGTCATTTTTAATTATTCGTTAGCAATATCTTCCGATTCACGAAAGACATTTCAGACGTCCGGGTAATTCTGTTTACACTAATGGTAGACGTAGGCTCGTGTCAGTCACGTTTAGTACTATATATATACTGTGGTCACGTGGTGCGCGGTCCGCGAGTCTCGGAAGAGTGTACCAGGCGGAGTATATTATTGTACATGATAGTTACCCATTGGTCACCCACCGCACGCTCCATTAGGTGAGAAGAATAATTCCACAGGTTACAGTTGAGCTTTCAGTTACAAAGTTAATTGAAATGTATAATTTGAAAGAAGTTACAAAATTTGTGGGGTTCCTTACTCAAGGGTGCCAAGTGCCGAGTGCCGAGTGCCGAGTGCCAACGGGACTCATAGGTACTAACTAACTAAGCCTTGCCTCGTCTGTCCATCTAAATATATATAACTCAAAGGTGACTGACTGACTGACATAGTGATCTATCAACGCACAGCCCAAACCACTAGACGGATCGGGCTGAAATTTGGCATGCAGGTAGATGTTATGACGTAGGCATCCGCTAAGAAAGGAATTTGGGAAATTCCCACGGGAACCGCAAAAATCGGGATATGCGCCGGCGAAGATGCGGGCATCCACTAGTCTGTAAATATACCTACTTTATTGCACGCCTAACAACAATACAATACAAAGATTCAATTAATAGTGTACCTACATAAAGTGCAAAGTGCGGGGCACATTGCTCGTAGAACAGATGGCCGTAGGGGCAGTAAAGTTCTCGAGTGGCGACCACGCACCGGAAAACGTAGCGTACGCAGGCTTTCCACTCGGTGCACCGATGACCTGGTGAAGGTCGCGGGAAGCCGCTGGAATCGCTGGATGCGGGCAGCGCAGAACCGGTCGTCGTGGAAATCCTTGGGAGAGGCCTATGTCCATATGATGATGATGATAAAGTGCAAAAGCGGCCTTATCGCTTTATCGGCGCCCTGCGCGTCCAATATAATAATGCGTTCAGGGCGCTGTTGGGGCTGCCGCGCTGGGCGCTGGGCGCTGGTACAGTGCGTCGGGGATGTTTGCGGACGCGCAGGTAGACGGCTTCCAAGCCGTCATTCGCAAACGGTGCGCTGCGGCGCTCGGCAGGCTGCGTTGCAGCACCAACAGCATCTTGGCTGTCTTGCAAACCAGGCTGGATGGGGGTATTGTGGGGGGCTGCACGCTGGCTTGGGATGCACTCAGCGGTTGCTAACTTCACTCGCTGAGTGGATTGCTCGCCCAGTGGCTCAAATACATTTACCTACCTAAACTAACAGTTTTGTGTTGCTAACCAAGTATGGACTCTGTCTGAAATAAAATAATTTTTTTTAAGCGATTTCTACTAGGCAACTTTAATTAGGAAATCTAAGATTAGGTTTCCAAATTCAAGTTACAAAAGTAACATATTTAGTAAGATGTTGAATAAACTCAGTGTGTGTCTGTCTGTCTGTAGGTACTAGGTAGCCAGTTGCGTTACTGTCATTACTCCAGTAATGTTCCCTACACTTTGCTGTGCTCTCCAATTCTCTGTCATGACAACCAGGCGCCAAGCGTCAGGGCCAGGCGCCAGGAGGTGGAACTGGACACTTCATACAACGGGCCAGAAATGACATTTCAAAAAAGGAATGACGGAACAAACAAAATGGCGGCGAATTCCTATACGTTCGACAACCAAACTGCACCAATCCGTATCAATCTGGGTGACGAGGGGGTAAGGTCGCAATCTAGAGAGCGGCAGGGAGTATCCATACTGTATGTTGGTACTAATATATAACTTTGCTTGTACTAAGACCGTTAGTGAAATTTTTCGTTTCAGAACCGACAAGTAAAAATGGGAAAAACCGAAGGATCGGCAGCAGCGTCCTTCACGCGCACTGTGCCGCCACACTGCACACTGCACGCTGCACACTGCACGCTGCACGCTGCACACTGCGATCGATCGCCAACCGGTTGAGATCACGGCAAAACTCGGGGGAGGCCTGTGTCCAGCAGGAGACGTCTTATTGCTGATTAGATGATGATTATGAGATTCATCATCACATTCCAAAGCAGGCTGCTAAGCAATCAGAAATGTCATCATATTAGCTCATATACGTCCCCACCGAGGGGCTCGAGCCTACCCTGAATTAGGGCGATCGGGCCTTAGTAGACCACGCGGGCCCAGTGCGGGTTGGTCGACTTCACACACAACCTTCGAGTTTCTTCGCAGGTGTGTGCAGGTTTCCTCACGATGTTTTCCTTCACCGTTGAAGCAATTTATTTATTTTATTTATTTATTTATTTTAGGAAGACTAACAGCAAAATATTAGATAGTATATAAAACTTATAAATAAATACAGTGCTATATATAAGTCTCGGTGATATAAGTCTCGGTAAATCGGTGAGTATATGTACGTATAAGTTTCGAAAAACTCATTGGTACGTTGGCAGTCCGGATTTGAACCCGGCACCTCTGGTTAGGAGGACCGAGTCGTTACCGGTTGAGCCACCGACGCTTTTTAAAAGTCAGATTCAGAAATTTCATGTTCAGAAATGTACTTACAGATAATTCAGATTCCACCAGCACTGTATCCAGCAATACAATACAACACAATAATTTTATTGTCAACTTTCGTGTTGCAGGTCAGGTTGCGAAATCTAGTTCACAAAAATATATCAAAATATGATCAATTATAACAATGTCGCAATAGCGAATGTCAATGTTATCATTAATAGTAATAAAATACATTGAATCTTTAAATTTAAAAAATCATAATGGCTAAAAAATTGGTTATAAGATAGCCATTTCCTGAGCTTGGACTTGAACACTAATATTATCCGGTAGTTTGTTGTAAACGACGGCGCCACCGATGTATACGGACTGTTCCGATTTTTTCAGCTTGTGAAACGGTGTCACTAGCTGGTGCTTGTTGGCGTTGCTACGTAAGTCGTGCCTTGGGTTTGTACCCTTGCGTTTATATATTACTAAGTTCGCTCATTCGCTGTATAGATAATGCTGGATAATTAACAGCGAGTGGAAAAACATTGCTGGTAGCTTCTTGCGGACCACAGGAGCGGTAGCATATGTTAATGAGAATGCGTGCGAGGAAACTTGTCGACGGCGGCGCTCGCTCGCTAGTCAGCCCTTAAGTGGCAGCTCGCGTGACTTCGCCCCGCCCCGTGCCCGCATCAAACATTCATGCAGCTCGTCCCCGCGTGCTGCGCATTGCTGGCGTCAACGGCCTGATTTCACACCCCTGCCCCCTTTGATCGTTTGTCCACCTGCGAGCCCTGCACGTGCACCTGGCTGGCCACACTTTCATCCAGGCCTCACTCCACAAGGAAAAGGAAATAAAGTTAATTGATTAAATGAATGATTTTGCTGACTCAGAAGTTTCATGTAGGATCTGGACCTTAACGATTTACAATAGAATCAATATCTAAATATATATAACTCAAAGGTGACTGACTGACTGATATAGTGATCTATCAACGCACAGCCCAAACCACTGCACGGATCGGACTGAAATTTGGCATGCAGGTAGATGTTATGACGTAGGCATCCGCTAAGAAAGGATTTTGGGAAATTCCCACGGGAACCGCAAAAATCGGGATTTGCGCGGGCGAAGCTGCGGGCATCCACTAGTTTATTTATAAATTTATTACAATACAATCATTTATTTATAAATTTAAATAAATTTACATGTCAAAATTTAAAACATAACATAAAATAAAATAAAAAATAATATCTATTATATCTTCGTAGCGCTAAGTCACTTGGACCCCGTTTTATTAAAGAATTCTTTTGTGTCATATAATGCCGCATTAACCAACAATTTACTTATTTTAGTCATAAAGGTCGCGTAGCTACGAGTAGGGCTGTCTCTCAGTCCTTGCGGTAGTTTGTTGTACACCTTCGGCGCCCTTGCTTTTATACACATCTTCGACTTAACTAGTTGGTGCATCGGTAATCGAAGTCGATTTTGGTGCCTATTAGTATTAAATTGATGCGATTGGCCGACCGTTTCGAACATGTGTATTATATGTACTTTAGCGTATTTAGCTAGTTCTTGGATGTACAGACTCGGCATCGTGAGTACTTTGTAGGTTCTAAATAGTTCCCGAGCCGGATGGTCATTTGGAACACCTGCAATTATGCGTATAGCACGTTTTTGTAGTCTGAATACCCGTAGGCTATCCGCAGCATCACCCCACACGCCCCACAGGTCAAGGCCGTAGGTAAGTATTGAGCTAACGTACCCGTAATAGGCTTTCATGACGTTTTCAGTGGTCGAGGTAGGAGTTAGCCTGGACAAGGCGAAGCAGGCGGAGGGTAGTCGGCCACAGACGACATCAATATGGTCGGACCATGACAGGCCAGAATCGATGGTAAAGCCGAAGTACAGTGTAAACTCTATATAGCGACACTCAAGGGACCGGGCAATTTGTGACGTTATACAGAGAGAAATCAGCGTCAAAGTAAACCAACTGGAGTCACAATATTTTGACGTTTCAAAGAGTGAATCGTTATATCGAGTGACGTTTTACAGAGTTTACACTGTATTTGGTTTTCACGACTTGCGGTACATTTAACCTCTACATAATTTTGATCCTATTCTTCGGCCGTTTACACTGTTTAGGATTGAAATGGCCGATTTTTCTCAGATTCACTCTAAGTAGGAACATGTATACAAAAATTTGATTTTATTTGCTATCTTTAAGGTAGAAGATAGCCTAACCTAAGGTGTGCCCTTGTCCCGACCTTGCCCCAGACAAACCAACCTATGCCGTGTGTTGCACCGGACGCCCTTGTTGACGTCACGCTGCGTGGGCGCAGCTATTAGCGGCGCGAGACTGCCGGGCGGCGGCGGCGGCGGTGGCGCAGTGTGCGGGCGGGAGGGAGATGCCACCAACGATATCTTTTGACGTAAGGAACAGGAGAAGCCAAACGGAAATTAGAAAAACTACAGTTGAGTATCAACCAACACACTTCATAGTATTAAAGCGATTTAATACACATTGGCACATTGCTCGTAGAACAGATGGCCGTTGGGGTAGTAAAGTTCTTGAGTGGCGACCACGCACCGGAAAGCGTAGTGTAGGCAGGCCTCCCACTCGGTGGACCGATGACCTGGTGAAGGTCGCGGGAAGCCGCTGGATGCGGGCAGCGCAGAACCGGTCGTCGTGGAGATCCTTGGGGGAGGCCTATGTCCAGCAGTGGACGTCCTTCGGTTGATATGATGATGATGAAATATGGTGGAGGAGGTCCACAGGGAAACCAAAGTAACCGTCACAGCTCACAGAATCACTTAACGCAAGTAGCAGCGGCCGCGCACATAGCTCGACGGCCATTGGGGCAGTAAATTTAGGCCCATTATTGTTCCTGTTTTATATAAATGACCTTCCTTACGCGACGAAGCATAAATGTATCTTATTTGAGGATGACATTACTATTATTTTGACATGTAATAATAATGACATAAATTTGTATGTATTAGAAATTAATAATACTGTGAAATCGGTTGTTAATTGGACGAACGATAATAATCTACGTGTTAATTTAAATAAATTAAATTACATTCAATTTAATACAAGAGGAAGTACACAAATTAACTTTGACATTAAATATATTAATCAAACAATAACTAACGTTGACCATATATCAGTTTTAGGAATAGTTTTCGATAAGTACATACTTAATATGGAATAACCAAGTAGAAAAAGTGTGCAATAAATGAAACAGATATGTATATTACATATGTTCTTTCTAGATTACGAAAAGTTGCATCTCGAAAGACAGCTTTTTACCTTACTATTCATACTTATCTGTCTTGAGATTTTACCATACTATTCATACTTATCTGTCTTGAGATTTTACCATACTATTCATACTTATCTGTCTTGAGATTTTACCATACTATTCATACTTATCTGTCTTGAGATTTTACCATACTATTCATACTTATCTGTCTTGAGATTTTACCATACTATTCATACTTATCTGTCTTGAGATATGGACTTTTGCTTAATGGGTAAAGCTTTTACAGCACAAAAAAAAGTATTCGTGCACTGTGTGGTGTGTGGTGTGTGGTGCCCATCCTTTAGACAGTTGTAAACCATATTTCTCAAGACTAAATCTGTTAACTCTTCCTAGCTTATATATTTTTGAAGTGTAAAATAACATATTTACTTGTTCAAGAGAGCCAAGGATGTATTTCCAAGAGCTACAAGAAATATTGACCGACTAGCATCAGACCATCGTCCCAGAACTACATTATATTGTAAAAACAGTGCATTCCTGTGCACAAAAATTTATAATGCAAAGTCCAGACTCAGTCAAGGACCTACAAATAACACTGTTCAAGAAAAAAATATTTAACTGACTAGCTGAAAAAAAATCTATCATTATATCAGCCGAAGGACGTCCACTGCTGGACATAGGCCTCCCCCAAGGATCTACACGACGACCGGTTCTGCGCTGCCCGCATCCAGCGGCTTCCCACGACCTTCACCAGGTCATCGGTTCACCGAGTGGGAGGCCTGCCTACACTAAGCTTTCCGGTGCGTGGTTGCCACTCGAGAACTTTACTGTCCCAACGGCCATCTGTTCTACGAGCAATGTGCCCCGCCCACTTAAGTTTAGCAATTCTGAGAACTACGTCGGTTACGTTGGTTCTCCTACGGATCTCCTCGTTTCTGATTCGATCACGCATAGAAACTCCGAGCATAGCACGCTCCATTGCCCTTTGGGTGAAAAAAAATCTATAATTCACTAAGAATTATTCGACCGACAAATAATGTGACCATGAGAATAATAAATTTATATTTTTTTTAATTTACATTTAACATGCTGATTTTAATACTAGCTGTACAGAAGATGGCCTTTGTTCATTGCAGCACTGCAGTCGTTTTACAGCTGCTGATATGATGATGATGGACAGATGTAGTTCGACATTCCACGATACTTGAGACATTTCCGGTTGGTCATCGGTGCGGAACTAAAACGGGACGGGGGGATAACCTGCTTTTCCTCTACCATTAGTAATCACCCTGCCGCGTTAATTGCGAAGACGGTATTGTCGCTACTTCATCGTCATCATCATATCAGCTCACATGCGCCCCCACAGAGGGGCTCGAGCCTACCCTGAATTAGGGCGATCGGGCCTTAGTCCCAGTGCGGGTTGGTCGACTTCACACACAACCCTCGAGTTTCTTCGCAGGCGTGTGCAGGTTTCCTCACGAAGTTTTTCCTTTACCGTAAAAGGGTTGGAAATTCGAAAACACATTTGTACATGACAAGGATTCGAACCACGACCGCCCCGGACAGGAGGTAGCGGCCCTTTCCGTTACGCCACCGACGCTCTTCACTCCCACACAAAATATTGTTATGTATTACAATAAATAGTACGTGTGTATGATTGATATATTACTGTGGTTAAAATTACATAGTGGCTACCAGGCGCGGGCAACTATTTAGTAATCTGTGGCGCGGGCGCGTACTGCGAGGGCGCGGGGGTGCGGCGGGGGCAGGACCGCGCGCGCACGCAATAAGTGCTACGCATGTGCAAATTATGACAAAGTTTAATGATCCCTCGTTGAGCGCCAACAGGCGGGTATTCACTAATGACCGCGTTACGTGCCCGCTGCGGACATTACACCACCATCACCACCGCAATATGTCATGGCCAACTATACTAAGTAAGCGGGAAATTTCCGTTACCAGGAGACGAAGGAAAACGAAGAATAGAGAAAGAAAAAATGTACGGCAGCCCACACATTTTTTTTATTAAGTAAGTAAATTTTTTATACAAAAAATTGTATGGAGCTTCGATTATAAATAAAAAAATGGAATCCAAATTTGACATTCTTACAGACTTACAAACAGACAGACAAAAGGAACTGTAACTGTTCGTAGTTTGACTAGGGAACCCTAAAAATCACTTGGTGCGTACGATGGTATAAGGTACTAAGCGCCTATAGTAATGCAATGTTATTTGTTGATATGTGTATGCTCGACTGCCCGAATGCCCGAGCGCATCAGCTCATACCGAATGCCCGACCACACCAGCTGATGTCGAATGGCCGACCACACCACCTGATGTCGAATGCCCGACCACACCACCTGATGTCGAATGCCGACCACACCACCTGATGTCGAATGGCCGACCACACCACCTGATGTCGAATGCCCGACCACACCACCTGATGTCGAATGGCCGACCACACCACCTGATGTCGAATGCCGACCACACCACCTGATGTCGAATGCCCGACCACACCACCTGATGTCGAATGCCGACCACACCACCTGATGTCGAATGCCCGACCACACCACCTGATGTCGAATGCCCGACCACACCACCTGATGTCGAATGCCCGACCACACCACCTGATGTCGAATGCCGACCACACCACCTGATGTCGAATGCCCGACCACACCACCTGATGTCAAATGCCCGACCACACCACCTGATGTCGAATGCCCGACCACACCACCTGATGTCGAATGCCACGCGAGAAAGTATGCACAGTGTGTCTAAACAATTCACTTTTAAAACACCATCTACCATTTTTACTGGTGCAGGTGCGGTAAACATGCCAAACATTCCATATGAAAAAACGTTACCCTCCTTTTTCGTAGTCGGGTAAAAACAGTACACAGCAGCAGTCCTGTTGCGCCACACACCACGAGTTGGCTGTATTGACTTACGTCGCGTATTAAATGAAAGTTCAGAAGTTCTGGTGAAACTGATGTGATAACGGTATAATCTCAGGAAACACAAAATATAACACGGAAATACAAGATAGGTACAGAAGTTCGGTATGCTAAGCTAGCCCCTAGGAGAACGTCCGATCTATAGCGTGGCTGAGGATTGACTCCTTTTGGTGTGTCTTGTGACATTGAATAACGACTTGTTGCCGGGGATCGGGTTTGCTCTTAACGGAACTAAGATACAAAAAATTATCCGTGAGAAAAATAGAGATACAATAACATAATAAAACTATAAACATTTAGCTGGGTAGAAACTAATATAGCGTCGGCGTGCCTTTGCACAAATTACGCTCCCATAGTGGCGTTGGGTAAACAATCCATAGTCCATAGGTGGACCATAATAACAGTTATACCCAAACGCAATTACAAGTTCTTTACAACCTGCAAGCCCGGCGAAACGTCCCAGGATTTACCTCAATAAACTGTAGTTACATAAAAATATAAAATGTCCGTGTTAATGGCTTCAAACCCAAGAACTGTTATTCGTTGCTTCTCGACAAAAAATAAAACTTTGCCTAACTATTAGGGTTCCGTGGGACCAGGAAATGTGGTCGCCACAGTCCTTTACCGGAATGTAGTGTGCCCACTTTGGCAATACGCTATCAGATTTGGCGTTGCTTTGCAAATCAAAGAACGTGCTGAGGTATTGGATATTAAATCGGATTTTACGATCTTGGACTCTTGCCGGGCTGCCAGTGCCGGCAGAAAGGGGGGGGGGGGCTAGGTGGCCTTATCACGGTTCAGGTAGTTAAATCCAGCAAATTCTGTCTACCTACAATATTGCGTGTGCAAATGGGTTTAATTTTAAAATGTTGTTTGTGAGTGCATAACCCACCTACGGTAACAGATCTCTGGTGCTAATACTAATAAATTGCCGACATAATCACTGTTTCACCTACTTTATATTTACGCATTCCGTCGCGGCCCCGTGACTGCGAGCGCTAAGACACCCTGCCTGGAGCTCCCCGGAGCTCCCCGGCGCCCGGAGCCCCGGAGCGCTATTCATCGCGCCAGCTAATACTCGCGGATTACGCGATCGATGCCAGGCAGGATTACTGCACAAAGGAACTCCTGCCACTCCTTCAGTGGGCTTACGATTATTCCCTGTGACTACGCACTTTGTAGGTAAGCCTTATGGGGTCGCTTCCTTCTATTCATAAAACTTTAAAAAATTACAAAGAAATATGTAGTTTTATTCTTCTTCATTTCTAAACCTCTACTTTCAACCGCCTCCGTGGCGTTATGGTTAGTCAAATCGCTTCACACCGGGAGGTCGCGGGTTCGATTCCGGGTCAACTTTTAAGACTCTGTTTGGTTGGTGGTAAAGTATTTTCTAAGCCCGCCTGGCTAGCTACCACCATCTTATCTAAGTCTTGCCGCCAAACATCGGTGTTAACAACATTGATGTGTTCCGGCTTGAAGATAAGATAGCCAGTTCTCCATTGCATTGGAGAATCTTGGTAAGCCCGCTTCCGTCTTCGGCATCATCGTCACTTACCATCAGCACAGTATATATATTAGTACTAACCATCAGGTGAGATGATGCCAAGGGCATACCAATTGTGAATAAAAAAAACCCAATTTTTTTAAATCGTGCTCTTTCATTCTAGAATCAAAAGGCTTTTGGCTTTTAGTATCTGCGAAAAATGTTAAGTTATCTTAAAATTTGTACATATACTCGTAGATTACACAAGACATACATATTAATATGTTAACGAAACTGTACTGTACAGTACAATAAGTTGACACCGCTAAACACGTTAAAACAACCGAATTTAATCGCCACAACTACAATGTTATGTTTTATGTTAATTTACTACCCACTCGTACTGCGCTAGTATATTTACTACCCACTCGTACTGCGCTAGTATATTTACTACCCACTCGTACTGCGCTAGTATATTTACTACCCACTCGTACTGCGCTAGTATATTTACTACCCACTCGTACTGCGCTAGTATATTTACTACCCACTCGTACTGCGCTAGTATAACTACTACCCACTCGTACTGCGCTAGTATATTTGCTACCCACTCGTACTGCGCTAGTATATTTACTACCCACTCGTACTGCGCTAGTATATTTACTACCCACTCGTACTGCGCTAGTATATTTCCTACCCACTCGTACTGCGCTAGTATATTTACTACCCACTCGTACTACGCTAGTATATTTCCTACCCACTCGTACTGCGCTAGTATATTTACTACCCACTCGTACTGCGCTAGTATATTTACTACCCACTCGTACTGCGCTAGTATAACTACTACCCACTCGTACTGCGCTAGTATATTTGCTACCCACTCGTACTGCGCTAGTATACTTACTACCCACTCGTACTGCGCTAGTATATTTACTACCCACTCTTACTGAGCTAGCATATTTGCTACCTACTCGTACTGCGCTAGTATATTTACTACCCACTCGTACTGCGCTAGTATATTTACTACCCACTCGTACTGCGCTAGTATATTTACTACCCACTCGTACTGCGCTAGTATATTTACTACCCACTCGTACTGTGCTAGTATATTTGCTACCCACTCGTACTGAGCTAGTATATTTACTACCCACTCGTACTGCGCTAGTATATTTGCTACCACTCGTACTGAGATAGTATATTTACTACCCACTCGTACTGCGCTAGTATATTTACTACCCACTCGTACTGCGCTAGTATATTTACTACCCACTCTTACTGAGCTAGTATATTTGCTACCCACTCGTACTGCGCTAGTATATTTACTACCCACTCGTACTGCGCTAGTATATTTACTACCCACTCGTACTGCGCTAGTATATTTACTACCCACTCGTACTGCGCTAGTATATTTACTACCCACTCGTACTGAGCTAGTATATTTGCTACCCACTCGTACTGAGCTAGTATATTTACTACCCACTCGTACTGCGCTAGTATATTTGCTACCACTCGTACTGAGCTAGTATATTTACTACCCACTCGTACTGCGCTAGTATATTTGCTACCACTCGTACTGAGCTAGTATATTTACTACCCACTCGTACTGCGCTAGTATATTTACTACCCACTCGTACTGAGCTAGCATATTTACTACCCACTCGTACTGCGCTAGTATATTTCCTACCCACTCGTACTGCGCTAGTATATTTACTACCCACTCGTACTGCGCTAGTATATTTACTACCCACTCGTACTGCACTAGTATAACTACTACCCACTCGTACTGCGCTAGTATATTTACTACCCACTCGTACTGCGCTAGTATTTATTTATTTATTTATTTATTTCACAATTTATTGCACACAGAAATAGGGACAAACAAACATTAAACTAGATAAGAACATACAAAAGGTACAGCTTATTTCTATTAGAAATTTCTTCCAGCAGACCTAGGAAAGAGAAATTACAAAAGAATGGCAGAAGACGTGTACATTAACAAAGACAATATTTAAAAAAAAAAGAAATTTTGACAACATATTCCTAAATAAATACCACGTACCTACAAAATAATACATAATATACTACATAATGTAATTATATAATAATATAAATAAATGTACATATTACATAAATATAATAAAATGCATATAATATAATAAATAAACTATAAAATAAATATGGCTAACTTTAAAAAGGAAAAGACAAGAAGTGTTCTATATTTACTACCCACTTGTACTGCGCTAGTATATTTACTACCTACTCGTACTGCGCTAGTATATTTACTACCCACTCTTACTGCGCTAGTATAACTACTACCCACTCGTACTGCGCTAGTATATTTCCTACCCACTCGTACTGCGCTAGTATATTTACTACCCACTCGTACTGCGCTAGTATATTTACTACCCACTCGTACTGCGCTAGTATATTTACTACCCACTCGTACTGCGCTAGTATAACTACTACCCACTCGTACTGCGCTAGTATAACTACTACCCACTCGTACTGCGCTAGTATATTTCCTACCCACTCGTACTGCGCTAGTATATTTACTACCCACTCGTACTGCGCTAGTATATTTACTAGACATAGACATAGAAATTTTTATTGATAATTGTAAATTACACGTCATGATATAAAATGGAGTAAAATGTAAAATATAACATTTTAAATTCTAAATAGTCAAATAGTGGGTCAACATACATTGTCATTTTCATTAAAAAATATTAATGATAATATAAAAAAAACATCATTTTCATTATTAAATAACAACATTATCAAAATGCAATACATTTAATGTATTTCAAATAAAATTGAATTAAATTAACATTTAAACTAAAAGTATTCGAATTTAAATTACACTTAGTTTCAAAAAATCGTCAAAACAGTAGAATGCCTGCTCGGTGAGCCAGTTTCGTAATTTCATTTTAAACGAATTCAAGCTAAGGGCATTAGTGATTTCGAGCGGGATCCTGTTGTAGACGGAGGGGCCTACTACATGGATCGTCTTACCGCTCTTGGCTAACCCGTGGGGAATAGGAGCGATTCTGCTACCATCTCGCGTCCTATACGTGTGACAGACACCTACCTGCGAATAAACGTCCAGATTTTCTCGTACGTACACTGCCACTTGGAAAATCAGTATACTGGGAAGGGTCATTATTTTCAAAGATATAAAATGCCCCTTAGCTGGCTCGTCGTGTGCCACTCGTGCAATCGCTCGCACAGCACGCTTCTGCATGCGGAAGACGCGCTCCCAATCGGCAGCGCGGCCCCACAGCTCGACGCCGTACTGCAGGAGCGACTGCACGGTGGCAAAGTAACAAGTACGTACCATATCCCTAGGAAGCGTTGAGGCAAGCCGACCCAATGCAAAACATGCACTCCCAAGTCTTCCGCACAGCTTGTCTATGTGAAGCTCCCACGTGAGGCTCTGGTCCACCTGAACGCCTAGAAATGACATCGCTGAAACTTGCTCAATTACCACTCCCTCGACTCCAACAATTAATGGACGAAGCTGTGAATAAACTGGGTTTTAGTAACATTGAGCATAAGTCCATTATATCGGAACCAAGTGAGCAGCTGACGGGCAGCCGCGTTCAATTTCTCTTCCAGTCCAGCAAGCGTAGGAGCTATCACGACTGCGGCGACGTCATCTGCGTACATATAAATGTCTGCTTCGGGTACCGAATCTGGCAAGTCATTGAGAAGCATAGAAAATGCTAAGTTTGATAGAGAAGAACCTTGCGGAACTCCCCTTTCAGTCGTCTTTGCATCCGATTTAAGAGTGCCACCACGAGCGACCACATACTGACGCCTCGCGCTCATAAATTCCTTCAATATTTCGAGAGCCGGTCCGTCCACCCCGTAGTGTTTGAGCTTCGCGGCCACCGCGCTGTGGTCCGCGACATCAAAGGCCTTGGAGAGGTCGCAGCACAGTAGGGCCACTTGCTGCTTGTGCTCTCTCGCCTCTAGAACACAGCGCACTACCCGTCGCGTAAGCATGGTCGTGGAGTGTCCGGTACGATAGGCATACTGCCGGTCTGTTAGCGCATTGTTGTCTTCGAAGAAGCGCGTCAGGCGTGAGGTAAGCCCATTCTCAAATATTTTTGCGATGGCCGGGATGATAGATATGGGCCTATAACAGCCGGGATCCTTGGATTTACCCTTGCCTTTATATAAAGGACAAACCTTAACTTCTTTAAACGGTTGAGGATACACACCATCTCTTAAACATTTATTGAAGAGCACCGCTAGGGGCGTTGCAATAGACTCTGCTATTGAATATAATAATTCTATGGATATACCATAAAGGTCTTTTGTTGGTTTGTTGGCAACTTTTTGGGTGATGATGGTGTGTACCTTCCCTGCCGAGAAAGGTTTCAAGCGGAGCTTTCAAGGGATCTTTTGTGGAGTCACAATTTTCATAATGAAGAAGACTTTGCGACGCGAGAGATTGGCACATCTTCGACATCTCTCGATCATTTGTATACAAACATCGATACAATATGCATCGATGTGTGTGCCGTGGTTTCGCGCATCGGAGACCATCATGGAGTGCGCGGCGAGTTGAGACGCGCGCCTGTCGTCGCGCCGCCGCCGACTCGCTTCGTGCGCGACAGATCGCGCGCGGCGCACGCCGCTTTTTAGTGTGCCTTACTCAGCGTCGATTGGGATCCAATTTATGCTCGCTCTGTTACGCCTCACGTGCTTGCAGAATCAATCGTGAATCTTATTATTGCAAAAATGAATGTTTTTTTTTCCTTATAAGACAAAACCCAGCACGTGCGAGCACAAAACATGGGTTACTCAGGAAATAATCGGACTGAAATTATTTTTATTCAATATCACAGATGTTATGAATAAATTTCCGGATGTCGAGAGTATTAAAAACATATTCGATGAAGTCAAAACTCGTTACGAAAAACTATTACGTAGTGAAAGGACACATTTTTTGGTAAAATCTATTGAGGAAAGTAGTAACGTTGTTAAATCTATGTGGCGGGTTGTAAATACAGAGACTGGTCGAAATAAGGTCAATACAGACTTCACAGACATAATTAAGCGTCCTGATGGATCACCATTTTCTTCCGATCTAGATTTAGTTAATTACTTAAATCACCAATTTACTTCCGCCGCTCGTCTCAGCGGTGCGCCGCTCGCCGATGTGCCGCGGGCCACCGCCGCGTTGGTCGCCGCGCGCTCCGCTTTCGATCGCTCGCTCCGCTCCGAACTCCCGACAAGCCAATCAATGTTACAATCACCTACGATTATGCAATCGAGACCAATGATATCAATCTTATCGAGCAGGCATTCAAATGTGTACATAAATTCAGAATTATTAGTCATATTCGTATAAAAACAAACAATAATTAATTGGAAGTCAATCAGTAACACAGCAGATATTTCACAATGTAATTCTTGTGACAAGCTGTTTAGGTCATATACTTCTGTAGCTTTAACACCGCTCTTAACATAAATGCACGAACCTCCATGCTGATATCTTTGGCGGCAATAGTTTGAAGTGAGTACATAATTATTAATATGTATGCATCATAATTGATCTAATTCTAACCAATGCTCAGTTAAACAAAGCACGTCACATGACAAATCGTTTTGCAATAGAACTTCTAACTGTCGAGTTTTATTATTTAATGATTGCATATTTTGTACACATAGTACTATGCTGTCGTGTTGTTTATTAGTTCGCGGGGCAACACATGCACGCGGTGTACGCCGGCGCGAATGGTCCGATGTCAGCTGATCACGAGACCGCGGCGGCGCGGGCGGTGAAGGGGCGAGAGGTGCGCTCGCGTTGCTCGTGCTCGGGTCCTCCCCGCGCATGTGCACGGGGTCTGACGAGAAACCACTGCGCAAACCTCACACCGTGTGGCCACACTGACGGCGAGATTACTTGCTCGTACAGACTTTCGGGTATCCCTATGATAAATGAAGAGTGTCTGTGACTCTTGATTTCCCGTTTCGTGACTTCATAGTCCGCGTGCTTGGCCACTTTATTAAGGAAATTGATGACATTCTCAGAAGTAGTTTCAGGCTTAAAAGACCACGCCTGAATATACCGCAGTCTCTCAACGCACTGAATTTCCGTGTCGGCAGCTCCAGCGCCTACCAATACCGTGGTCGGGTGTCGTTGTTTATTGGAACGCTTACGGCGCACATCTTGCCATTCTGCGTTATTTCTCATGTCAGCAGGATCGTTTATTTCTACACTGTTAATAGAAGTAGCTGCCGCGGAAAATATTTCCGCCGCTGCCACCGCAGCCATACCCTTATACGGCCTAGCGAGTTGTTCTGCACAAGTATTCGCTAGTGGTTTGGGGGTCTTGCGTGGGGCGCCCGGCACTGGAGCGACTGTGCGGTTGGCGGGCGGTGTCCGTGGTTGAGTTGATGTCGGAATACCCTCAATAACCTGGTTATTTCCTTGTTTCGCGTTTCTAGCGGCCGCGCGTTGTGTGAGATTGGATACTAGTAATGTTTGTGCTGACGTACCTATTGCAGAAGAGGTCGGTACATTCTTCGGTCTCCCACGTTTTCCCTTTGACCTTCGTTCTGGTGATGTTGTCTGATGAGTATCAACAAGTGTACCTGACATATCCTGTGAAGTGTGAGGCTCGTTGTGTTCGCCAGGCGCTGTTCCGCCTATTGTGTTCACTGGCTGTGGCAGAGATGATGTCGGTGCGTAGTTTTTTGCCAATAAAATGTCGATTTTTGCTTCCAGCTCGTCAATTTTTTGTGTCGGTGGGTTCAGATAGCCTTTTAACAGGTCTTCGATCGATGAGGTATTAATATTAGTCATTTTCAATATATTTGAAAAAGTTATTAACGCCGAGCGCAAGTTAGACACTTCCGTCACCGTGTGATCGAACCGCACACTACCTACTCGTACTACGCTAGTATATTTACTACCCACTCGTACTGCGCTAGTATAACTACTACCCAATCGTACTGCGCTAGTATATTTCCTACCCACTCGTACTGCGCTAGTATATTTACTACCCACTCGTACTGCGCTAGTATATTTACTACCCACTCGTACTGCGCTAGTATATTTACTACCCACACGTACTGGGCTAGTATAACTACTACCCACTCGTACTGCGCTAGTATATTTACTACCCACTCGTACTGCGCTAGTATATTTACTACCCACTCGTACTGCGCTAGTAGATTTACTACCCACTCGTACTGCGCTAGTATATTTACTACCCACTCGTACTGCGCTAGTATATATACTACCCACTCGTACTGCGCTAGTATATTTACTACCCACTCGTACTGCGCTAGTATATTTACTACCCACTCGTACTGAGCTAGTATATTTACTACCCACTCGTACTGCGCTAGTATATTTACTACCCACTCGTACTGCGCTAGTATAACTACTACCCACTCGTACTGCGCTAGTATTACTACTACCCACTCGTACTGCGCTAGTATATTTACTACCCACTCGTACTGCGCTAGTGTAACTACTAACCATTCGTACTGCGCTAGTATATTTACTACCCACTCGTACTGCGCTAGTATATTTACTCGTACTGCGCTAGTATATTTCCTACCCACTCGTACTGCGCTAGTATATTTACTACCCACTCGTACTGCGCTAGTATATTTACTACCCACTCGTACTGCGCTAGTATAACTACTACCCACTCGTACTGCGCTAGTATATTTACTACCCACTCGTACTGCGCTAGTATATTTACTACCCACTCGTACTGCGCTAGTATATTTACTACCTACTCGTACTGCGCTAGTATATTTACTACCCACTCGTACTGCGCTAGTATAACTACTACCCACTCGTACTGCGCTAGTATATTTCCTACCCACTTGTACTGCGCTAGTATATTTACTAACCACTTGTACTGCGCTAGTATAACTACTACCCACTCGTACTGCGCTAGTATAACTACTACCCACTCGTACTGCGCTAGTATATTTACTACCCACTCGTACTGCGCTAGTGTAACTACTAACCATTCGTACTGCGCTAGTATATTTACTACCCACTCGTACTGCGCTAGTATATTTACTCGTACTGCGCTAGTATTATTCCTACCCACTCGTACTGCGCTAGTATATTTACTACCCACTCGTACTGCGCTAGTATATTTACTACCCACTCGTACTGCGCTAGTATAACTACTACCCACTCGTACTGCGCTAGTATATTTACTACCCACTCGTACTGCGCTAGTATATTTACTACCCACTCGTACTGCGCTAGTATATTTACTACCTACTCGTACTGCGCTAGTATATTTACTACCCACTCGTACTGCGCTAGTATAACTACTACCCACTCGTACTGCGCTAGTATATTTCCTACCCACTTGTACTGCGCTAGTATATTTACTAACCACTTGTACTGCGCTAGTATATTTACTACCCACTCGTACTGCGCTAGTATAAATACTACCCACTCGTACTGCGCTAGTATTTTATTTTATTTTATTTTAGTTTATTCGGAAATCAAACGGTATTTCTGTGATTAAACAATAGCTAAGTGTAATTAATATATACCACTTATATGTTTTCGCATGTAGAAACAAAAGTCTTACTTGCCTTACAAATAAACAGTGGAGAAAAATACTGATATGAAAAAACAAAACACGCAAGTCAAGGAACCCCGTCAAACCAGCTTTTCGCTAAGATAGTGTGGCGGCAACTGCAGTAACCCGCCACTGAACAATAACACAAGCGACGAGATAACAAAAGATATACAACATCTAGAACGCGCTATTAGAATTTCTTCAGCGCTGAGTATATATACAGATACCGATCATCAACGATTGGTCCACGGCCGGACCCCAGGCATACCACCTCGCCTGGCGGAGATATCTCCATTTTCTCTCGTCGAATAGGAACGCACCGTTCCTAAATTGGTGACCCCTACGTGATACTCCATCATCAAGTCTCCAGCCGGTAAAGCAAGCCTCAGCAGCACAGCAGTCGCATCGCACTGAAGTTAAATCAGGACCATCGCAACCCGAGACGTCGAGTTTCCTGGCCTGCTACTTCACCTTCGGGCACCAGCAAGTTGTCGGCAGCCACACGCTAACTCTGCGCGCATCACCTGCTTCCCTTGCCATGACGCCTGACGCCAGCCTTTCATCCCGACTCACCGTGGACATCAACCTGGCACACTGCACATCGACCCGACTCAACGAGGTCGACAGCACCCGTGATCTTAGACTGCCAGCTCTCATTGGATCGACCTCCGGTCTCGGAGGGGGATTGATGTGGCGGCAACTGCAGTAACCCGCCACTGAACATTAACACAAGCGACGAGATAACAAAAGATATACAACATCTAGAACGCGCTATTAGAATTTCTTCAGCGCTGAGTATATATACAGATACCGATCATCAACGATTGGTCCACGGCCGGACCCCAGGCATACCACCTCGCCTGGCGGAGATATCTCCCTTTGCTCTCGTCGAATAGGAACGCACCGTTCCTAAAATAGTTTTAAAACTATTAGTTTTTGTATTAAAAAGATCGAGTTGAGGGATTTCCACAAGCTTGTTAAACTGAGAAGGAGCACGAATAAAAAATGTATTATCTCTATAGTTTGTAAAAGTAACTGGAGCATGCAAGAAGTTACCAAAAAGACGGACAGGAATCCGATATGGAGCTTTTATATTTATTAGTGAAAGTAAATACGGCGAGTCTATTCTATTTTGAGCAATTTTGGCCAGACAAACAATATCAGCTATTTTACGTCTAGATTGCAAAGGAAGTAAATTGTGCCTTTTGCATCTTGCCTCATAGCACCTATCATAAGATCTGCACTTATATTGAATGAACCTCATAAAACGTTTTTGTATTTACTCAAGTCTATTAATATATATATCATATTGAGGATTCCATATTTCAGAGCAGTACTCAAGAATACTACGTACATAAGAGCAGTAAAGAATTTTAATCACCTTCACACTCGCGAACTGAGAGCTAGTTCTCATTATGAAACCCATTGCCTTATTCGCTTTCTTTCCAATGTGGTCGATATGCTTATCATATGATAACTGGTTGTCGTGAATAACTCCTAGATCACGGATGCTGTCAACCTTATCAATAGAGAGTCCCTTTAGTGTATAATTATAATTAATTAAATTAACTTTACGTGTGAACGTCATTGAGAAGCATTTAGAAACGTTAAGGTCCAATAGATTATTATCACAGTACCGTTCAAATCTACGTAAATCTTCATGTAAAAGAAAGCAATCATTAAAACTGTCAATCTGTTTGAAAACCTTCATGTCGTTGGCATATAATATAAATTCTGAATACTTGAAACACGAGCTAATGTCGTTAATAAATATAATGAAATGTAGTGGACCTAAAAGTGATCCCTGGGGAACTCCCGAGGGTATATTATTCCAAATAGACATGAATCCATTGATTACAACGGCTTGGGAACGGTTCTCTATAATATACGACGTGAACCACCTAAATAAGTTACCATGAATTCCAGCACTCAAAAGCTTTAGCAGCAACAGTTTATGATCTATACGATCGAACGCCTTACTGTAGTCTGTGAAAATAGCATCTACCTGGCCGCCCGCTTTCATGGAGGATGATATGTATTCAACAAAAGAGAGCAGATTTGAAGTCGTTGATTTATTTTTCAGAAAACCGTGCTGTTCGGGTATGAAACTAGATGAAAGAGATGAATGTACTTGTGAGTAAACGATTTTTTCTAATATTTTCGCGAATATACACAACTTGGAAATGGGTCGATAATTTGTAACATCGTTTTTTTGCCACTTTTGTGAATAGGAGTTATAAATGCCGATTTCCATATTTTAGGAACATAGCCGTCAGTTAAGGAACGTCTGAACAATAAAGTTAAAGGAGATGCTAAACATTCAGCACATTTAACAACAAAGATGGACACTATATGGTCAGGACCAGATCCTTTGTTGATATCTAGTGACTCTAATAACTGTTGAACTATATCGGGATTAATTTCTATATCACCTAAAGAAACATTATTATAAGTGTCTTCAAAATTTAAGGTACGAATACTATGGCTAGAAGACGAGGAAAGAAATGTGGATTGAAAATAGGTAGCAAAGAAGTCAGAAACCCCTTCACCTGTATCAGAAGTACGCCCGTCGTAAGTCATAGTGGAAGGTAGAGAGCTGGATCCTTTACTTGAAGATTTCACAAAGGACCAAAACAATTTAGGGTTTTTTACTATCGCATCTTCCGTGCGTTTAATATAAGAACTGTAACATTCTCGCTCTTGTTCTTACCCACTCGTACTGCGCTAGTATATGTCCTACCCACTCGTACTGCGCTAGTATATTTACTACCCACTCGTACTGCGCTAGTATAACTACTACCCACTCGTACTGCGCTAGTATATTTACTACCCACTCGTACTGCGCTAGTATATTTACTACCTACTCATACTGCGCTAGTATATTTACTACCTACTCGTACTGCGCTAGTATAAGTACTACCCACTCGTACTGCGCTAGTATATTTCCTACCCACTCGTACTGCGCTAGTATATTTACTACCCACTCGTACTGCGCTAGTATATTTACTACCCACTCGTACTGCGCTAGTATATTTACTACCCACTCGTACTGCGCTAGTATAACTACTACCCACTCGTACTGCGCTAGTATATTTACTACCCACTCGTACTGCGCTAGTATATTTAGTACCCACTCGTACTGCGCTAGTATATTTACTACCCACTCGTACTGCGCTAGTATATTTACTACCCACTCGTACTGCGCTAGTATAACTACTACCCACTCGTACTGCGCTAGTATATTTACTACCCGCTCGTACTGCGCTAGTATATTTAGTACCCACTCGTACTGCGCTAGTATATTTACTACCCACTCGTACTGCGCTAGTATATTTACTACCCACTCGTACTGCGCTAGTATATTTACTACCCACTCGTACTGCGCTAGTATATTTACTACCCGCTCGTACTGCGCTAGTATATTTAGTACCCACTCGTACTGCGCTAGTATATTTACTACCCACTCGTACTGCGCTAGTATATTTACTACCCACTCGTACTGCGCTAGTATATTTACTACCCACTCGTACTGCGCTAGTGTAACTACTAACCACTCGTACTGCGCTAGTATATTTACTACCCACTCGTACTGCGCTAGTATAACTACTACCCACTCGTACTGCGCTAGTATATTTAGTACCCACTCGTACTGCGCTAGTATATTTACTACCCACTCGTACTGCGCTAGTATATTTACTACCCACTCGTACTGCGCTAGTATATTTACTACCCACTCGTACTGCGCTAGTATATTTACTACCCACTCGTACTGCGCTAGTGTAACTACTAACCACTCGTACTGCGCTAGTATATTTACTACCCACTCGTACTGCGCTAGTATAACTACTACCCACTCGTACTGCACTAGTATATTTACTACCCACTCGTACTGCGCTAGTATATTTACTACCCACTCGTACTGCGCTAGTATATTTACTACCCACTCGTACTGCGCTAGTGTAACTACTAACCACTCGTACTGCGTTAGTATATTTACTACCCACTCGTACTGCGCTAGTATAACTACTACCCACTCGTACTGCACTAGTATATTTACTACCCACTCGTACTGCGCTAGTATATTTACTACCCACTCGTACTGCGCTAGTATATTTACTACCCACTCGTACTGCACTAGTATATTTACTACCCACTCGTACTGCGCTAGTATATTTACTACCCACTCGTACTGCGCTAGTGTAACTACTAACCACTCGTACTGCGCTAGTATATTTACTACCCACTCGTACTGCGCTAGTATAACTACTACCCACTCGTACTGCGCTAGTATATTTACTACCCACTCGTACTGCGCTAGTATATTTACTACCCACTCGTACTGCGCTAGTATAACTACTACCCACTCGTACTGCGCTAGTATATTTACTACCCACTCGTACTGCGCCAGTATATTTACTACCCACTCGTACTGCGCTAGTATATTTACTACCCACTCGTACTGCGCTAGTATATTTACTACCCACTACATTTTACTACATTTTAAAAACAAAGACAATTTGTGTGTAGCGTCGGTGGCGTAACGGCTAGGGCCGTCGCCTCCTGTCCGGGTGGTCGTGGTTCGAATTCTGCCACGTGCCAATGTGATTTCGAATTTAGATTTCATATGTACTTTTATCCGACGCTCTTACGGTGAAGGAAAATATCGTAAGGAAACCTGCACACGCCTGCGGAGAAACTCGCAGGTTGTGTGTGATGTCGACCAACCCGCACTGGGCCCGCGTGGTCGACTAAGGCCCGATCTCCCTTATTCAGGGTAGGCTTCTTTGGCTGTCATAATTTTCCATTTGAATGAATCATCTGCTCTACTAGTTCCAATACTTTTCAGATTTCCTGAAATAGCGGTTAGATGGCAGGGGGTTGGGGGGGGGGGGGGGGGGACAAGGTAACAACAATCGCCACTTGAAAACTAAATATTTATTAAACTAATCGTTCATCGGAAAAATTACCTTATCAAACCCGCAGTAATTTTAAAATACCTATATAACGACACCAAACATAACGGTACGGGAACAAAAAAAATTAAACCCCCACATTACAGGTATAGGAAAGATATCCAAAAAAAAAGTTTACATATTTTCTTCCATATCTTTATAAAGGTCACAGGTTTCTATAACGACAGCATATTATTATATTTTGAAGCTGTAATAGTTTTTGAGCAAAATGGTTTGGATATACCCACTGACAGACAGACAGATGGACATGACAACACTATAAGGGTTCCTAGTTTGAGTTTGAGTACGGAACCCAAAAAATAATCTTTAAATCAGCTAAAAAATTGCCTACCAACTTGTATGAGCTGATATGTAAGAAGCAAGAAATCGCGTAATTTACTTACAAAAAAAAACGTACAGTCAAATTGAGAACTTCCTTGTTGAAGTCGGTTAAACACTTAACATAATAATTACCTATTTATATTGTTAGAGATTAGAAGAAACACAATGTTTGATCACGTAATGTTTTGATGATAAAGGCGTATTTCAGAGCGAGCGGTCGCCCCAAGGTTAGTGATGTCGTGTCCTCCTCGAGCCCGCCATCGCCAGGCACGGGCACGGGCAGTGCTTGCGCCAAGATATTCAAGATATACAGATGTGGCATGATGTCATTCCCTAAACGGAACTCGAGATAGAATCGAGTTGGGCCTGCCTGGGGCGGTGTGGCGGTGTGGCGTACTTATTGTATGAGAGAACTCACTTTCCACTTCAGAAGGACGTCCACTGGTGGACATAGGCCTCCCTCAAGGATTTCGACAATGACCGGTTCTGCGCTACCCGCATCTAGCGGCTTCCCGCAACCTTCACCAGGTGTTCGATCCACCGAGTGGGAGGCCTGCCTGCCTACTTTACTGCCCCAACGGCCATCTGTTCTATGAGCTATGTGCCTCGCCCACTGCCACTTAAGTTTAGCAATTCTGAGAGCTATGTCGGTTACTTTGGTTCTCTAACGGATCTCCTTGTTTCTGATTCGATCACGCAGAGAAACTCCGAGAATAGATCCCTTTATTGCCCTTTGGGTGACCTTGAGCCTTCTAATGAGGCCCATTGTAAGCTGTGAAAAAATCAAGTTTATAAGTCAAAGCAACAAAAAGATAATTCTTTTAATTAATATTTTTATCTTAGCATTGACATGCTGAGTGGTGCACGCTCGCTTAAATGTTCGTGCGGATGGTGGCGCATCGGGAGCCGGGTCGTTCCTTTCCCTCTAATATGGTTGAGAGGAGCGATGGCTGACTCTTGCGTTATACTCGTGACCGGGTGCTGTCCGTGTGAACTGCCCTACACTTGTCAAAGGCGTTCATGACATTCAATAATTTTGATGTACCTATAACTTCTCGTGTCATGTTGTTTTCATATTCTAATGTTTTTTTTTTATATCACGGATTGTATTTTGACGTAAGTAATTAACTAATGATTGTTTATTTCTTGATTTTTTACAAATCAAATTATGTAATTACTATTTTATGACTATCAGAAAGAGTGTAATTTGCACCTTTTTTGAATAAATATCTTGAATCTTGAATAATAAAGAGATAAGTCACATATTTTGATAATCGCAAGTAAATCAAAATCTACAAGGTACTCTCCGTTGGCAAGAAGCAAGGTCTCACAGCAGCGAATTGTGACAGTGTCAAGGCCAGCACGCATCCGTAGTGTTAATGCACTGTGTAGTTTCAGAACACAGTTACATAAGTTCTTAGAAAGTATACACGATTTGTGCGTACCAGTCGTGTAGAGGACTTTCTGGTACTGGTGTTGTGAATGTTTTTTAAAAAATATAGAAGGCCAAAAACAACATGTTTATTAGGTTTGATGATCATACTGTGGAAGAGCCTCACGAAAGTAAAGTTTGTCCTCCAGTCCTAGTGTTGTACAGTCAAGGAATTTAATTTCCAACCCACCTAAGGTTCAACATCGTATAGCAAACTGTCACCATAAGAGCTACTTTCGATTGACACTGATACATAAAAAAGCAAATGATAACTTTTCGCAAAGAGGTTATCTGTAATGTGAAGTGACAAAAAATACGTACTGACATTTCAATACTATTAATGAAATAAACTTTTCGACCTTAATGCATTGCGAATGTCTAACGACATTTTAACGAAATGGGTAGGGAATTAAATTCCTTGACTGTACTTAATCGTTGATATTTGTTCGGTTTCGTTCCTAAATTTAAGTTCATCTAAACTGTTTAGAAGCAAACTTTATAAATGGCTTTCAGAAAAATGCTTCTACTCAATTAAATATTTTTTTACCATAATGCTTAATTTTACGTAAAATGTATTTTAATTTAATTAATGGTATGTCATAGTAACAAACATGATTTATGATGACATCGAAATATTAATATGACATTTTTTATATTATTATTATTATTTTAACTATTGTGTCAAGTTTTGCACGCTTTGACAAAAGCGAATCATGTGATACATTATTGTTATATCTTTATTCCCACCCAATTTAATACCACGTATTCAAGCCAATAAATAATATTCATTCATTCATTATAATGTGCTCCGGTACGGAACCCTTTGTGAGCGAGTCTATCTCGCATCGCACTTCAACATTTTTTAGTAAGTATTTTTATTTCGCCCCTACAAGCTACAAGTCCCAGAACTCCAACGGCGACCAGTACTAATCGAGTAGTTAGACAATTGATACAAAAAAAGTGATCAAGGACCCGTCGAGCTGGTCACGCTACATTGTATGGATTTGTATGTAATAAAGCGGCTGCTAGCAAAAACTCGGCAATTAAACAAACAAGCAAAAACCGTTCGCATGACATTTGAGATGTTGATGTACAGCTTGGCATCCTTTAATTACACTCGCGTCATACGTGTAAATACAGCTGTGGGCCAGCACGGGAAAGTGCACTTTGATACTAAGACTGTAAGGTTGAGAGTCGATCGCGGGGCAGTTGTCGGTTGGCCAAGTCGTGGCAGACGGTGCGGCGCGCGCGCTGCCGTCGAGTGGCGGTCGGTCGATTGCACGCCCGAGCACGCCATCTCGCCTAGCAACAGATAAAATACACGTAAATAATCAAATAAAAGGAAATAGATACCTAATTAGTGTTAGTGCTACTTTCTAAGGGTCACGTTCGAATACTCATCAAACAAAATAGTTATTTGTTATACAAGAGTGCAAAGCTTTTTAACCGCGTGCTCAATTTTGATGACCGAGCAAGCGAAGGAGTTAAAAATTAGAATCCTGAGCGTTAGCGAGGGAATCAAAAAGCACGAGGTGAAAAATCTTTGCACTCGAGTGAAACACGTAACTTTTCATTCCAACTCAGCGAGGAAATTACTAAATGAAAATACAAACAGTTTCAGTCAATCCTGTAGGCGTCAAATACTTAAACTTCCTCGTCACAATAATCACTCGTTTTAGGTTTTTCACTTGTTTTCAAGTTTCTTGTTTTAACCTAAGGTTTTAACAATATGACGTGAAAAGAAAATGGCGCGCGCAAAGCAAATTAAAAAAAAGTACACCAAGAAGGTTCCGAGTCTGAGTTTTTAACAAATTAAAAAAGGTTGCATGATAAATTCGGCACCATGGAGGTAGAAGTAAATAGGTATAATAATGTTTTGAATTCACGATGTTCTAAATTCAATTTACTTTTCTCCTCTAGCGAAGAAAAACGGCTTTTGCTCTCAGATATTTACTTTATTCTCTAGCGAATAAAAACGGTCTTTGCACTCAGATATCGAAGAGCAAAAATACAATTTCCGAGATGGGGGGATGAAAATCTATTTTTGCTGCCTATGCTACGTTTTCCGGTGCGCTGTCGCCACTCGAGAACTTTACTACCCCAACGGCCATCTGTTCTACGAGCTATGTGCCCCGCCCACTGTCACTTAAGTTTACCAATTCTGAGAGCTATGTCGGTTAATTTGGTTCCCCTACGGATCTCCTCGTTTCTGATTCAACCACGCAGAGAAACTCCTATCGCACCTACTCCTCTGAAGTTTGGAGGCTCTACACTCGAAGTTGTTGCCGAATATGTGTACCTGGGACAAACTGTCCATTTAGGTAGGTCCAACTTCGAGAAAGAGATCAATCGTCAAATCCAACTCGGCTGGGCAGCCTTAGGGAAGCTTTGCAATATCTTCACGTCCCAAATACCGCAGTGTCTTAAGACCAAGGTCTTCGACCAGTGTGTGTTGCCAGTGATAACATACGGAACTGAGACATGGTCACTTACTATAGGCCTCATAAGAAGATTCAAGGTCACCCAAAGGGCAATGGAGCGTGCTACGAAGAGTATCCCAATCAAAGTCACCCAAGATCGAAACAAGGTAGGTACTTTTAATGTTTTAGTGATATAGGGTAGGTAGGTAGATATCTAAAATTCCTGTGTAAGGTGACAAATCTGAAGTTCACTAGCGTGTAACATGTCATTGTGTGTAATGTTTGCAGATGCAGGCCTTCCACAGCGGGGTACCTCAGGCTTTATTTTTACTATGCCTCAGGGGCATAGTAAAAATAAAGAAGTACGCTGTCTTCATACATACGCTCCGTGCGCGGTTTGTATGTGAGCTCGCCCGTACGTTACGCGCGTCGCACGCACACACTGACACAATTTCGAGGTGTCCGAGGTTCGCCAAGTCGACTTAAGTCAAGGCTGCGCCGTAGGTATGAATGACGGGCGCGCGAGTTATTTTTTCGTTTTTATGTATGCCATATTCATTCAAGCTCAAAAATGGTAAGTATACCTAATCTACTATATTTAGAGATAGGTAGATACATAATTTTGTATTTATCGAAAGAGTTTTAGTTCTGCTATACTATGTATAGATTTTGTTGGTCGGATAAAGATTTGTAGTTTCATTATTATTTGATCACTACCTACAAGGCACCTGCCTACCTATACCTCACCGCGAAAACAAGGGACCAAATATTTTTGTATAGGTACATAAATTAAACTAGGAAAATTAAATTTTAACAGGTAGGGTAGGTATAAGCAACAACTGAATTTCAATATAATAATTATGTACAGACAAGCGCGTCAGATGTAACACTTTGGACTTGGAACCGCCTTAATGTCGGGGGCATAAGCGCTAATATCGAACTGTATGTGTTTACCGTGATGTGGTGTCGACCGTACCTACCTACCTATATTTCATTTTCTCGCTACAGGTCAACCTATTTCATATCATGGAATATTTAACATGAACCTTATTCGGATTTAAAGTGACAAACAACTGTTAAAAAAATAAAACGTAGATAGGGACCGGGAGCCAGTCGTTAATTTCATATCGTGTTGTATTTTATATGTAGGTAGGTAGGTAAGTATAATTCAACCGTTCAAATGCTTTGCATATATTGTTAAGGTGACACGAAGCGGTCGCCTTTTTGTCTATTAATAAACCGGGAGTAAACGTATAGAATGGGAGCCAGATTTTCTTTAACAAAAAATAAGCATGATTAAAATCGTAAATTCGTAATGTTGTGTTTCTATGTTTAGGTTTAGCCGCCGCCGATATGACAACTTTCTAATCCGAATTTTATACTTGTTCTTTTCAGGCACTCAAAATGGTTGCAATTGATAGCACGTGAGGATTTGATTACAAAACATCCACTCCATTATTATGTATGTGAAATACATTTCAACACGCAAGACGTACCTAACTATTTTGTTAAAAGATCACAAAGCCACAGAAAATAAAGGAAGTCTATGAAATGTACATCATTTGAGGCTAATGCTAAAATATTCATAGTGAAATTCACTTTAAAAAATCAATACTTACTTTTTATTTTAATAGATACGTGATTCAGTAAAGCAACGTTTTAAGTAATCCCATTTAGACCGTAAAAATGAAAAACGACATAATAAAAAAATATTTAGTCATCATTTGGTCTATGCACAAAAAACTTTGTATGTAAGATCCCTGATGCTTTGTATAGTCTTGGATCATGCATTTTTGACAATTGAATAAACTAAAATCGACAGCCCTACGTGTTTAGGCTATTATCGCTCGTTCATGACTCTGTTCTAGCTACATATAAACGATCTGCTGACACTGGGTGTTATTGGGTATGCAGACGATAGCACAATTGTGGAAAGGTAAAGGGTTTTTCAATAAGGGCGGGTAGATTTTGAAACGAAATTAAACAAGCTGCGTATGAGGTATCAACAATTTTTTTTATTTTTTTAAAAGGCCCATATATGCCATTAAGTATGGAAGATGACATCATTCAAATGCCCGCCTCGGCTTCTCACAGTGGCACGGATCCGAGTGGTCCAATTTTCAATGACTCTTCCGCATAGATCCGCCTGAATTTGAGCGATGGCATGTGTTATGTTCGCCTTCAGGGCATCGGTGGATTGTGGTTTATTTGCATAGACCTGCGACTTCAAAAAACCCCACAAGAAAAAGTCTAGCGGGGTTAAATCGCATGACCTTGGTGGCCAATTCACATCACCCCTGCGAGAGATAACCTTAGTCTCAAATCGCTCATGCAGAATGTCAATCGTGGCGTCCGCTGTGTGGCACGTAGCGCCATCCTGCTGGAACCACATGTTGTCTAGGTCCATATGGTTCAATGTGGGCCATAAAAAATTGGTTATCATCGTTCTGTAGCGCTCGCCGTTGACAGTGACCGCCTCACCAACGTCGTTTTCGAAAAAATACGGACCAATGACGCCGCCGGCCCAAAATCCACACCAAACCGTAACTTTTTGAGGATGCATTACCACCTGGTGAACCTAGTGTGGGTTTGTGTCGTCCCATATACGGCAATTTTGTTTGTTAACAAAGCCATTCATCCAAAAATGCGCCTCGTCGCTAAAGATGATTTTTCGCCCGAAATTGGGATCCTCTTCCAAACGATTCGATGCCCAGGCAGCGAACAAAAGACGTTGTCTATGGTCATGAACTTTGATCTCCTGGGTCAGTTGAATCTTATACGGGTGTAACCCTAAGTCCCGTCGCAAAATTCGCCAAGTTGAAGTTTGCGAAAGGCCGAGTTCTTGTGCACGGCGAGGAATCGACTGTCTCGGGTTCTGCTGTACACTTTGACGGACCGCCGCGATATTCTCGGCTGATCTTGCGTTTCTTGAACGTACAGGTGTGGGTTGATTGATTAACGAACCGGTTGTTTCAAATTTTTCCACCAAACGCTGAAGAGTCGACTGTGAAGGGCCACCACGTCTACCGTAAAATGGGCGCAATGCACGCAACATTTGCACTAACGAACACTCATTTTGATAATAAAGTTTTATCATTTGTACGCGCTGTTTAATTGTGTAACCTGCCATGATGATTTGGCATAAGCAACTGAATAATAAGCAAAAGATTTGACAATTGTCACCAAAACAAAATGGCCGCCACGGGCCGCCAAAATCTACCCGCTCCAATTGAAAAACCCTTTATCTATCCAGTGCACGAGCGAACAGTGCTGAGACGCTGTCTTTGAGAGAGGCCATAAGAGAGCGCATGAACCTACCGCTTCAGGTAGTATCTGATTGGGGTGATCCCAACCCCGTAGGTTCAATTTACCTAAAACATAGGCGTGTCTCTTTTCCGCTGAAAGGAATCCTTTCAACTCATTCAGAATTCATTCAGATATCCAATCACCTTGAGTTCCTTGGCGTGGAATTAACACATAATCTCAATACATCGAGTCCAAGACAAAAGTTGCTACAATGAAGCTGGGTATTCTCTCTAAAGTGAGACGGTACTTCACACCTGGAGAGCTTCTTTTTTTATATCAAGCACAAGTCCGATCTTGTATGGAGTACTGTTCTCACCTATAGGTTAGATCAGCCCGTTATCAGCTGGATACCTTGGACGCCATCATGCGACGCGCCCGGAGCTTTTCAAATACATGCTTGACATCCTTAAACATCGCCCTAATGTTGCCTGTCTTTCAGTATTCTATCGAATTCATTTCGAAGACGATCTCATTCACCCAGCTCCATTCCACCTTCGGTCAACGAGACGCAGGGAGAAGTTCCACTCCTTTGTTGTTGATATTCAGCCTATACGCACAAAGCGTTACGCTTCCTTTTTTACTTTGCGGACAGCGATGGGGTGGAGTATTCTATCGAATTCATTTCGAAGACGATCTCATTCACCCAGCTCCATTCCACCTTCGGTCAACGAGACGCAGGGAGAAGTTCCATTCCTTTGTTGTTGATATTCAGCCTATACGCACGAAGCGTTACGCTTCCTTTTTTACTTTGCGGACAGCGATGAGGTGGAACTCCTTGCCTGCCTCTGTGATTCCCGACTCCTAGACGATTTTCAAGGCGAGAGTGAATAGGCATTATTTGAGTTTGCGTGTACCATCCTCGACTACATCGTCACTTACCATCATGTAAGATGAAGTCAAACGCACAATTTTTTTTAATTAAAAAAACTAACAATTTTAGAAAAAGAGTTGGTAACTGGCGGCCATTACGGGCTCATGTTGCATTGCATCATACTCGTACAAGTGCGTGTTGTTGGCAGTACGTGAGTTGGCAACTGTCATAGTTTCCACGGTGATATCCGTCACCGTGTCGCAGAGGGCGGTGGCGGTGGCGGAGGTCGGCGGGAGGAGGGGGGGTCTACAAACAAAGAGGATGACTTCACGCCTTCGTTCCCCGCAAATAGAGGTGACCGCGGTGACTCCGCAGCGCCCTGCCGCCGCCGGCCGCCGACAGCGCTGTGCTGACACAACGGCCGTGAACCTTAGTTGGTATACTTACATTTTTTTTTCACTTCAATCATTTTTACGTAGGTTCGAAATGGCTTGTCGCTTATCTGTGGCAGATGCAGAATGTAGATGTTGTTTGGAGCCAGGTTAAACACAGTGGTTAATTATTGTCCCATCTTGTTATTCAATTTCTGGTTTAAATAATTTATCCAACGCTGTATTTAGGGTTCCGTACCCAAAGGGTAAAAACGGGACCCTATTACTAAAACTTCGCTGTCCGTCCGTCCGTCCGTCTGTCACCAGGCTGTATTTTATGAACCGTGATAGCTAGACAGTTGAAATTTTCACGGATGATGTATTTCTGTTGCCGCTATAACAGCAAATACAAGAAAATTAGAAAAAGTGAAAGTCTTCATACAAAAAAGATGTTTTAAACGTGAACAAACTAGCGCCATCTAGTATGCTAGTACGGAACTGAAGAAAATAACGCCATCTAGTATGACGGTACGGAACCCTGTGTGCGCGGTTCTGACTCGCACTTGGCCAGTTTTTCACACTTATAATAAAGATGTGAGTTGACCGCGCCACGTCATCATAGCATCAAAGAGTGGATCTAATATTAAGTAAACTTCGTTAATTCAAGAAATTACAAACTCGATGGTGAGTTAAAGATCTGATTTAAGAATAAGTAAGTAAAAAATTAAAATAAATGTATATTTAAGGTTCTCACAGCAAGCCCTTTCATTTGATAGATGTCACACGATATAGTTTGTAAAACTTTTTTTTTATATTCCTCATTTACCCGCCAAAAGTGGCCTCCATGTTTAAAATTAATTTATTTACGTTACATGCCCGTCTTTCGGTCACCGACTCACACATTATGTGCACCAAATTTCAACTCAATCGGGTCCAGTAGTTTCTGAGCAAATAGACTGTGACAGAAGGACCGACAGACAGACACACGAGCGATCCTATGTCACTCACGAGATCAAGAACAATCTAACGATAGCTCGCACTCCAAAATCCATTGAGCCGTTTAGAAGACATCGTGGATCCCCCCCCCCCCCCCGGCCCTTCTCCTTTCTAACAAGACTACAATTGCAAACTGAGTTCCCGTCGCTGTAAGAACGTTGTTTGTAATGTCGGCGTCCATTGAACAACAAGACGGTTCCCTTATTCTGCTGATGAAAACGAATTCTTCCTCCGTTTTTAATTAGTTTTACCGTGAGAAACAAATGACAAATTGAAATGATAAGATAATGCCTTTTTTATTGTCAATTCAATTAGTTCATGCACTCTATTCATGAAAAAGTATTTAAGTAAACAGAATTTTGTATAGTATTTTGCGGACAGTCGTGTAAAAAGAAGTAGCATTAAAATGTAGCATTTACCTAACTGTTGTCGAAACACCAACACCTAAACCTCTTACATAAGCCAAGGGAGATTAGTTTAATTGGTGTCCGCGTATCTCTAGCGCATTAGCAGTTAGCAGTGATTACACGACTGCTCTTAGATGTAGTTAGCTGGGCCGGTCCATTATACATAATGATGTACTCGTAGTTAGTTATGGAGTAGTGTCGACAGCCGCGGGTGACGCGGGTGACGCGAGTTCTGGCACACGGAGTGATAGCACACCAGCCAGGGCTGTCTCGTGGAGCTGGTTTATTTAGTGCTTGATACTCCTTTTTTTTACTCCCTCGAACTGCGGAGGAGGGAGGGAGGAGAATGCGTTTACGCATACCAATATAGCCGGCTGTACTGATTATGTGGGACTCACAGCCCTGCGCCTGTATGCATACATACCCATTATATTCATAAGGTATATATAAATAAATATGCACAGGCCCAAGACCAACTACCCAATAAACTCCCCCTAAGCTTTGGCAGTAGGGCCACCTTAAAGCTCATCGGAGCGACGACCCCCCTCCCAAATATCATAGACATGATCCAAGTCGGCTAGATACTCCTTGTTGCCCTAGCGATACAGCGAGTTGTATTGCGGAAGGAACATATCAGCGGAAGGACGTCCACTGCTGGACATAGACCTCCCCCAAGGATTTCCTCGACAACCGGTTATGCGCTGCCCGCATCCAGCGGCTTCCCGTGACCTTCACCAGTTCATCGGTCCACCGTATGGAAGCACTGCCTACGCTACTTTTTCCGGTACGCGGTCGCCACTCGAGAACTTTACTGTCCCAACGATCATCAGTTCTCTATGGCCCGCCCACTGCCACTTATTATTAAATTAAATAAGCTTAGGTAATTAGAGAGGACTGCAGAGATTTGACTACTCCTATTTACATCAATGCTGTTAACATTGATGCTTGGTGTCAAGACTTAGATAAGATGGTGGTAGCTAGCCAGGCGGACTTAGAAAATGCCCTTCCACCAACCAAATCGAGGCATACAAAATGAGACTCCGCCGGATATCGAACCCGCGCAGCGACCTCCTGATGTGAAGCTCATGGACTTTATCACGTTACATCATAGTCCATTCACTTTGCCGAAGCTATAGCTATAATTCACAGACTCAAAAATATTTCGTTCCTCCTAAGCCTCTCGTGTAGACTGCCTACATACAAACTTGTAGAATCGTGAATATTATAAACTATTATAATAATGACTATAGTTCGTTCGTTCGATAACAAGTTTAACAACCCAACCCATTAGCCTCCCCCCCGGCCCCCCGCCACCGCCCCTCACAGCTGGGGAAATTATCTTAATTATTTTTAATAATTTAATGTAAACCTTTGTTTTGTAGTCTGTCGAGTACAGTTTCAATTTTTCTCTGAATTGTTTTCTAAATAAAATTAGATTGCGTTCAATATCTCGGTGTCTAATACACGCGAACACCTGCCTTGTTCTGCCAATCACCTGTAGCGAGAAACATACAACATGACAGCGTATGAGTACCTACTTTATTATTCATTGTGCACATTGGGTAGTTTATAAATATATCGGTAAGTTTCCGAGGCGCAGCTCGCAAGCGTTGTGGCAACCCTCATCCTCTGACTGACAAATCTGACATCCATAAGCGTCTCTTACATCACCCCATTTTCAGCATACCAATATCTCCCTTATTTCCACTCTATTTAAAGTTTATTTTTCAATTTTGAGACACCGACGGTCGATTTGCGTACGCAGATTAAAGTTTTTTGTCTTATGCCATGTTTTTTTTTAATTCCCAGTAATTAATAGTTCCAAATTGTCAGTTCGCTGTGTTTTGAGTTTATTTTTGTTTAAGTACTGCCATTTGTCAGGTGATTCTGGAAGTTTAAGAGGGAAGTATGAAATTATATTATGTTGCCTACATTAAATTTATTTTGTGGTGTTGGTTAATGAGTAATTTTGTGGTATTGGTTAGTGAGTAGATTTTGTGGTGTTGGTTAATGAGTAGATTTTGTGGTGTTGGTTAATGAGTAGATTTTGTGGTGTTGGTTAATGAGTAGATTTTGTGGTGTTGGATAATGAGTAATTTTGTGGTTTTGGTTAATGAGTAATTTTGTGGTGTTGGTTAATGAGTAATTTTGTGGTGTTGGTTAATGAGTAATTTGTGGTGTTGGTTAATGAGTAGATTTTGTCGTGTTGGTTAATGAGTAATTTTGTGGTGTTGGTTAATGAGTAATTTTGTGGTGTTGGTGAATGAGTAGATTTTGTGGTGTTGGTTAATGAGTAGATTTTATGGTGTTGGTTAATGAGTAGATTTTGTGGTGTTGGTGAATGAGTAGATTTTGTGGTGTTGGTTAATGAGTAATTTTGTGGTGTTGGTTAATGAGTAGATTTTGTGGTGTTGGTTAGTGAGTAGATTTTAAAGCATTCACTGTTTCCTTTATCCAACTCCAACAAGTAGACTGCAGATAACGTTGTGAATTGCAGTGAGCCGCTGGATGCATTTATTTATTTATTTCATCATCATATCAGCTCATATGCATGATATGCGTCCTCACCGAGGGGCTCAAGCCTACCCTGAATTAGGGCGATCGGGCCTTAGTCAATCACGCGGGCCCAGTGCGGGTTGGTCGACTTCACACACAACCTTCGAGTTTCTTTGCAGGTGTGTGCAGATTTCCTAACAATGTTTTCCTTGTACGTAAGTTTCGTAAAACTTATTGGTACACTGGCCGTCCGGATTTGAACCCGGCACCTCTGGTTAGGAAAACCGAGTCGTTACAGGTTGAGCCACAGACGCTTATTTCATCATCATCATATCAGCCGAAAGACGTCTAAAGCTGGACAAAGGCCTCCCCCAAGGATTTCCAAGACGACCGGTCCTGTGCAGTGCCGCCCGTCTCCAGCGGCTTCCAGCGACCTTCACTAGTTTAATATTAATAATTTATTTATTACCTATTCGGAAGATTTACAGCTTAATATAATGTGAATCATAATTGTGCGGAGTGGAGGTCCCTGGGAGAGTCTCTGTGCGGTCAGTGAAATTGAAACCCTCGCCCGACCAATTTTCAGCCAAAACGTAGCAACTTCACTTTCAGCGGCCATTTTGGTTTCCGCCATTTTGATTTTAATATTGCACCTAAAATCTGCCCTGTGCTGTGCGCCCAGGCTGTACGAGTCAATCCATTTACTCGTAGTTTGAACACCACCCGCACCCCTCTGTAGACAAAGAGTCACGGTTAGAGTGCCGTGTCGGCGGTCAGGTGACCGTCTCCACGAATCTACTCATAGCTTTCACATTTAAAAAATATACACACACACACACACACACACACAGAAGCACAGACTTTGGCTTCTCCGCACCGCTCATCTCTTTTCTCAGTTCTTATTCACAGCTCCGTGTGCCTCTCTTCTCCCCGCTCGTCTCCACCTCAAAGGAGATGAATCTACACTCTATGCCCACAGTCTTGCATTGCTCCCTGTGGATATGACAGAAACAACAAAAGTCCATCATGACGGACTATGGACCTGGCACTTTATTTGACAGATATACAGGGTGTAAAAAAATTGGTGTAGGACCCGTTGACTGGGGATTCTACTCATCATACTGAACAACTTTCCCCAAGGAACCCATAGTGAATTCTCAAAAAAAAATGGGACCCTCCATACTAAAGTGCACGAAAATATTCGATCAGTGCACAAATTATGCTTGGTTTGAGCCAAGTTTTGCTCGAGCAAAAACTATCTTTTGTCTATGGAACCTATGTATGTGCTAGCGCCAAGTTGCTTAGCTTGACTGTGCAATTGTACATCAACTCCTTAAATCATGGCTGTAAGCAATTGTAAATGTGATTTTGCTGTTTTATTTTTATATAGTGTATTGTATAGCTTGCTTGTCGCCCTGCCTCATTTTGTATTGTACTTAATTTGATAAAAAAAAAGACTAAGTGAATGTCAGATTAAATATTTATTTTGTACATACATTTTTTAAATATATTTTGTTCTTTAGACATGTCTTTGGTATACAAAATATAACAGTGATATATGGCCACACAATCTTTTATGGAAGTTTAAATGAGCTTATTTGTAAATGCTACAAAATGGAATCCAGAATGTAAAATAGTCTTAAGAAACTTATACTAACTGGAAAATAAGATCAGCTGATTGATTTGTATGAGAGTAAAAAACTTTTTTTTGCGATTTCAGCAAAGTCGTCGAACAAAAGTTGTTCAGTATAATGAGAAGAAGCCCCAGTTAACGGGACCAAACCAATTAACTAAACTATGTATTAAGATTGTTAAATAAAGGCTATTATTATTATTGTTATTATTAAACCAATTTTGTTACACCCTGTATAAGTAACTAGTATCTCATCTGTGGATATATGCTCGCGAGCAGCGCCCGCAAGTTCTTGTTACACCCTGTATAAGTAACTAGTATCTCATCTGTGGATATATGCTCGCGAGCAGCGCCCTCAAGTTCTTGTTACACTCTGTATAAGTAACTAGTATCTCATCTGTGGATATATGCTCGCGAGCAGCGCCCTCAAGTTCTTGTTACACCCTGTATAAGTAACTAGTATCTCATCTGTGGATATATGCTCGCGAGCAGCGCCCTCAAGTTCTTGTTACACCCTGTATAAGTAACTAGTATCTCATCTGTGGATATATGCTCGCGAGCAGCGCCCTCAAGTTCTTGTTACACCCTGTATAAGTAACTAGTATCTCATCTGTGGATATATGCTCGCGAGCAGCGCCCTCAAGTTCTTGTTACACTCTGTATAAGTAACTAGTATCTCATGAACTATTTAGTAATCTGTGTCTGTGGATATATATGCGCCCTCAAGTTCTTGATCTCAAATGAGAGCTATATGTAGGTAGACTTGTACAGTATTGGTCTTGGTTCAAATGTCTTCGGCGATAATTAGTGTTGGTAGACAGAGCGGCGCGCGCGCAAGTAGTGGCACTGGCAAGGCGCCATCGCGTCGTCGTCATTAGTGGCATGGTATCATAGATTCATCGATCGTAAACAGATGTAGTCAAAGTGTTGTAAGTACTCGTATTTTAGTAAGATGAAGGAGCGCCGAAGTGCGCAGCCCAGGAAGGACAGAACCACTAGAGAACTTCATTGCCCCAACGGCCATTTCTTTTTATGAGCTTTGTGCCCCGTACACTGGCCCTTAAGGTGAAGGCCGCGGGAAGCTGGAACCGGTGTGTGGAAATTTTTGGGGACACCTCTGTCCAGAAGTGGGCGTTATTCTGCTAGATATAATGATGATAATATGATAATAAAAGGATGGTAATTCTAGTGTATCTACTTTGTAACTACATACATACAATCTGTGGCTTAGATGCGGCCTGCGTGTTCGGGTCGATTACGCCGTTTAACCGACTACAAACATGGTCACAACCTGGATGGGTTTGACAATTAGTGACATTTTGCCACTAGCCCTACACCCTCCACCAATGGGGACAACCCCCCCTCCTCCCCGGCTCGCATTTACTCGTGTAGTAACCTTCCCGAGTTGAGGAAACACACTGCGCCCCAGCAGTGGGGACTTGCTTGTTAGGGTTGAAGATCAAAATCTTCAATTGACAGCTTTATTTATTTATTTAAAGTAACTTTTTACTACCTAGGTACTTAAAGTAACTTGCTACTCGAGTACCTGTGTATACTTACCATTACGGCAGACTCGGACCCAGGGGAGGGCGGGTTAAACCCTTAGATGTGTGCAGAAAATGAAAATGGTGTGTACTCCACGTATGCGCTCCCACTTTATACACCATGACTTAAACTCTATCTTTTTGCCTTTGGTTTTCGACCGGATCGACCATATTCAAACGTGGCACGAGCACACATGAGATCAAACGCCCTAAGTACGTCTTCCGGGAACCTATCTCTGATATCCGCCCACATGCTACCTAGTAACAAAGAGTCAAAAATATTACTTTCTAGATGGAAATGTAGATCGCCCTACTATTATAAATTAATAATATTAGCCCTAATATTCTGCGGAGCATCCAAAGGGCTGCTTTTTCCGATATTGCGAGCGTTTTCCGGCTTATGCTCGATGCTCGTGTTGCTGTCACCTCCAGTTCAAGTGCAGCTGCACGATTACTCACTTTTTGAAATAAATTTGGAAAATGACCACTTGCATTGTGATGCTTCTCCTCCAACACAGCTGTGGTGTCATTTATTGCATCTGACGAGTCTTTAGGTCCAGTAATAGGGATTTCAACAGCCGGCTTAGAGAAACCGTCGTTCCTGTAATAATATAAAATAAAATATTCTTTAATAACAAAAAAGTGTTTTATGAAACATTAAACCGATTAAAATGTATAAAATAATAAGAGTAAACTAGTTCGTAGAACTATGAACATATGCTCGTAGAACAGATGGCTGTTGGGTAGTAAAGTTCTCGAGTGGCGACCACGCACCGGAAAACGTAGTGTAGGCAGGCCTCCCACTCGGTGGACCCATGACCTAGTAAAGGTCGCGGGAAGCAGCTGGATGCGGGCAGCGCAGAACCGGTCGTCGAGGAGATCCTTGGGGGAGGCCTATGTCCAGCAGTGGACGTCCTTCGGCTGATATGAGGATGATGATGAAACTAGTTCAATTAATATCCAGACCCTTGAGTTAAAGGCGGTGCAAAAGCCCAATAGAAAATTGATACATGAAAACAACTATGGATTACTCATAATATTTCAGATATAGTGCTCTCGGTTACGGCTAAATATGAAGAATTTCTAGGCGTTCCAGCTGCTTCCGTAATGAAAGAGTTTAGGTTATGGTGTGTGAAGTGGGCGAAGACAAAGGCATTGACATTACTGGATGCAGTCGCAGCATACGATGTAGATATGTAACCGACATTTCGCCTCTTGCTAAAAATTTTGGTAACCATGCCAATGAGTGTGGCCACAGCAGAGATGACTTATCTACTTGGCTCAGAAGTCGAATGGGAGAAGTCTTTGAAGATGGGGAATTGACGGGGCTGGCTCTTTTAAACATACATAGAGATATAAATGTAGACCGTCCAGACGTGGACAAGGTGATAGAACGCTTTGCTACGACTGAAAACAGGGTTGATTTTGTCGTGTAGTTCTTGTTATTAAACTTGAAATTTGTTAGTTTTATTTCTTTACTCTCTTATAATCCATAACGTTGGTAACGTCCCAAACCTCGATTTCAGGTAAGTGACCCCCAAAAAAATTAAAGCTGGGCCCGCGCCGCGCCTGTACTACGGAAAGGGTTAGTGCAGTTTACGGGTAAGTTCAGGCTAAGTATATATATTAGTACTAACATACAGTATGGACACTCCCTGCCGCTTTCGAGATTGCGACCTCACCCCCTCGTCACCCAGATTGATACAGATTGTTTACAGTTTTGTTGTCAAACGTATAAGGATTTCGCCGCCATTTTGTTTGATCCGTCATTCCTTTTGTATGAAGCCCGTTGTATGAAGTGTCCAAGGTGTGGTTCAGGGCTGCTCCGTTCATCTACTGCAGTTGGAGAGTGATGGTGTTGTGTTGGCGATAATGACAAGCGGTCGTCAAGGCGACCACGTCGCGCGCTAGCACGTCAACGCTTCTTGGGAACCGGCGCGGATGTTTCAAACAATTTTTAAGTACCCTTTGAAGTTTACAAACTTATTTTCGACGACGCAAAAATAAACTTAGTGATAAACAGGGTAGAGACTAATGGCAGTTGAACGATCTGAGAATTGAAAATAGCTAGCTAGAAGTAAGGACTATTCATGGCATCTTTTAAGCTATTGTATAGCTTTTATCGCGGGCTTTGAGGAGACCGAATCAAGAAATTTCGTAACGAAAATAAAACCTGACTGACACAAAAAAATATATATATTGAGTTCTAAAAAACTTACAGCGCCATCTATGATGATGATTGATGATGGCGATTGATGATAATGATGATGAACTTTTTTAGTGTTAATTTATTACATAAACATCCCGCGCCCCAAGGACTATATGGTACTGGTAAATACTGCATAAATAATAACTAAATAAATAATTATAATTGCTATAAGTTGATAAAAAATGCTATGCAATAGCTTTACCGCGGCAGTCCCCGAGTGCCACACGTCTTTTTTTTTAGTTTAACAATTTTCGCCTCCGACAGCATGAGATTGTTGTGAGAATGTGCAGCAGATGATCTTTACTGCTGGAATTGGCGAGAGGGCGACCAATATTATGAACGGTACTCTCTGCAGAATTAGTTTAGGGGCAACTATAGTCAATGGGCATGGATCTCGGTTTAGGGTGTACTTGTCGGGGTGTCGGATTGGAGAAGAAACACGTCATCTTGTTTCGAAATTTTTCAAAATTCAAATTTACTTTATTTTAATAACTTCAATAATCACACTAATATCACACCCCGGACACTCCATACAAACGAGCGAGAAATGATATACATAATTATAACTGACGTATCTATAGGCAAGAATGCAGGTAGGGTTGAATCACACCGGCGGTATTGGTCACGAAATGTTTGTTAGTTATTTACTGAATGCAACAGTGTGAATACTAAACTCTTTTTTTTTATACTTTTCTGTTGTAAACAAACACCGTTCGAACAAAAAACACCACTTTCCGAATACACCATACACATTATGAGACTAAAAAACATTGTAAATGGTAACTGCGATGTGGACGTATGAATTAACACTGAAAACTGCTATTATTTTGTACATCTTTAAACACGAAATTGCGAAATTGATAAAGGATTTTGTCACAGATTAAAAATCGACATGATAGTTTTGTTGGTTTGGTGTAGAGATGGGACGAAGTGAATGACTGAATGAATGATTTTGAACTGTTGTTGCGAGCTGAAAACTGATTGTTCATGGATCCGAGAAGGATGTGGGATTATCAGGGCGGGGAAAGCACGCGGGGCCCGGACCCCTAAAGGGGACGTAGCCCCCGCCACCCATTTAAAACCTCCAACAAACCTTCGGGATCCGAGGGGGATGTAGAGTATCAGGGCGGGGAAAGCACGCGGGGCCCGGACCCCTATCGGGGGCGTAGCCCCCGCCACCCATTTAAAACCTCCAACAAACCTTCGGGATCCGAGGGGGATGTGGGAGTATCAGGGCGGGGAAAGTACGCGGGGCCCGGACCCCTAACGGGGGCGTAGGCCCCGCCACCCATTTAAAGCCCCCAACAAACCTTCGGGATCCGAGGGGGATGTGGGAGTATCAGGTCGGGGAAAGACGCGGGGCCCGGACCCCTAACGGGGGCGTAGCCCCCGCCACCCATTTAAAACCCCCAAGAAACCTTCGGGATCCGAGGGGGATGTGGGAGTATCAGGTCGGGGAAAGACGCGGGGCCCGGACCCCTAACGGGGGCGTAGCCCCCGCCACCCATTTAAAACCCCCAACAAACCTTCGGGATCCGAGGGGGATGTGGGAGTATCAGGGCGGGAAAAGCACGCGGGGCCGACAAACTCGGGGCTCCTACTTCTTCATTCTCATGTTAAACCTAACACTACGACTGTGCGGGGAGGCAAGCTAAGCTCGCCTCCCCGCACAGTATCCGAACCTAACGGATCCGAGTCGGGGTGCTCCGAAAGTCCGAGCTCGCTTCGCTCGCTCTAGCTTCTATTTAGAACTCTCCGTACCTCACTCAGGGACCCCATATTATGAATCTTTGGGATCAAATTGACTTAGACCTTGACCTTGAAATGACCTTGACCTTGACGGATTACCCCCTGGTTTTCGATTTGTTACCCCCAAGTTTGTCTGCCCTCAAGTCGGCCCCGCGTGCTTTCCCCGCCTTGATACTTCCACATCCCCCTCGGATCCCGAATGTTTATTGGGGGTTTTAACCCCATATTATGAATCTTTGGAATCAAATTATACAATCAGTAATAAGTCATCTTTGGTCCTACATAAACTCACAAAACAAAGACCAAGGAGTACCTAAAATACAATTTTCAAAAATTCATAACTCAAAAACCGCTGGTTTCCTAACCTTGAAATTTGGTATGCATGTTCAGCTAAAGCCAATCTCTTACCAAAAAACCGCGGACTGCCAAATCGATGTACCCTATTGTACAGTTGAGCCCAAAGATGACCCAATTTTTACCTCGCAACAACAGTTCAAAATCATTCATTCACTCATTCACTTCATCCCATCTCTACACCAAAGCAACAAAACTATCATGTCGATTTTTAATCTGTGACAAAATCCTTTATCAATTTCGCAATTTTATGGAAAAAGTGTTAAAAGATGTATAAAATAATAGCAGTTTTCAGTGTTAATTCATACGTCCACGTCGCAGTTACCATTTACAATGTTTTATAGTCTCATAATGTGTATGGTGTATTCGGAAAGTGGTGTTTTTTGTTCGAGCGGTGGTTTTTTACAATATAACACAAGTATGAAAAAAAAAGAGTTCAG